>CALSBV010011010.1:5185174-5332136 GCA_943590825.1 Bovichtus diacanthus | reverse complement strand
AAAAAATAATGATATAATAATGAAAAGATAAAAAGGGATGGGCTTAGTGAGGTTGCATTGTCATGCTTAGAAACTGTCATTGTTTTTTTTGTAGGAAATACAAAAAATATCGACAAATTACATGTCATATGTATTTTAGTCATGAAAAAGAAAAAATAATGAAATTATAATGAAAAAATAATGAAAAAAAAATGAGAAAATAAAAAGGAATGGGCTTAGTGAGGTGGCATTGTCATGCTTTAAAACTGTCATTGTTTTTTTGTTTGAAATACCAAAAAATATAGACAAATTACATGTCATATGCACTTTAGTCATGAAAAGAAAAAAATATGAAAAACTTATGAAAAAAACAAAAACATTTTAGTCATGAAAAGAAAAAATAATGAAAAAATAATGAAAAAATAATGAGAAAATAATAAAATAATAATGAAAAATAAAAAGGGATCGGCTTAGTAAGGTGGCATTGTCATGCTTAGAAACTTTCATTGTTTTTTTGTTTGAAATATTTTTTCTTTTCATGACTAAAATGTATACGACATGTAATTTGTCGATATTTGTTGCTATTTCCTACAAAAAAAACCAATGAGAAAATAATGAAAAAATAATGAAAAAATAAAAAGGGGTGGGCTTAGTGAGGTGGCATTGTCATGCTTTAAAACTTTCATTGTTTTTTTGTTTGAAATACCAACAAATATAGACAAATTACATGTCATATGCATTTTAGTCATGAAAAGAAAAAAATATGAAAAACATATGAAAAAAATCTGAAAAAAAAAAGAAAAAAATAGATAGATCCCTTTAGTAGTTCCTCACTTTAGCCCTCAGAGAACTGCAACTTTGGCCCCTTTGCATTTTAAATGCTTGTAGGAATGCGGAATGCTTTAGAAATATTTCAATAGTGCTAACCAATAAATGTGGGCTCTGATTCAATTTTTTGAGAATCCACTTGAGGGATTTATTCCGTGTAAGACGTCTTGTTGAAAGCTTTTCTCCCGACTTCTTATTTCAGACTCCCATGACACCCCAAAGAACAAACACAATATTGCCAACATAGTTTTACAATTCAATCTAGACACTAAAATTGCACGATGAGTCAAGTTGAGATACTGTGTTCTCTTATTTCTTATGTTTTGGGGCACATGAAAGACTTAAATGCAATGCTTATATTTTCTGTATTGTGTCTCCATCTGCATCTGTTCCAAATGCATGCTGTTAGAGCTTGATAACAGCGTTCCTGTGATGGATATTCCAGTTCTGAGCCTTGATTGCAAATAAAAGAGAAGCCTCCTGCTGCAATAAGAGGGACACTGGGACTGTAACATATTATATATGACAAAACATACTTGAATAACATAGCAATGTGGATATATATATATATATATATATATATACTATATTCTCCCTTCTCCCTTCTCTGATTGGCTTGCGAGAAAAATTGCAATGGTAGTTCCCAAGTCATGGTGGAGATACTCAGATGGGAGGTGATACAATTTAATGAGCCTGCATGTGACATATGAAGGGACAACCAAAATCTGGATGGCTTGCTGGATCCTATATTTCTCTGGCGTTGGCAGGCGATGGTCACTTTCCTGCATTCGCGCATGTGTGACCATGCCCTCAGCTGTTTTTTCATGGGGTTAATTACTGGTTGATTAAAAAAAAAAAGCAATTTTTGTATTCATATAGCCCAATATACAAACACCCTCGGTATATCGACCCTCAATCCGGATAAGGAAAAACTCTAAGTCAATGCGACAGAATGAGTGATGTACTGTAGCGCTGAAAATTATGAATAGTGATTCACTGTTGAACTATTGATACGCCAACTGCTGCCTACTCTAACTCCTCCATGTAATGTTTTATTGTCTCAGTGGATTGCAATTTCCTGCCAGTTATTGTTGATCATCCATTGTTGGGTTGAGAACTGCTAAAATCTCCTCCAATGATGATTTCAGAATCTGTGAATTGGTAAAAGGATGTCATCTACGTCGTCTAAGTTGTCCTTGAATGTATAATCAGTCTACAATCAAATTCGCACGTATGTGGTTTGTCTGTATCGTTTCATGACGGTTTAGAGAACTTTGAATTGCTCATTTATTTGACGTGGGCCACGGGTCATATTTGGTACGTATTAGTAATTTTCCTTCGTTTTAATCAGTTCCTCGTGCTTGAAATATTCATGATTGACTTGTTGGAAAGTGCACAGTGCGCATGGGGGAGCTTGAATTGAGTTTTAATAGTCTTTAGTCAGTGCCACTGTGTTGTCGGGAATGCCGGAGAAAACCAGATTATCTTGCAATCTCCAGGTTTGTATATCCAGTCTGTTTTCTTCCACTGTTTTGTTGTGTTGATTTTATTTTAAATGTTATAGTATTCATATAAGTTCACATAATGACCACAATATTGTGCTATGTCCCGCTATCATGTGGCATTGACATATGCTATTCAATGGTTGTGGCTGATGGTTTATTTAAAGCACTTGGCCTGTGGTTGCTAACACCTGTTATTTAATAGGAACCACCTGTGTTTGTCTCATCTTCTTTTTTTCTATGTAGGATAACATTTTAATACCAGGAGTGGGTTGGGATAAAAAAAAAATGAGAAAACGAAGATACCCTTACATTTTTCAAGGTTAAGTTGACATGGGTTTGGAAAGGCAATCACAGTTTTAGACTGACGTATGTTATTCTGACATCCAATAGACTTTCATAATAGTATAAGCAGACCAAAAAAAATCATTTTCTGGCCTCATCTTGATTTATTATTATTCTTTCCATATCTGACAGTTCTGGCTTTCCTTATCATCTCACACACTGCCTTTCTGTCCTCAGCTTTTACTGACAGTCCTCATTAGCACCTTCCCCTTAATCAGCAACTCACTATATACAGTATACCTGCCCTTCGGCTTTACTCATTTGCCACATCGTCTGTCATGCTTCAGAACCTAAAGGTAAAGAACGAATTCTGTGCCCCGTATTTTCTGTGAAGCGCGGGGTTAGGTGTATTTGTTTCCAGTTGCAAATTGACCTTGTCTTTTGACTTCAATCTGAGTTCCGTCTGATTGAATTTTGACATGTGAAATTATGAGGCTCCCTTATATGCAGATAGCTTGACAGAAGCGGTGGGATTGACCTGTCATTATTAAACATACAAGCACCAGAGAAGAAAGGCTTCTGCTTTAGTGCAAGGACGGTGCAAGAGTATAATGGCAATGAAGTGTTTAATAAGAAGCTGTATAATTTACAGCATTGTCGACTGCTGTTGTCAGGCCTCTTGCCATCCTGCCTTACACTATTTCCTGTCTGCTTTATAAACTTATAAACTCCTGCGAAATAAACTTGATTTGCTTTGTGCTCCACCACACAAGTTTGGCCTGTAATATCTGGTCTGACTGCATTTAATTCCAGCCCTTGTTTCCGCCCGCCTGCCTGTTTAAGATCTCGGCCTGTTTTTGACCAAATAAACCTTTGCCTCTGCACAAGGCTTCTGGGTCTAGGCCTTTTTTTTTTTTTTTTACATCTGACATTTTTACTTGTCCCAGTAAGTCATGACAGTGTGACTGAGCCAGCATGCACACTACCAAGAACCTGAAACTGTAGGCAGCTAAATATAATTCCGCAATTGTTCATTTTATATTCTACACTTGTGAAAAATGACTGTTCATCATATTTCTGTAGGTTACACACACAAAAAAACCTCAAAGATCTAACGAAATACTTTGAGAGTAAATCGGGGAGCTAAATTTCTACCGTAGACAGCCTAAAATAGATACCCGAAATCAGCTTAAGAGATGGAGATTTCTTTTTTCTCTGCAAAAATAATGATCTCTAATGTGCAAAGAAAATCTAACTTAACTGTCTCTTTAGACTGTAGCCACAGACGGACACAATCCTCATCATATTGTGAAAATCTGCCTTACACTAAGCCATATCATGCACTCCTTGTCTCTGTCCTTTGCAGTCCTAATTATTTCCCCTATAATCTAGTGGGCCGCTAAGTCACAGAGCTTTATCAGATCAACCCTGGTGCTTTGTCATTTTCCAACACACAGATCCATATAAATGTCCAACGTCTAGATCGCCAGCCTCCATCACCATCTGTTAGACGTTGATAGGAGGCTGATACTGTTGTGTCGTTCCAGTATAGCTAGACAATCTAGAAGCAGTTTAATCGTTGTATTACTCGTTAGCTTGTAGACCATAAGCGCCATTTGGTTGTGTGGTACTAGCTTCTTGAGGGGACATGATGACATTGCATTGAGTTATCGTTTATGTACCTTCGTTTGTTTTAGATGACGTCGTAAATTTTTTTCAGTTTTTTGGCCCATTTTAAGTCAAATACTGTGTTAATGTGTTCATTTTAGGCTCTTTGTACATAAGGAAATTGTCAGATTCATAGAAAAATTGTTCATTAAACTCTATAGAGCCAACTTAATTCTATGCAAATGAGCATGAACTGCAATGAGAATTATTCCTGTGTTCCCGCCAGATGATGATGTCTACGTGACCCAGACCAACTTATTCACTGCAGCATGAACTCCATCTGGCTAAGGCCGGAAACACCACATAAATAGGCAATAACCAATAATCAAAACCCAGCATAATGCAATCGCTGCCTGCTGGAGGCAGACGTGCTGAGAGTGAATATAGAGAAGTGATGGCTGACGTGAGACTGCTGCCACTGATGAGCTAAGAGGAGGCACTCAGCAGGAACCGTCTGTGCTGTGGCGCTATTGCAGCATTGGCCAGTTAAATGGCCAGGCATCCAGTAACCAAATGGCCATCAGGAGGAGCCAAGAGGGGCTGGCTAACTGACCGAGTGAATGACTCATCCTGCACAGCCACATGGTTAAATCAGGGAGCAGACAAACATGAGGCTAGATGCTGTGGGGGATGCGAAGCCCATTAACATTCACATCATTTGTCACATAACCATGCATGCATAGCCTATAGACCACACTCATCTCATCGCAGTCAGCAAGACGATCAGCATGCACTGGGTGGCAGTGGACAGTTACTGAAGTTTCAGAGCTTGGTGGAGATATTTGCACTCTAGACATTGTGAAATAAAACTAATTTGGCAGCTGTATCTGTGCTCACAGTTTTACGAATCATTTGGGCGCACTGGCGCAAGTGACTCTGAGTTCTGACAACGGGGTTGGCCAGACACTTGGATTCGCTAAGCTTCACCTCAAACAAATCTGTTATTGATTCTTTGTATCTCTCCTAACCCTTTCTTATTAGCCAAGGTCATTGTAAAAAAAAACATTCAGGTTACAGGCTTCGCATTTCAGCTGTCATTGAGCATTACTTTTTGCCACTTAAAATGATCGTTGTGCATCAAGGTTGAAAATTTGACAACATTTATTTTGACTTTTTTTAGAACTGGGCAGGATTCTGACACTAAAACGACAAAAATAACAAAATGGATATGTGAGGTGTAAATTGAGTTTATGGAGGATAAGGACAAAACTGACAATAGCGTTTTAATCCCTGGTGTGAAATATCTCAACTGTCTGATGGATTGCTATGAATTTTTGTACAGACATTCATGATCAGCAGTAAATCCTTTGACCATAACTCTAGTGCAGGGCTATTCAATCATATTGTTCAGGATGCTACATTTTCAGAAAGCTAAGCACATTTCCCTGCGCTATTCTAGGGGGGAACATTGACCCACTTAACCTCTCTCTGGTCTTATGAACCAACCTTTATTTTCTTCTTTTGGCTAATTTGTCTTTATTGGGTAGCATTTTTGAAATACACTCCAGATATTAGACATATTTTCCCATAAAACATCGGATAAAAAAAGATCTATGCTCTTCACCATGGGGCGTCTGGTTAAGTTTTAAAATGGGGGAGCACACTTGGAAAGATACATAATTGTACATAATACATAACACAGACATTAATTGTAAGGTAAAACAAATTCCTTGCATTTTCTACATCACCAAACCTCTTAGATTAAGTCGTGAAACAGTCACATGCTGTCAATATCACATAAAGATATTTGTGTTTTGGTAAAACAGTGACCCCGCCAGCACATCAGTAACAGTTCAGGTACTTCAGCATTGGAGAAGGCGAAAGGCTTCCAAAACAAAAACTCCTAAATTCCAATGACGTTCTGTGAGAAGTTGATTAGGAAACGACAGTAACAGTAGAAAGCTCTGTGTTGTGTTGACTTGGTGTTTGTAAAGTAACACTCTAACATGTGCTGCACAGTGCTGCTGTTGCGCTGCTCCTCTGTCCTGGCACTTTCAGTGTCTTCAGGCTGCATTGCGACATTATCAGTTATGAATTTGCTTTTGACTGAGGGAGAAAATGAAGGATACATTTTGGCAAAATTGTATTTATTTGACCACATACCAAATACAGTATATGACCATCAGTCTCAGCTGTACGTTGTGTTTCGTGCCAATCTGAAAATGTTTGCATGGCAACAAGCTCAACTGAGAGTGTGATCATGGTAAAAATGATAAACTGTCTCTGAGTACGGCCTCATAGAGCCGCCAAAATGGCTGTAGGCTTTGTCTTGTTGTATTATTATTAGACAAATACTTTCTTTGACATACAGTACCTGTATTTTGCACACACAGTAGATGGCAGATATACCCTCCCAGGTACACAACGCACTAAGGAGATCTTTCATTTCATAGGACCTTTTTGATATGTTGCAGTAAATAAAGGGAGAGTGAAGAAATAAAATAATTTACCCTTGTATAGACCGTTGCATGGAAGTGTCATGTGCTCCTGCTTTTGAGGATATTTGGGTATAAAACCTAGAAATACAAACATAGGAGTTTTTGCTTGTCTCAGTTTACATAAAAATAACTACCGTCTCTTTGGTCATATGTTTCCGTCTTGAATTTTTTTTTTCAATCCTTGTCATTATCACTTTCACAGCTAAGATGGTCCCATAATATATCTTATTACTGTCTTCAGCGACTTCATACAATACTATCGACAAAGCACAGTTAAAGGCTCTTTAAAAGGGAAATGTCAGCGGCAGAATTCAAATGATCAGACTTATTTACAAGACGCAGGAAAGGTCACCGTGTCTGTTAATCATCGCACGTAGATAAGGATGTTTCTTTGTGATAATGGATGATTCCTTACACTGGAGCACTTTACTCAAAAAGAAAAGGAGGGTGGTGAAGAAGGAGAAGTAGAAAAAGAAAACCAAGATTAATTGTTTTCCCTTTGAAAGGATTGATATTCTTCCAAACCATCTAATAGATACAGTGATTGGTGTTTTGTTTGTTGCTTTCCATTCAAGGCTGCTTCCAAAGTGCGTGAATCTCTACATCTGATGAGGTGTCAGCATTTCAATATGTTTGATTACCCCGCTGCATTGCAGATTCATCTTGGAGATGGAAGTGCTGGTAAATGTGGTCGATTTTGATGAAGCGATGGCATGTTACATCTGTTATGTGTCATGTTTTGCTGGAATAATCAGAACCTCAGTGCAGTGGAGGGAAACACGACCCCTCCAATAACATCATGGAAATCAAAATACAGCCGGAGGGAGTAAAAGCATCAAATAAAAACGAATGAAAGACATGTCAACAGCGAAACAAAACTGCCTTCATTGTGCTCGTTCCTACCTTTAGTTTCATGTCCGGACCAACAACGTATTGTCAAAGTGATACTGCCTGCGTTCAGTAATCACTACAGTATGTGAATGTGCCTGGAAAGTAAAGATGAAAAAACAATATTACATAAGGCGAGAAGTATGAACATTAATGATGCACATGCTGGCAGACTGCCATACTGCTGCCATATGAACGGTTCTCATGTCCAAATCTCAGATCATGTGCTTTCATCTGAAATGTTTTTTCAGTCAAGTTCTGATAGGCTGCCATGCATTATGCAAAAAAAACTCCACAAGATAAGGTAAATGAAATGAAAGCAACAGACTGTTACATGTTCACATCAATGCATGTATGAATGGTTTTAATAATGGAGTGTCAGTGCCGCAGTTTTAAGGGAACATACAACTGTCTCTAGCATCTGGGATGTGGCCTATTTTTTTTTACCATTGAAGTATTTGCTTTATAGATTCATTTTATGCAGCGTTAACACTACAAAGTATGTTTTCAAATGTTGCACAGACACGTCCTGTACGTTCATCAAATATCTGTTTACCATGGGTGCCAGAAGTGAAAGTTTTTAAAACATTACACCTAGATTGATAAAAAAAAAAAAATAAAAAAAAGTCCGTCACGCAACACAACATGTTCAGTTACATTAAGGACTCTTGATTAAAGCACTTTGTGTTTTATATGTTATGCCAGCCAACCTGCCACAGGAGCTGTTGGTCGAGCTTTACACAACAATCATTGAGTCTGGCCTCAGCACGTTCATCTCATTCTGGTTTGGATTCAAATGTCATGGTTACGATAATAAACACTGCCCTCCTCCCTGTCACTCTATAACACTGACACCTGACTCGTTCCTCTGCTCCCATTTCAGTGCTTTGTCAGAAAACAGAAAAAATTTCCTGTCATCACAGACTCTCATGCCATAGTATGTATTTTTGTTAATTTATATTGTATATATATTTATTTTGTCTTTAGAGTGTTAAAGCAACAGGTTAAATGCCTTGTTAAATGACCAAATTTGCCCTTTTTTCCTGTACATAGCCAGCTTTCTGTCCAATTTGTTTCCATATGCACTGCCAGGTTTACTTGGCTTTTTATTTCTACACCCAGTTTCTAGGCGTATGTTCCAGAAGTAGACTCCTACTGCAGTCAATGATTGTTAACATAGATAGATAGATAGATAGATAGATAGATAGATAGATACTTTATTGATCCCGAGAGAAATTTAGGACATTAACATGTGACAACATTATTATTATTATCTTTTTTTTATTTATTCACTACTTAATTATAAAAGGCAAGAGGTCCATTTCAGAGTTTGTATGAGAAAATAAATACAACTCTTTCATATTTCATATTCCCTTAGCAAAAAATTTAGATGAAAATAAGCACATTTGTCCATGTCTGCACTGTGCTTTTTGTATTGTGCCTGCATATTCTAAAATGTCTGCTACTGCGAAGAGATAGTGGATCTGTTCTCCCACACAACTGTTTTGTTCTCCCAGATCCCTCCAAAAAAGGAATCAATCAGAGGCACAGAATGCCTTAACTTATTGAAATACATTTCTGCAGTGAAAGGGTTTTATAATTATAGACTTGCTGGTGTGTTCAATACATGGCATCAAACGCTTCGGAAGATTAGGGGCAAACAAGAATGCATGTGTGTGATGTCTATATTTGTCGATGATCCTATTCAAGCCAATTTGTTCGCACAACTAAACTCACAATGCTTGCATACAGCAAACAAAGGATTGAACACATTTTTATTCCGAGCTGGCATAGAATGACTGTACACTCTTTTCTAGATTTATTTATAAGTGCAGCTTACTAACTTACTGGTTAAGATGCTCATCAACAGTCATTAAAGAGTCCCGAAAGCCGCAAAATTGTGTTCTTCTGTCTTTTCAATAACTAAAGTCCCTTTTTATGATGTCGTGTAAATGAGGCCGTCTGGCACACATATGCTGTTAATTGGAAATGGAGCTATTTCGGACATCTTCCGCCGTAATAATGTAATGCAAATGTGGCTAATGTGCAGTTTCCTTGGCTTCGACAGACGGACAGGTGAGGTTCAACTTCATCCTCCACTTGTCTTTCCTTTCCACACACGCAGATTAACACGTAATTATACAACATTTGCGCACAGCAAGGGCACCCTGTGGGATCCACCTGGCATACGCAGCCCACAGTGTGGGCTTCACAGCGCCTCTCTTCCTCTACACATGCTACTCACAGGAAGTGGAGGTCATGTAGAATGATGACCTCACCCTCTCAGTAATCCATGGTCTTTTATACTGTATACTGTACGAGACGATAACATCACTGACGTCTGTTTTAGAAAGCAGAGCCAGAGGGGTTTTTTTTGGAAGGTTATATGCAATTTTCCATCTGTGCTATCTTTGGGACTTTTTATTTTTATTTTTGGCCAAGAGCATTTACGGATTTTCCATCTGTGAGTCTGTGATTGTGTGCAGATATTGGTGCGGTACACCATTATCTGAGCGTTTGTGTTCACTAAATGTCTGTTTTAAACTGCCCCATAAATGTCTGAATATGAATAACCACAGTACAGATACAGTGATGATAATCATCAAACACCCAGAATGTTTGAGCATTGTGGTTGTGGTAACCCCAATCCATCATTTGTCCACAGTGGAGCTGAATAAACATACTGAATGTGCAGTGAAAGTCAATTTGACGGCAACTTAGTTCTGAATACATTATGCAGCCTCTCCATCATTGCTGCTGACATGCTTGGCAGTTTATTATGAAGACTGTCGACTAATCAAAATCTCAATCCTTCACATATGTACCGGTGAAAGGCAGGTTAACTTCTGTTGTTGTGGTCCCACTGCAGATAGACAAACACATCACTGTTCAACAAGTGGCAGAGAGCTGTAAACAGTGTCTCCAGTTTTAGTGGGTGTCTCATATACTGGCTTGTATTGCATTTTCTGAAGTGTGGATTTATTCTGCATATCCTTAAAAATTGCATAACGTGTTGCTAAGACCTTTTTAGAATTTGTGGCGGCCTGGATGTGCACAGAATATACTTTTTTTTTTATGTTTCCATTCCAATAATGAAGCTACAATGCAGCAAGCAATAAGATATGTTATGGATATTTCACAGATAATACAGAACCTGATCTGTTTTCTAACCTGCCATTTGATTTACATCCATTTTTTATTTCTCATTGGAGTCCCTGCCTAGACATCTGTAAACAAATACAGGTATTGACTGTATATATAATTTTTATATAAAGATTTCAGTCCTGCAAAACCATGAAACAAAGAAAGAAATCATCTGTTTTTAGATTGGAGATACTTTGTCAAAGTCTAGAAGAACAAAACTGTAGCTACTGTATCATAGAGTTGTTTGTTTTTAATTTATTACACATTATGAACATGGCCATCTACTGTTCATTCACCTGCAAAATAGCAACTGAGTGCTATAGATGTGACGTGTATGCATTTATTTTCTTCTGCATTCATAACGAAAAAGCAGATAATTAACGTCAATGGTTGGATGTCTGCTTTTTAGATCCAAGATAACTTACCGAAATGAAAGGGAAAAAAAGTAAATGCGGTTTACACTTCATCTTTCAATTATGTTCCTGTGCTAAAAAAAAAAAAAAAAAGGACACACATCTACAAACAAATATCTTTTCTGCATATATAAATATCTGATCACACGGGTATCATTTTTAGAGCCTTTGATGCATTTTGATCAACCAAACCAAAGTTAAATGTGACACTTGACTTAATAAGATAGTCTGCTTTTGAAAAATAAATGTTATGACACTATATCTCAATGAAGTGATTATTCACCAAAAAATGTAAACATATTCAGGCATTTTTAAAATTGAAGTCTGCTACATTTTGAAAAAATCAAAAAATCTCACCCTGTTGCTTAACACTCAACTACTACTAATGCCAACCTTATTGCAACACCCACTTTGTACTGTAAACATAATATCACTGTTGTTTACATACTCTAAAGAAATGTCAAACTTTTATTTCAAGAAATGAAGGCCCGTACAGCATCAATGTGTTCAGTTTTCATGCACACAATGATATTTCCGGATACACTGTATGCCAGATTCCTTACTCCTGCCTCATTTAAGCCTTCAACTTGCCAATGGCTTTTGGTGGCTTACGCCAGAGAAAATATGGGTGCACTTATCCTGAAGGTGTGTGTATGTGGGGGGTGAATTCAGCAGGTGGTGAGATGATGTGCGAAACAATCTGGACCGCCGTATCTACACTGTGTGTGCGAGTATGTGTCTACGTGTTTGCGTGGATATTTTGTGCACGTGGTTAATGGTAATAATAAAAATAATAATAGTGATTTTGGGTGTAATCATAGACCATAAGCTCTCTTGGAAAGCGTTCAGCTCATATAAAGATTACTGTTGTGGAGTGTGGGGCAACACATATTCAACTAATATGAATCCATTATGCGCTCGACAGAAAAGAACAATGAGATTGGTAAATAAGGTGGATTCAAGGGAAAATGACAGTGCTTCATCCGAATATGAGTCATTATTTTCAAATTAAGAGTTTGTCAGTTATGTATAGAGGCACGATTATTGCATAACAATGTGCAGATCATGTTTTGTGTTTGGATCAGGTTGTGCGAGTCTGAACATATCATTGATTGAATTGGCCGACCATGTAAGGCAGACCACTTACTGTATGCTATTGATTCATTGTGAGAAAGGGGCAGGCGATGAAATGTATTTTGTTACAAATTACAGTGCCTATAATATTTGTGTGAAGCAAATACTAATAATAAAATCCATCCCCTGCTCAAGGTAGCTGACCTTTATTACCCGTACCTTTCTCTAATCAGCCCTACTGGGTTCATCGACCCTGAACACTTTTAATTTAATTTAATTAGTCCAGACCACGTAGAAACAAAGCTGATGAATCAAAAATGTTGAGGTCATTTTATGACAGCTTTGAACATCAACAATGTCATTCACATTGCATTCCGTCATTACCGTTGCTACATTCATGGACACATTCATTAGGGAACATTTGTCTCTTTTTACCTCTACAAGTGCCTCTCGTCGTCTCTGCGCTTCATCAGGAGTGACCTATTTACACAAACTCTGAGAAACAATCGGTGGGCAGCACATACTGTATATAAACCAAGCGTGCCGTTACATTTATGATTGGACTACGAATGTTTAACATCAAAGGGCATGTGATTAATATGCATGATCGAGACAGCAAAGGGGGTCACACGCTTCATGGAAACAGTGGGCACGGTGAACTGGAAAGATCGAGTCATGTGTTTGTATGCAGGTGCATATATCGTGTGTGTGTGTGTGTGTCTGTGTGTGTGCCCTCTAGTCCTCCTCGCTCTTGGTTGATAAATCGCCATTTGGCTTGGATAACTTGTATCTACTCATAAGAGAATAAACCAAATGGGCACATCTATCATGTAGAAAGTGGCCTGTTGCCTGGCTTTTACTGGAGAGACCAGCTTACCCCCTGTTGAAATTAATATTGGTATTAAAGTCCATAAGAATAATTGTTTTCTTTATCTATTGAGGATTCCACTGCCATTCTGAAGTGAGAAGAAGGGCGAGGAAGAGACGAGTGAGTGGCTACGATCAGAGGAATTCGAATGGCTGCGACGGCCACCCGAGGTCTCAGACAGCATGGCTTCGACCCTGTTTCCTGAGTGTAATTCTGAAGAGGGTTGGCAATGATGAGAGAATAGATGGTGGGAGGTTTTCGAGCTTCCCGATGGAAAATGTTTCCTTGAAGGCTCAACTCTGTGTGTTGCGAAGGCTTGTGTTTTTCTCACCTGCACTCGCTTGTATTGTGGTCACTTGCTGTGAGATGCACCAGGGATCGTGTCAATAATCATCAAGTGGTGTGTTGAGATTTCGATGGCAAGGATTGCTGGGATTTGCTCTTGAGCTGTCCGTGTACAGTTTAATGATCTCTACTCAAGTTTCACTTTCAGTTTTAAGTGTTTACTATCATTTCAATGCTCAGTCCTTCGCTGTCTGACCTGAGCCCTTGTGTCCTGTGTGGAAGCATCTGTGTTTGTACAATATAAGATCAGGTCGCGCGCACGCGTGTGTGTATTTGGATGAGATGCTATTTATGTGTAGTTGAGGTTGGTGTGTGGAATAAGGAGTTAGGCTGTGGGACATGTGGCGTGTGGCAGAGAGAAAGAAAATAATGACAGTGTTGGTGGCGTGGTGAGAATATATACAGTATATATGATGTAACAGCAGTAGCAATATAATAATAATAATAATAGCAAACAAAATAACATGACAATACAATAATATTACCACTGTTATCAACATATTATGTAATAATGAAATAATTACTAATTATAGCAACACAACCAGAAACCCCAGCAGGAGAAGGACGGGACAGGTCAGCGAAGGAGGACCAAACCCCCCCCCCACCCTCTTTATTCTTTCTTTCTCCCCTACTACCAATGTTTTGTTTTTTGGGCTTTTGGCATAGAATTACTGAACAGTTTCTTACAATGAGTTCTGCTTGTTCCGGGACCAGAGAGATGCATTTAGCAAATGTGTTTTCTCCTCCCAGGCAAAACAAATGTGAGGTGTTTTATCTTCACTCATTGTAATTCTGCACCTCCCACACAAGGACATCAGCAGTTATGGCAGGTCTGCACTAAATTGTTGTCTTTCATCCACCAAACTGTCAAAGCGTTTTGGTGCACTTTTTAAAGGGTAGGAAAAAGGTATGCTCTGATGGCTCATGACTAATGGCATCCCCCCACCTCAGCCTCCTCTGATAATGTATTTCTTCTAATGCAGCCGGTTTTTCAAATGGTGCTGCATGCCTCTGCATACGAATGCCTCTATTCTGTTAATGTACGGCAAGGATCAGTTTCTTTTTAAAAGATTGCATTTTATTATAATTTTTAAGGCATACTTTTCAGAGCAAGTGTCCTCTTGCCATTTTCTTTGTGTCAAATTTAGAAAGACTAAGAATTTAAAAAGCACAATCATTTGTATTTGTCACGGGAACAATTGCAACAATTCCCCTGCTATTTACTATTAAAGTGTTTTACTTTGAGAAGGAAAAGTGTCCGGTCATTTTTGCAATGATATGTAGCTTCACTTCCTGCTGCTACAACAACTTTGTAAAAATGAATTTAAGTAAATAAATGAGGTCATTTTAGGTCAACAACAACACATTACATTTCTCTTGTTCATCTGGTTAGTTTGGTGCCGTTGGGTTTAAATAGCATTTGTATTGTTGGATGCTTGTTACTGTACTATGTATGCATGTGTGTATACATTTCATTACCCTTGCTTTTATGTAGAACACAAAATCCTGGTTTAACTCAGGGGTGAAAGCCCCAAGAATTGCTTGTTACAACATGGATGCGTGCTGGATGTTTAATGGCCCTGGTGCCTACTTTGCACGGTACCGTTTTTATTCATCTTCAGACTGAGGTTGGGAGTTTATAATATTCTACTGTAATTTCTTATAATTTGGCCCTAACCTTTTCAAACAACCGTGAAATGCTCCAACTTGCGCACATAGCTGGGCAAAATGTCGAAGCAAAGCATTTCAATCTTCGACAAACATAAATCTAACTTCAAACGATGATTTACGTCCACACAGCATATCGTGCGGTACGATTTCACACCTCCACATCCTACATGGATGCCTCATCCCTTCTTCAATGCTTATGTGAAGCTCAGTATGTTCATTCCTCAGTGCATACATCAATGCTCACATCAATCATGGTGTGCATACTTCATGAGCGAGTCATTTGTGAAGGCACATAGTGACTCCTTTTCTCTGCAAAGAAAAGGAGCTCCCTGCACCAGAACAGCATCACTCTTTCTCACAACATACATATGCTGGATTATGGCTTCATCTCTGCAATGCACATAGCGCAGCATGTGGCCAATCCTGTGGATAGAGAAATGAAGAAAAAAATCCATTGGAAAATAGAAAACAATGTGATGAAACAAGAAAGCTGGAAGAGGAGGATGGAGGAGAGAAATGAATAAAGGGGGGAGAAACAGAGACAGAGAGAGAGCGTGAGTCACATGAAGAGAAACTGAGAGGGAGAAGGAACACAGACAGACAAAAAGAATTGTTAATATGACTCTTTTTTTGGCTCTTGTCAATACACTGTTGCTATGGGGGATGAACAACATGAGGGGGAAACTGTGGATTGTTTTCCAGCAGGAAGAAACATAGCATGTCTGAGCATTGTAGCATCAAGGTTCAAAGTGACACCATGTAACACAACAAAGTGGCAAAAACACATCCAGAGAAACACACACGGACACACACACACACACGCATGCACATGCACGCACGCACACACACACGCACACAAACACAAAAAAAACATTATTAGATAGGTCAATGTGTACCTGACTTAGATTCAGCCTGTGGTCCTCTGCAAGCTCTAATAAGGGGTTTGCACTCTGACTACAACTACCTCCTACTCAACAAATCCAACACTTGCTGAATAAATTAATTAAAGATCCATGTTTTTTTCTTTTTTTTCCTTTTTTCTAAAATGGTAATTCACCAGTGTAGCTAAGAGTTTCATTTTCTAACCAGAGAACAAACAGACACAGCACATTGTGGAATCTCTTCATCCAGTGCATGTTCGAGCTGCGGTGATTTCCTCGACAAGCGAGCCAGCAGCAAGACACACACACATAAGCGCACACAACCGCACAGGCACACAAATTGGGACTGGCTGACAGTATCTTCGCTCTAATCAGAATCTTAATTAGTCTGCTAGCAGTGTGCCATTAACATATATTCCTCCTAATTAACTAGGGACTCACAAACAGAGGAATAGAAGCTGAGACAGAGAAATGAAAGATGTTTCTTGAAGAATCGTAAAATGGGAAAATAAATGAACAAATTACAAAAGTAAAGCTTTAATCTGTCAACCTCGTTCTGCCTTGCTGAAAGAAAAGCAGTTCTGCTCAGCTCAATAAGACCTTGCCAACCACAATCAACAGAAATCATATTTGATCATTACAGCACCCCGGTCAGAGTAACGTTTCTAGCCTTGTCAATCCAGCCATGTTACCTACTTTCCGTATCAGCATATTTTCACTGGAGAAGATACAACAATGAAAACCAAAACAGACTTATGAGAACACTAGACCAAAATAAATCCCAGCATTGACTGTAATGCCTTTTGACCAGGAGGCCAATCACATTTAATGGCAGTCACACACACACACACACACACACACACACACACACACTTGAGCACTCTTCCGGGGTCACAGCTACTTCAATTTCTCACAATCTCACGCTTTTGTATTACAAGTATCCCTCATAGGTGAGTCACCTTCCACAATAAAGCTGGTGTGCTATCTCGGCTGAACAAACACTTCTTCCCTTTGTTAGTTTAATCTGAAACACTGGATTATTTACTAAAAAAAAAAAGACAACGTGGGTTATACACAGACACACACACAGGCTTGTGGGTGATGACCAAAAAGGGTGTTGTGGGTGCAAAATGAATAGCAGCATTTTGCATTTGACTCTAATGTCTTTGTTGTAGTGCCAGGCCTGCCTACAGTTCTGTGTCATGACTCATGTCCTATCCAGAGCCACCAGAGCTCTATTTCTACTCCACCGTGGCTCGGTTTCAAATTCAGTATCACGCTGTGCTCGTATGAAAAAGGCAATGCAAATTTGAAAGGATCTTTGTTGCCATGGGATGCAGATTCTTTTTGATTAAACTGGCTTATGCTGTGCAACGTATGCATTTTGCACAAGCACATTATAAACTGGAGAAGGTACAATTTCTACCAACAAACAGCTTCCACTGAAACTTTGGGTCGTTTCAGTGCTTTGCCCAAAGGCACTGCAGTTTTTGTTTTGTGGCATCTCATTCATCCCCTTTTCTTTCTGTCAGATATTTTAAAGGGTGCAGTATCTCTGCTTCATATCAGCAGTGACAGCTGTCTTCCAGAAACCACATTCTCTCATCAACGGCTTTGTCAGTAGCAGGATTTGAACCACAACAAGAAAAAAACCACAGTGCATATAACACATGGCACTTTTCAGGACAAAAGCGTTGGTTTATGGTGATGCAGCATTCCCCTTTGTCATACTGGGAATCTTTAATCATGTCTACATGACTAGGAGAGAATGCCTAAGCATGAGTAACACATTTTGGAAGTCTGTCTGGTCCACGTATTTGGTTGCTGTATACTGATCCATAGCTCAATAGTGTCTTGGTATTGGTCTAGTTTTTGTCCGTTTTAATATTAAGACAGACGTCACCACAACAACTATTGAAGAAATGATGTGGTACTCTATGAAAACTCTAAGTAAAATCGGAAAAGACACTGATATGGCCCATGATACACTCTCTAAATTGCTATAATAAATGCTCATGTTCGTATACAGTGGCCTTGATTAAACAGTATTTTGTTCTGAAATTTAAAAAAATATTAGATGAGGCTGCACTTATGCTTGGACCAGTTTCTCGTTTGGCTCCAATATCCCTTAGATCATAAAAGTGTGAAAATTAAACTCTTTAAGTTTGGTATGTAAATGTTCTCATGGAAGAAAAAAAAACACCAATTCAAGTTCCCATCTCTGGATGCAAGTGAATGTAAGATAGGAATGGACATGAATTATGTTACATCTTGACCTTGAAAAGCAGCTGTAGTTTGGTTACATTCCACAGATTTAATGAACCAGGCTGCAAGGTCTCTTTGCTGAATTAATATTCTCCTTTGACAGTATTTTTCTGCAAAAGTAGCCTTTGGTAGTGGTCACATTTGCTGTACTGTACAAAGGCAGTACAAACAATAATTGTGTCGAAAAAATTATTATCAGCCCTGATGCATTGAATGTGTGAACGCCACACATTCAATGCATCAGAGCGCTGGAAAAGTACTTTTTATTTTCCTATTTTCACACCAGTTACTGCTTTTGTATTACTTCCTTGTGTAGAGTGCTCATTTTATGATGCCTTAGAAATAAAATAAAATGTCTTTATAAACTGTGTGCTAATAGAAATAGTAAATTAAAAGTCTCCTGGATGCATCGACAGCCAATGGGAGAGACCCGATGGTTCAGCACAGAAAAGCCTTGATACTGAAATGAGTGTGCCATGTGCCATGTGTGGCAGGGAGGCATGAACAGCCTCTGATTTACTTTCTGCCAGATGAGAGGATTTTGTATGGTACTTTGCTCAAAAATGCAGCTAAATGGGCGACAGTAGCTCAGTCTGTGGGACTTGGTTTAGGAACCGTAGAGTCGCTGCTTCTAGTCCAAGAATCTACCAAGTCCACAAGATGGACTTGTACTTATAGAGGTGGCAGTTTGCCTACCGGGGACTGCCGAAGTGTCCTTGAGCAAGGCACCAGATCCCCACGCTGCTCCCTGGGCACTGTATGTATAATAGCTGCCCACTGCTCCTAATACTAGGATGGGTTAAATAAATCACTGTGTGCACGCTGTACATGTGTGATGATAAAAACAAGATTCACAATCCTCCATTTCCATTCCATCCATTAAATAAAGATCAACTTGTGAGAGTGTAAGTGTTGTGTGACTGCTGCCCCTAAATCATTAAGGGCAGAACAAGTTTTGATCTGCTTGAACTGTTCCCATGCAGAGTGTTAGGAATGTGCTGATATCACAATACTCAAGCAGCAGTGGCATCTCTCAGATGCTCAGCACCAGATAAGCCTTATTACCCTCAACAATTTAATGTGTATTACTGATCTATGTGATGTGAAGCCTTGAAATTGAAATGCAAATGCATGAGCAGTGGTTTGGAAAATTTAGCCATTCATTGCCAGCAAGTCTAGAAGTGACCTTGAAGGTACTGAGCTTTGGAATAAAGTTATTAGGAAATCAAACAAACTTTGTCCATCAGCATTAAATCCATAAAAGTACACGCTTCTTTAAAAAGAGTGCACCATGATCTGTACCGTATTACAGTATTACAGTATTACAGTACAAGTTTTTCCCCATTTAATTCTTTTAAGTATCATTGACTTAAGGACAAAATGACAAGTGCTTGTTGGACAAATGTCTCATACGGACGCTTGGTCGGGACCTCTTGGCGTCACTTTCTAACACTTGGTTAGGTTTAGGCAACAAATTCCTGGTTTGGGTTTACATAAGATATGTAATATTTACCTTTGGTTTCACACAGGACAGGAACAGTGGTGTCCCGGGTGAAAGGGTTTAAATAAAGTTACGTAACCTCACCACATACCCAGAGCACTTGTTCTGACCGTCTAATATTGCCTCAGATTGGTTTACATTGTAGTTACTTGAAAATCTGGTGCATCTAACACAGATGCTAAAAGGTGCCTTGTGCACCGAGGGCTATGAAAACATTGCTATTTGATGCCTTGGGAAAGAGACCGGGCTGCTTTAGTTTGAATGGTGATAGTACCAGTTGTACAAATGAATAATAACTTAATGTCAGCTAAGACTTTGGATTTACACCAGTTAAATGTGTTATTTGAGGTTTTTCCAGCATGATAAAACATTAGTTGTGACTCTGGTCTCACTGGACTTTTTTTTGGTGAGCAACAAATGTTGAATATACTGTAAATGTTCTCACCTGCCCACACAAACCAAATTTTAGCAGGGAACTTGGATACACTGGTAAACGTGATTGTCTCATCCCTCAAAAATGATCATTTCCTTTAGTCTAAGTGTTCTCTTCCTCCAATGTAGTGCAACAATAAACACACAGATTTAGAACTGTATACAATATTTATTGACAATGTATTCATTAGGTTTTTCATAGTAAAGACAGACACTGACTTTTACAGGGCTTATCTTTGAGAAGGGTACAGCTCTGGGTTTCTGGGAATGTTCTCGTGAGTGGCACATACAAGGATTTTTCAAGGTGGAGGGTGTTGAGAGGGAAGGATTGATGCCCCTTGGAGAGAAGTCCAGGGTAGCAGGAGGCTAAGGCTTCTTCTGTGAGTGTGTGCAAACATACACTGTCACCAAGATGTGTCATTTAGGCTTTTAGGATGTCAGTTTGTCCCCGGGGAAGACTCTGCTGTCTGATGAAAACTTTGCATTCCCAAAAACCTTAACTTTCCAGGAATAAAGAGAAAAAAAGCCATTTTCAAACCATGTACCATCATGTATTTTTTCAACTTTATACAAGGGATCATGACAGGATTTTGTAAGCATATATGCCATTACGTTTTCAGAATCCCTAGAGGACAATGTAATCATTATTTATAGTATAAATGTGAAAATTGCCAAAATTGGATTTACAAGGTTTTGCCAAACAACAGTGTTTGCAGTTGTTGTTGTTTTTTTTTTTACACAGGAGTATAGAAGTATAAAAATATATGAAACAAAAAAGCGCTGTGAAGTACAAACACATATCCAAAGTGTAGAACTTATGAAGCAGACCTTTCTTGCCAGTTGCCGTTGTGCTTTGGAAACACATTACAGTCTGGCCAACATACATCCACTACACACTCTCACACTCAAAAATACACCATGTCATACCACATACAGTATTTTTTTCAGAAAATTAAGAAATATATTTATTTTGGGTAGGTTGAGACATGTCTATGGCTGAGGTGGATTGAGTACCTTAATGACTTTTAACATATTTTTAAGGTGTTTAGATTTTGCCAAATCCTGAAAAAGTGTGCCATACTGCTAGTACTGTAAATGTGCACCCCATACAGTATTATTGGACTTGTGTTAAACAGAGAAAGCAAACGCATTATGTCTGAAACAAGCTCACTAAGGTACTTTTCCTTAAGTCCAATTCTTGAGTTTGAAGTTGTAGTTTGTGGTTGTAGTGTTGTTAGTAGTGTAAATTGTGCTGACCTGAGATGGTTGGCTTTCGGGCTAATACAAAGGCATTGCTAGCCTCTTTCTCACTTGACCCTTTGTGTGTGTGTGTGTGTGTGTGTCTGTGTGTGTGTGTGTGTGTGTGTGTGTGTGTGTGTGTGTGTGTGTGTGTTTGAAAAGGTGGTGTACATTACGCTGTATTTAGCTGATCATTGGTACAAGAAATTGTAATACTTTTGCTGACACATTACAGCAAATACATGCTGCAAAAGAATATCAACTACATTCATGAATATATGTTACATTTTGGCAAAACCAAAGAAATGTGCTTTGACAAGTAGAGCAAACGGAATCAAAAAGTGATCAAGTGACACTGTAAAATATACTATTTACATTGTTTCACGTCAGCCTTTGCATTCTCTTAACGTTACAAATTATATTGAAAATGTCCTTTTTGTCTTTTCTGTTGAAAGCTCATCGGTATTTATTTACAGGAATAATATGTTCCAAATTTAGGATTAATAATATACTATCTGATATATACATACTTATTTAAATATGATTTTTTTGAGACATGATCCCAAATTTGAGTTCAACTCATCCTTATCTATAGAAAAATGTACAATGCCAATAATCAGGTCTTTAGTAGATAATCTATCAAGATCCCTTCACATATGTACTTTTTAAACTTACTTACAAAATGAACAAACATTAAAAACAAGAAAAATGAGAATAATTGTGTTTGACATAATCACCAGAACTATTAAAAAACTGTCAAAACAAAACATTATAGTTTACACACAATGCGCATTTTTCAATACCTAGATCAAAACACAATGTTAAAATGGTTCATTTTGATGAATAGCATGTAAACACCAGTGAGGTTATTGTCAGTTAGAGCTAATTGCACTGTTCAATCAAAGTTTACATTTCAGTTGTTGGGCAGTGCTTGTGAAAGTGCATCATTGTGTCATTCTTAAAACGGTTGTAACTGTTACGTAAATGCTTTTTAGAAAAAATGTAAATAGTCTTAATAACATCATCAATATTTGAAACACCAATCAGACGTACGTTTTTATAAATTGTAATTACAGACTTATGAATGCTCATTTGTGAAGTGAATTAAGCACAACAACAGAAAAAAAGCACAAATGAAATGAAACAATTCAGTAAAAAAGGAGAAAGTGAGCAAAAACAGAACATAAAGGAGTTAGTACTGTACAGAGCATGCAGTGAGACATAACTGTATGTGGCTACATCTTAAGTAAACCATTAGAATAGTTAATGTTTAAGTGTGCACTCACACCTTCACAATCCAAACGAATGGCACACCAGGACAAATCCTTTGAGTTAGATCTTTGTTGTTTTTAGGTGAACTTGAAATGAGCGTAAGATTTGAGACAAAGTAGAGAAAGGCTGTAGTTACTATCATTTCCGTGTGACTTTGAACGATATTTGGAGTCATCTTCTCTTCCTTCTATCTATCACTCTCACTCCATTGATGAATGATTTGGTACTTGTATGCGTAAAAGAGGCCAAACGCCAGAATTCATTCATACGGACAGTGTGGCAAATCTATTGGGAGAGGGATATGACACTTTTGTGTATTGCAGCCCTAGTTGTATTTCTACATTTTAAACTTAGCCTAACTGAAACGTAAAGTGTGATTGAGTCATATTAATAAAGTTCCTCCTAAGACAGCCCCTGTAAGCACCAGGTATTAGAAGAACTACCGTACAGCCTCTATGGCTTTTGAGAACTTGTATGCAAAATCTTTTATAAAATCGACCTTGTGTACATACGGTCAAAAGGACAGCATCATTAGTAAATAATCTATAACTATCTGTTATATGTTCATTTTGGATTTACGGCTTTGACCTCGATGATCATCAACCCATTTTCAATCTGGAAACATTTAATGACTAATAGGTTTTAAACCAATGGTAACTATACTATTCAAGGCTGGGAGGCAGATGCAATATATGAACTTATTGGCAACAAAAGGAAAAATTATCTGCATAGAAAAATGATATTAAAATAATGGTGTAAAAAGCTGATATTTGAAGGTTTTTTGTGCTTTTTTTTTTTTTTTTTTTTTTTTTTTTTTGCATTCTGGCCTTTCTGTGGACCAATGGAGTCCTTTTGGCTTTACCATCTGTGTTCCTCTTGAACCATCAAAGAATTATCAAAAAAGTGCCTTTTCAGCAGTTGTGAATCAGTTTTCATCAGTGTTGTAAATATGTATCCAAGAAAGGGAGAATAGAGAGCTGAAGAGGGAATGTTTTTGGTCATATTATCCATATAATAAAAGGTATACAGGTGATATTTACATATACAGTTAAAGACTAAACCACTTTCTTCAGACACAGTCATCCCCAAAGACATCCATACTGTGTATATGCACTTTGGGGTGAAGTCCAATATTATAATTATAATAATATATAAGTAAAGTCAATTTGTCTAAAGACAAATATTAGATTCCTTTTCTTACATATTTTGTTCTTTCCCTTTTTGTTCTTCACTCTCTCTCACTGTCTCTTTCAGACACAGTGGACACAACACACGAATAACAATACAAATTGACTGTAGTAGCTATATGCTTTTTTACATAATACCATTTTTGACCTTCAGCAGGCTTCTTGAGTGCAATCTGAGTTTAAACCTGGAAGTTTTGGAATGTTCTTAGTTGATATTACTTAATGCCACCCTATTAAAATGGTTTATGAACTGAGGAAATGCTTAGAAATAAATGATATTGGGCTGCCAGTATATTAAAGTAGAAAAAGGTTGATCTGAAATTTCTTTCACACTACATGATATTGTAAATTGTGAACTTCAGGCCCTTACAATATTAGTAAGAAATTAATTTGAGTACATTGACATACATGATCTTAGAAAACCCTGATGACCTGAACTTGCTTCAGCACTTTTTAAGTAGTTTCAGTGAAAGTAAACGGTCATTTTAAATATGTCAACTTGTAAATTTGTATCTGACTGATATGACATTTGGCAATGAATTATGTATGCTGCAATCCAACATAAAAACATAAAAAACTATGCAAACAAACACTTAAAAAAAAATGTCAAGATACACAATTCACAATTATGTAAAATTTAAACAATTACTCGGGAACAGGCACCTTATATGTTTGTAATCTCTCTCCTATAAGGTTTTCACGTGTTAGCCAGCAAACGCGGTATTCCAAGATATGATGGATCCAGTCCTGAATATAGTAATTCAGTCCAGTTTTACAAGATCACATAAAAATGAAACAAACCAGATACAAACAACAAATGAGCAACATATTTTGCTGTTTGTTCTTGCCCTCACTGTTGTCCTTTGTTTCTTTTAATTGACATAGTAAAGCCAGTAAACAATGTTGAAGAAGGAGAAAACAGTTGGGAAGATCACCCTTGACCATTTGTCAATAGAGTTTACATCAGTCAAGTCTGGGATGGTGATCTTTAGCTGTGAAGCACGCCTCCGTAGTCGGCTCTTCTTTTGAGTCATGTGGCACTCCAGCGTGTTTCGGCCAAAGTTGTGCCTGGCAAGCCCTGCTTTGCGGTACTGTAGAGTTGAGCTGTCGTATGTCAGCATAGTATTTCGTGGGTCATTGAGACCCAGAGCCAGCTCTGTAACACCCATGTCGTTCTTGATGTCCAGGGTGCCCAAAAGGATGTTTTCATGTGGGTCCATCTGGAAAAGAGTCAAGGTTGTCTATTGTATTGATATCATGCAACAGCATTTTTCTCTGATAAATCATATTTTACAAAAATGAATAAAAAAAAAAAATTTCAAAAAGGTGGAGACCATGAGAATATATTCTTCAGGATATATTAATTAACTATGGGTAAAATGATTACGTGTAATGCAGAAAGGTAGAGTGTTTTAGCGTCTTTCACCTCATCATTTTGGTTTTACCTGCCCAGCACCAAACAGCAGACAGACAAAGTTAGCAACTAGCTAGTCACAGAATGGAATATTTGGAAGCTAAAGAACCAGATATTTCCTCAGGAGTTCGGGAAGATCGACTTGTACAAATATTGGATTTACTGTATATTCACCAATGGGCCATTTATTTGCAGTTGTGTTTTTGGCCAACTGAGATTGCCATTTGGCCATCTGAGAGAGTCATAAGCACAACTCCAAATAAATGCTAAGGCTTTTCCTTTTCTGCTGTGGCCAAAAAAAGTCTAAATGTAAATGAATAGTAGCAGTTCAACACAGTTTGACATTTTTGAAATAGGTTTTTGCAGTACCTTATTCCTTTGATCGCCAAGTCCAATTGCTGCGTCGTCCACAAAGATTGGTTCCCACATGGAGTCATGACCATCAAGATCCCTTTGTTTCATTCTTGCATACAGAGTATCATCTCTGCCAACTACATTCCCCACCAACCACTGCAAGCAAACAGAATCGCTATGGTTACTTAAGCAACTGAAAAGTAAATGCAAATATGTGTCGACGTGAACTGCAGTACAGAATAAAGCACAGTGTTATCGCAAGATTCAAAACACAACTCAAGTTTTACTTTCCTCAGTTGCCTTCAGGATATTGATGCAACTTTGTTTTCTACTCATTATAGCCACTCTTTTGTATTCAACTAATATCAGCTCGTCCATGGGCAGCCATGTTATGGTGGTGATTTTGCATCGCTGCTAGTACAGTAGGCATTTGGTTCATGTCAGCTGGGAGCAAAGTCTGGGAAAGTCAACGCAACTCTTTCTATCGAGACAAAGAGCCAAGTGGCTCTGAGACCTCCTTTCCCTCGGTTTCAGCTGGCAACATTTCTCATTTGGATCTGAAACAGGGCTAGTACAAGCTTATTAGGATGGCTTCCCTTGGCACAGTGAAGACTGGAAACATTAGGTCAACCCTCCATTTGAAGTGGTGACATTTCTTTTCTTTGCTCGTAATTATTCCGAGCTCCTTAGACAGCTTTATAAATAATTAAGTTAAGATTTCACTGCAAAGTAAAGAAAATATGTGATTTTTGTGAATCTGGAGCAAAGGAAAACTGCTTTAACTTAAAACAAATGTGGAAGCTCATCTAGAGTGTGTGCTTCCCCCTATGCATACATGGAGGCATTCTTTTGGAAAAATATTCTGAATTTGGGCAAATGCAAGTCAACAAACTACAGACGGAAACAAAGGGTACCTTGTTTGGATCCATCCTCATCTTTTCGTTGTTGGCTGTAGTAAGTTTCTCAGCTGCTCTTTTTTGACGTTGAGGCCCCCGCCCAAAGAAGATGTAGTTTACCAGCGCATACTCCAGCAGAGCCAGGAAGACGAAGACAAAGCAGCCCATGAGGTACATGTCAATGGCCTTGACGTAGGGGATTTTGGGAAGGGTTTCTCTCAGGTGGGTGTTAATGGTAGTCATGGTGAGCACCGTGGTAATACCTGGAGGGGGAAGACCATCTTCATTACATTCTATTCTATTGTTATAACAGAAACAGTATGAATCAATCAATGTTAAAATAATGAAAATTGCTTTACAAACTACATCAGCAGTTGAAAGTATGCCGTTTTTATGTAATGCACTCGCAAAATTACTTCTTGCATTTTTCTTTTCATTAAATCAATAGCAAAAAATCACCTGAAACCCTTACTTACTCTACTGTTCTGACTGAATGTGTGACAGATTGAATCCTTCCTGCTGCAAGACTTCTTAGTGATCTACTTGATACCGTGTCTGTGCTTGATTAAGCCTGCCAGGATCAATGAACCCAGGGGGGGCTTACCCCCATGACTTCAAACCGTACATCGGAAGACGAGCCTAAAGACGTGCACCTGAAGCGCTGCAGCGATTTGAAATTCAAATGTTAACCATGGTCTTGTTCATTAGTGGAGAATTCCTACTGAGAAAAGTTGTAGGCAGTTTTCAAAAAACCTCGCCCAGCAAGCTGTGGGGATGGTTCCTGTCAGATTGACTGTGCATATCAATGTGTTAAGTTTCTCCTTATTATGAGTGACATGGCTGGTAGTGATTTCATTTTATATTCTGGTCGTTTTAGCAAAGGACTGCCTCTTGGATGTAGTTTGCTTACAGTAGTGCGTGTCTATGGTATTATCTATATGCAGGAATTATAAAATGGCATGAGAGGCCCAATTCTTAAGCTTAAATATGATTCTCCTTGCATGATTAAATATTTGTGTTCTCAGCTCCTATAGTGCTCACAAATCCTCCCCACGCACCTGTATATTCTACTGTGAAAGCACACAAAGCATGATTATTTAAGGCAATTTCTATTGAGAGTCTCAGTAAACAATTACTAAATTATTTTACAGCTGTCACAAAGCTGTCAGGTGACCACCGCTCAAAATAGGATTCTAGCAAATTTCCCAAGCTGTTGATGCAGAAGCTTAACAATAACAACAAAGGATTCATGCAGCACAGTGGCCATGTGATTCAGCCATTACAGGTCCATTTTAATGCCTGTAACCAGGTCAGAGTGAAGTGGTGCCAGAGTCTAGTGTAGATAGGGGGGTGACCTTACATTTCCCAACTCTGCTGACCCGCCTCCATTATGGAGCATTACCTTTTTTTTCATTAAATCCCATGCATGCCTTCCCCCTGGATCACTAAATGCAGCTCAGTCGTCAATCAACGAAATTGCCTTGTCGACTAAATCGAGGGACGGGTAGAAGGATGGATGAAGCTGGGTGGACGGAGTTGGGTGAAAAGAAGACAGGGAGCTTCCGATAAACACAGAGTAAGCTAGAAGCTCGATACAAACCTCACAGGCTACACAGGGTTTACATAATCGAGGGTGACGGGGGTGGAGGGGGGGGCGGAATTGTGACTTCCAGCAAAGCACAGAGGCTCTGGAATCAGAGTGGAAACAAATCAAACTGGTCGTCCATCATAATACAACTGTGGGTTACGGCAACATTTGTTGTACTGGGATGGATATTTGACCCTGTTAACACCCACAGTGGTTGTAAAAGAAGTGAAACAAAGTGTAGTTGTGGATCAGTACAGTGCTTTTCTTTATTGACTGTATAATGATCATGACTAGAATGTAGACTAGAGTAATTAATTGATGAATTTATAAAGGTAAACATTTAAAAATCAGTAGATTTTTAAGTAGATAGAGGACCTCTATGAATTTGATTCCTTACAATAAAATCCAAGGCCTTCACACCACTGGAAAGTTCATCTCTGATGAGTTTTAGCTTTTTCGCTACAAAGTTTTGCAGCTAAGACATTGCATTGTATACAGTACACAGGTCAAACAGAAAGTCTTTGTCAGTCTATTCAACTTTTAGGTTTGTCACATTTTCTTGCCTGACATAGTGTGAAATATGTTGTAAATCTTTTTTTTTTCCCTTAACTTGTCTCAACCCCAAGATTTATTGTCTCTATTTGCCCTTCAACTGAATTATATAAATATCATGTGGTAAAATAAGGGGGGAAATAACATTAAATGAATCTATAAGTGTAGCTTTTCCAGGTCAGTCGATATCAGTGTCAGTGCAAATTTTCTTTTAAGTGTCCACCCCAATGCCTGACAATCTGTCTATATTTACATTGCAGGCCTCACCTAGAGCAACTCTGGCAGCAGAGGCGTCATAGTTGATCCAGAAGGAGACCCAGGAGAGGATGGTGATAAGTATAGAAGGCATGTATGTCTGCAGGATGAAGTACCCGATGTTTCTCTTCAGTTTAAAACTCAGGGACAGGCGAGGGTAAGATCCTGAAGAGAGGGGACGGGAAGGGGAAAAAAAGCAAGCAGAAGCAGCGTTAGGTGATGGATTTCCAGAATATTTGCCACAGCTGCCAGGTCTCCATGACTTTAAAAGGGCACAATCAGAGAAAATGGAGCAACCAAATAGAAAGATATTTAATGAAAAGCAGAAAATCAGTGAATGTTCAGCACTTTGGCTAACAAATGACCAAAACAACCGATTTATTATTAACGTTGTTGTGAGGGTATCCTAAAATATAGACTGTACTTCTTCAGCAGTTCTTCTTTCAAGGTCTTTTATCAACAATTTCCCTTTCTCATCCAGGGTTGTCCATTGCAAAAGCAACTTAGTAAAAAGGCCGTATTTGTTGTGTTCACTGAACTGAAGCATCAGCGCTCTCCAGAATGACCTGCTCTCCACTGCCTGTGCTGATACACAATATTGCAAGAGGTTTGATGGTTTGTCTGTTGAGGATCCTCTTATTTTTGTCCATCCTGCTCTATTTGAAATAAGCCCACAGCTGGGGTTTTGGTAAGGGCAAATTGTATCAGCGCACATATTTTTCTCCTGTGGGAATTGGCTGTATTTTGGTTAGAGCTGCATTACAACTGAATGAGGAAAGACACCGCAGAGCTAAAATGCACTGCAATATAAAGTCTATTGGAGAAGGAGGAAGATTAAGTCTTTTTAATGAAAGCACCAACAAACCCACCAGCTTCAGCTCTTCATGGAATGTCACCACTTAGATCTTCTATTTCACTGAGCTCATGTTTGCATGAGCCACTGAGAGAATCCCTGAATTAATTCTTTATGAAATGCAGCTTGGGTAGCAAATGACAAGACGGAGGTACACCAGTGAATATTTATTATTCATAAGGGCAACAATGACATTGCCTATCCTTGGACATGACACTTGTATTGGGTAAATGCCCGTGCACTTGTGCTGATGTCAGCAACTCTGGGTGCCCCCCAGGTCATTTACTCCATATTGCAAAAGGCAGCGCGTTAAAGGGGAATCCCCCATCTACCATAGCTCTGTTTATGCCAATGAAAACAGGCACGCTGCATGGCCACACTTGGGTAGATAACAACCACTCACACAGGGATAAAAACATTGTGCATTCATCAGAAAGCATTATGTTATTAACAAGGTTGCGTGGAACGTGTGACCCCTGTAGACAAAACAATCTCTCTCATTGGTGGAGTCTCTTCGTTCTTATTGCGTTCATTTTCTGCTCCCATTCTGTACAGTACACAGAAACTGCATTCAGCAAAAAAAAAAAAAAAAAAAAAAAAGCGCTGTCCCGCTTACGATTGCTCGCTTGCATGACAAATTTGTGAATATGAAAATGCAGAAGAGATGAATATTTCATCGTATCAGACAGCATTCTTTTTGTTTATTGCTGTTAAATAAGTCATAGTGTCTTCCTTCTCCCAGGACGCCACTTCATTCGAAGGTTTGCCTGTGCGTTCATTTACATAACATTTTGCATTTTCTAGAAATAAGTGGATGCTGTTTTTCCTATCAATAAGTGCAAACTGAGAAAAGAGTCAATATTTATTAATTGCCATATTTCCTTCTTTTTTAGCAGGATACTGAAATGATATAATCATAAGAAAAACAGAAAACAGCTAAAGGACTTATAATATTGAAATATTGGCAAAGTAATAACAGTCAAGTGTGTGTGTAGGTTCAATATTTAACAAATATGCTTCAAGATAATATTTATTACAAGGCAAATAATATTGAACTGCATTACTGTGTGTTGTACCGGTGTTGCTGGTTCTGTGTTCAACCCTGCTCATTAAACTATGATATTTGCATTTCAACCTGTTTGTTACCATTACCTGTGGAGAAGACGACATTCTTGGAGATTAGATTATGATCCACAATGGAGAACTGGGGCAGTTCGATCCTGTCCACCCCTGTCACAGCATTGTCGCCTCCTCGCCAGTAGAACTCAATGTCATCCGTAGTGTAGCCATCTGAGATAGGGGTACAGAGCACAGGAATTACTGAATATTGTTAATGGTCTGTAAAGTATACACGTTCCTAATCGTGTCCCATCTGGATCCCGCACAGTGCAGCTAATTCATCACTTGATGCATGATTAGGTTTGCATTTGTCCCCATTGTACATTCTGCTGATAGCAGACACATTCATTGGTTAAGTGACTTAAAATGTGAGGTTATCCATAAGTAAAGGATGTCTCTTATATCCTACTTGATTTTTTGGTGTATATGCATTTACACTATGAATACATGTGCCAGTTTTCTACTACGACTTACTGACTTAGGTTCTAGATCGCTTATCCCACAATTGCTTGCCTATTGTATATAAAGAGCAACATACTGAAAGTTAAATTTGACTAGACTGGTGAGAGTCAAGTGCCATAACACTGTCAAGTAGTAACTCTGTGTCACTGGAAATTATTCAGTTAATGTGGGTGGCTCAAAGATCTTTTTTTGTGCTTTGACACTTTTTTCCAAGTACCAGAATGAATTTTTATTTTTTATTCTTCTTCTTATTATTATTATTATTGTACATTCAAAACGATCCACTCGTGTGCTCTTGACTCTACTTGACCCCCTCATGTGTGATAGGTGCGCATGGCATAACAATGGAAACGCTGTCATAATTGTGTTCGCTGGTTTATTTCACATTATTTCACAAAGTACTCACAGAGTTACACACATTCAGCTGCTCAGTATAACCACAGTCTATAGTGGGCCACTGAGCATCTCCACAACAGTTCCATGTGCCTTACTCAAATGCACCTCAACATCATGGTCTGAGGTACCCAGAAGCAACGCACATCCTGATGTCTTAGTACTGTATTCTTCACAATAACTGAATTATGGAAAAGCCTGTTAAAACAATAAATTATGAAATGAAGTTAAACATAACACATTCCATACAGTGGCTGACGGAAACCCTTATACTGTATATGAGACTAAATATATATGAGTCAACTTTATTATGTTTTGTCCCATGAGCAACTAAATTATTAAATACCAAGAGAAAGAATGATTAAATAACCAGGCTTTGAGTCCATTTTCATCCCTAAAACCCAGTAAAAATCTGTTAAGGGAAGAAGCAGGTCCATTAATATTAATCTGAACCAAAGTTACTCGCTCGTTTGCTCTCATTTTGGCCCAATCAGTGGAGACATGGACAGCAAGGCGGCTCGTGGGCAGTAGCAATAAATGATTGAGTAACATGGTACTCTGTAGTTATAGCTAAAGACAAGTGCTGTTGGAAAAAAAAAGGCAAGACGAAAAGTAGAAATGTTTCATTAGACCATGAAACGTGGCTCTTGCGTAATCCACTGCCTACTGTCTGCTCTGGTACAGTTGACATGTCTGCTGACTTCGGGGCATAAGAGTCTTGGTCTTGGAGAGAGGAGAGGAAAGAGATGAGGAGACGAGAAGAGACAGGAGACAGCTGGGGTTAGTGCTCTTCTTTAGAAGGCTGGCTCACCATTAGAGCCAAGCAAAAACTCTGTGAAACTCAACTAAAACAGCAATTTACCAAATAATATATACAGAAAATGGTATTGTCACCATGTGAACCTGCGTGCGTATGTGTGTTTGAACGCCTCTTTCCTTAGTGATGAAGTTGTTTTGAGGTCTCCCTACGCCACAGCAGAAGTCATCATAATAACAAAACATGGCTGAATGCCCCATTTTTTTTTTAAAAGCCACAAGTACAGCAAACAGGCTTGTTTTAAAAGTTGATTGGCATTATTACTTTATTCCGGATTGGCATCCTTTAGGACTACGAAAGGGTTGAGAAGTGACACGGAGCTCATTTCTATAGTGCAACACTGTTGGATTGCTTTATTTTGTGGACAGCAGCGCGAGATTGTCGAAGAGTTCTGACAGCTCATCTCGACGAGTGTATCAAAGTGCGAACTTGCTCAACTGAGAGGCAGGAGACCAGGACTGGCAATACACTTTGCTGCCTCAAGACAAACAACTGAATATTTGTAGGACTATATCATAAAACTGATTTAAAAAAAAAACAAAAAAACAGTTAAGTTGCTCCCAGTGTGCATGTGTAGTTTTGCATTAAAGTAACAAGCAGGAGATGGACTAAACGACAAATCTGTAATGTTTTCTATGACTCAACAAGCAACATAATAATCGTTGGTGATAGTTGCAACAGTTGTATTTGCGTATATATTAATAGAATTTGCCTGAGCAATTATTCTTATATCCTTTTTATTGCATGCATGGAAGTTGAGTCACTTTTTTTTTGCACCAGTGTGTGAGCAGCTAGGAAGTGAATTCAAATGGTGATATGCATGAGTATGTACAGTGTGTGTGTGTGTGTGTGTGTGTTTAAGATGCCGTGGCCACGCTCGATGACCACTGCACTGAAAGCACTGTTTGTCAGATCAATTCAGAGGGAACTCTCACGCTGTTTCACTGATTAGTGCACATATCAGAGACCGTTACACGACACCTCATTGCCTATTCTCCTCTTCCTCCTCTGGTCTTGTCTCCTTTTTTTCCACTCACCCTTCTTCTCTAACTTGTTCCACTTTCATCTCCCTTTTCTCCCACCACTTTTTTCCGTTTGATTACACTCCTCTCCGTCCTCCTCTCAGTTATTTAGTCATAACTACTATTATGTGTCCATCTATCTTTTACTCTACCTTCCTCCAACCCCCCTCCCCCCCCCTTGCGCTGCTTAATTAATACTTGTGTGACCTATTTAGTTGCTCTGAATTATTAACGCAGACTCCTCAGTGGCTGCTTTCAAAACCCTCACACTCTGACATCTCCTGGTCCTCCTGACAAAGGCGGAGTTGGGTGCTCACTGCGTTTGGATATACTCCCGTTTTTTTTTCTCTCAAAGAAAACGATGCGTTTCCATAACATTCATGTACAATATATTTATATAGGTAGTCATGTGACCTCATCACCTCGCACAAGAAGTAATCAATACAATTCTCAAAATGTACTCCAAAGGAAATAAGTAGCCAAAGGAAGGATGGAAAAATGAGATCAATGTGTTCTCTTCTCTCCGTTCCAGTAAAAAGCCTGGCGGCCGCATTTTGTACCGGCTCGCAGACGATAAAGTGCTTCTCTACTAAGTGCAGAGTATAGGGAAATTATATTAGTCGAGATGGGATGAAATAAAGGCAGGTCAGGTCAGGGGCAGACTGAAATAACTTAATTTTGGATACATTTCTTAAGTGATAAAACCTTGACTGAACAACCTCCTGTACTGGAGATTCGAAATGTGAATTTGAGTCAATGTGTTCAGTCCCAGGGGATCGTCCCCAGAGGATGAAAGCTCATTCATTGGTAACCCCCCCAGATCCTTCCTCTTATGTCACCACCAGGGCCAAACACTGGATATTTTTTTTAAATGTAAGGGAGAATACCATTGCATTTACAATGAGAGAGCGAGACCAAGGCCGTTTCCATAAGTGAAAATTGATGTGTGTACCTGCCCCGAGATTCGGATCCGATCCAAAACGTAATGTGCTCCTACTTGTCTCGTGCAACGCATTTCCACTAAGTTTCATGAAAATTGGGCCGGATGTTTTTCCATAATCCTGCTGCTAAACAGACAAACAACCCGCACTGAAAACATAATCTACTTGCCGCAGGTAACAATTATTCTCCCCAGAGGGTGAAACCTTTCTGTTTTGCACCAGATCGTGCCAAAATATCAACTCTTCCAATTATACATCTCAAGATCTAGTAGGCAGATTGAGAGGCACAATCTCAAGGATAAAACCTTTTGATATTGATGACCCCATGGCTTTTTCCTCCTTTGTAATTTAAGCAAAGGCATTTAGAAAAGCAAATTTGTACAATGCACACCGCAGCGTATCCAGGGGTGGCTTAACACACATTTACAATCTTGTGATTACACACTTCCACTAAAGAGAAGTGAATGCCTTTGTCAAAACCGTACACACATCATAGTTAATTATTCGATCCGGCCCTCATATGTTTCATTGCCCAGCTAGCCAATCCACTTAACTCCATTGCTTCTACATCACTGAGGCTGACTTTGCAACTTTGCGTCACCTCGCTTTCATACTAAAGTTATTATGTCACGGAATTTGGCACAGATAGCTTGTCCTAATTCCCATTGCATGAAATAACTGAAATAAATTAGAGTGAGTGACAAAAAAAGAGAAAGAGGAAAAAAAGACATGATCTGCAATACATGGCAGACAAGAGAGAGTTAGTCTACTGTATATCTATTATCAATGAAATAAGAAAAGAGGAAATTAGCTCCCCGATTCCTCAATGGCATGAGAGGCAAACTCACCCCTTCAGTAGAAAAAAATAAACTATGGGTGTGACAATATGTATTTTACGCTAGCACAAAGGCTTCTCTCATGGATTTCAAAGTCTGGGAGCGTTGGCAGGGCAAAAATAAATGAAATTGTTCATGATAGCATCAGAGGAGATAGCAATACAATACTAAAGCTATTTAACTGGGACTCTGGCATATCTCCCTGACCAAATCTGACTCCAGGCCTTTTTTATCAAGCTTATGAAATAATGTCTCAGTTGATTTGTTTTAATGGGCAAAGACGGATTTTGGAGGGAGATAAAACACTGGCTTTGATATTGCTCAGGGCAAAACATAATCAGGGATAACAAAGGTTTTTTTTCTAAATGGTGCTATGAAACAACATATACCGGTAATAAAACGTAGAAAATAGCGCAGAGTTTCCAGTGAACACCATTGTCATTGTAACATACATTTTTAAAAGCCACACAGAAGCACTAACAACACTCGAAAAAAATCCCTTTATCTGATTTTCTTCACATCTATAATGAGAATAGCTTTTTTTTTTTTTTTTTACGATTACAGTGTTTACAAACCTCACTGTAGAGCACCCTCTTAAAATCAAAAGATGTCACAACAAATGTCAAATCTAATTTATTCACCATGAACAGTATTGAGTATTTTGGATGCCGCAGCACATACCAAGCCTTTAGATTAGACCCTGCACACTATGATACATAGTGTCAATTTAAAACCTACACAGTTCAGCCTAACCAGCCTGCTGCATTTCCAATGTATGGTTTGGGAAACCTCATTTTTCCCACAGTTTTTAGGAGGAACTGCGTGTCAACATAATTCATATTAATCGATAGTATTCTGTCCACAGACACGGGTGAACATGCATGGACACATAAAGACACACGTGCCTGCATGGACACGCAAAAACATCCTCACACACAAATGGGCACGTCAAATCAAACCCCCTGAGCAAATGCCGGCATCGTGCTCTTCCCCATGAGCTCAGAAGGCTACTCCACTCTTAAATATGTCTCAGATGAATTTTTGATTCCACACAGTTCAAAGCGACTTTAATGTTATTCCTGGTGTCCAATTAAAAATGTCTTCGAAACTTTTGCAGTACACAGCAAGCCGCAGCTGACAGCATGCCTGGACAGGGACAGAACATCTGAAGATAAGATAAATAAATAAGCCATGCAAGCCCAAGTGTAGGAAAACCATTCACACCCCAGAGGATGTGTGCAGTTTCTAAAAATGGGCTCCGATGGGCAAAGATAGCAATAGAGTGATAGACTGTGAAAGTGGCTCTGTCCATATGATGTGGATCGCTGGTGGAGAAAATATACCTATTACTTAGTTAGAGATGCACTAATGAAATGAGAGTTTCATTGTGAGTGCACAGCAACTGTGTAAAATAACAGTAGTAATGTGCCTCTGACTCACCTCTCAGTGTATACAGAAATAAACAGGGATGTCTTCATCTGTGTGTGCATGCATGTGTGAAGATGTGAATTACGCTGTTCCAAAGCACTTATATTCCCAATGTTTGTCTCCTGAAGAGCCACCTGCAGTCACACATGTGCTAAATCTAAAGTCGCTAATCAGGACAGAAAATGCTTCTGTGTAGTATTCAGTGTTTAACGACTGAGTGAGCCTACTTTTGTTATGATTTATTGAAAAGTTGCACAGCTGCGGTACTTCCTGTAGAGCAGCATATATATGCGCATCGCAAACTGCTTTACTGTAACAGTGACCCAGAACATCAGGAGGTTTAACCCTTTTAAATAATAAATATTACCTTGCACTGAGGTAAAACCGTGTGCGGCCTACTACGCCAGTTAAAGTCCTGGATTACACATGCATTATAAAGATGCCGAGTAAGTAGTAACAAAACACGTGTAGGGCGACAGGGCTTGGCTTGGGAGGTTATAAACCCAACGCTTATCCAACGCTGCTGAAGGTGAGGTTGACTCAGTGTGGTAATAAAGCCAGGTTTACCTTGCCTAACTGCAGTGTGTTTTGTTATGAAGTCCTCCAGGTGTAGGGATCATACATTGTGTTCTGATTTTTACAGATGGATCAAAGGACAAACAAACGGATGCAACAGGGTCTGCAGTCGCTGTGCCTAGACACCAAGTGGGATTTAACAAGAGAACATTGGATTGTTTGAATGTGTACACTGTTGACTTGTTTGGGATACTGATGGCATGCTAGAATGGAGTGAACAGGTTAGTTGCAGCAACATTTTAAACATGATAATATGTGATTCTGTGTCAGACCTTGCACGCATTCAGACAGGCACTGCCAGAAGTCATCAGGATCTGCTTAGTAGCAACATAATTGGGATAGCTCAATGAAAAGGAGTCATTTACACTCACTCAGAAGCAGAGTAGCTATTTGAATGAGTGGGGGAGCACAACGGAACGGGTCAGTAATAATACGCAGGCTGGGAATTGGGCACAGCAACCATAACGGTACATTTTTTATCATAGGAAAGCATCCGACGGGTCTTTGCGATCTATGCTATGAGGCTGTGCCAGTTGAGCATATCCTTATATGATGCAGGACATCAAAGATTAGGATTAAAGTACCTTGGCATAGGTAACATAAGGTTGCCTTAATCACTGGTTTAATGCACCACCCAGGGAGCATGCTAAGTGACCCGAATGATGGGGCTTATATAGTGTGTAAAAGTGTAATGTAATGTTATGATGCCGCTTGGATTATTTGAAATGCAAGAATAAACATTACACTTTTCTTACCACCAACGATGAAACATGCATTATTACAATATACTCTAAATGCATTAATACGTACTTCATTTTACTTAACACATACAACGATAACTTATGGTATTATAAGGCCAATCAGTCAACCTCTAGTTTATAACTAGTCAAGAGCGTCCATAAGAAACTTAGAATTCATCATAGTCACATCTATAATGTCTTATGTAGTGCATCAGAAAGCATTGCGAACGCTTCATAATTCACTCCGAAGGCCCTCGTAATGCACCGTCGATGTGGTCTTCACAGAAAGTGTTGCCCCAGCTGCATGATGGGTGTAGCTAACATGCTAAATGCAATGCTCCTGGTGTACCCTCCAGCGGTGACTTTGTCATTTGCTCAGGTTCTTTTAGTGTGGTGTGTGACAGAGATAACAGCCAAACAGCAGAAAGGCTGCATTTGACTGTTAATCTCTGTCACACTTGTGACTGCAGAGCCTCTTTCAACTCCAAATGTTTTTTTGAAAACTGATGGGAATGTCAACATTGCTAGGAAACGTAACGTTGCCTCCACGTCGTTCAAAACCTATGCAGGCTATGTGTGTTTTAGGGTCCTGTAGCCATTTTATTGTTTAAGTTTATATTGTCTTTTCATCTCTTTGTTAGCTGCCTGTGTGATGTTTGAGTCTGAAGGTAAAGCAGATTATTTCATTTCTGTAGTTGAATGATGGTTGTTGCTCCCGCCGTCGTGTCCATAGCTTTATTGTCATCATTTTTGTTTAATTGTCTGAATGTCCTCTTTTCTGGTTAATTATAGTGAAGTTACACTGAGGAAGGTGTCTGTAGGCTATAATTGATTATCAGTTGTACGCACAGGCCGCAGTGCCAATGGAAAAGGAATTTATCATTTATTTGGACATTAGGATTCTGTGGCTATACATTTCACATGCGCTATATTTTGTAGCCCAAATGTGTTTTTATTTATTAGGTCTATCATATAACCCTCCCCTCTTTTAAAATGTAAGCAGTAAAGTTTACACAGTGTATTTGAACTGACCTACTTTACTTTTATCTAGTACATTTAGGTACAGTTTGCACAATAATTTTTCCTTGTACTTGAGTAAAATGTCTCAAGAGTAGTCAAAGGGTACTTTTACTTGAGTAAATTATTCTAGTACTCTGTCTATCCAGTTTTTCTTCTGGAAAAACTTGTAAAACAAAATGTGAGCAATTTTTAAAGTCACCAAACCTTTTGTCACAGGCAGGGTGGGGAAGTCCCTGGGTTATCCAGAGTGAATCATATCTCCATCCTATACAGTAAGCATGAGGTTTTCTATTTTTCCCTTCCATCCTTCTATGTGAACCTCTGACTTTGGTCAAATGCGCTACGAATGATGCGCGTATTGGACACAATCCTTGTCCATGCCTCAAGTCCTGATGTCACAGAAAACAATAAATGAGAATAAAACAGTAAGTTTACAGAGGGGAATTGCAAAGACTTGTGTATATACTGAACGGTGCCGTTAACAATGGAAACAAATACGTTCAATGCTGTTTTATTCCAGGCTCAGTACAGCTGTAATATCCAGCGTGGCCTCAGATTTGTTTGTAATATTTCTTGAATTATCTTTTATTCAACAAGAGACAGAAGTAAGTTGAGGAACAAGAGCAATTTCAAAGTTATTAATTCTCTATTGAGATTTTTTTGGCCTGGTAACTTGATAATGATAACAGATGAATGAATGTTCTTGTAGAATTGAAAACAATATGGTGGCTCCATCCCACTTTGCACAAAAATAACCGTGCTGATACAGCAACCACTGTACTGAAAAAGCTTGTTATTGCCTGATTATAGGTTGGTAATTAAACCAGGTTCAGCAATTTAACATCTTCCTAAAATAATTAGAGAAGGTCAGCACGAAGGGATGAAAGCATGATCCATAAAAAAACTGTGGACGATACATCTCGCACGTCGAAGCAAATGAAATCACAGGCATCACTCGGTGGCTCAATACCGGGGATATTACAAGACATGGGAGCGATCAAACTCACTGGAAACAAGCCAATAGAGAAAGAGCAGATACTGAAATTATACTGCAAAACATGTGTAAGAAGGATGTGGTGTTTGTGGGTGGTGGTGGGGGGGGGGAACCAGGATACCAGGATAGTGTAAAAACAAAACACTCAGGGGTTTAAAGAGGAGAAAGAGCACAGCTGCATAAAACTAAACCGTCCAACCAGATGACACAAGTCATCGGCAAACTATAAGATATAAGACAGTCCAAACCAGCAGAGATCCCCTTCATGCTGGGTCCCCCCCCCCCCCCCCCCCATCACAGTTTCAAGTGCCTGCGATGTACACGTATGTACTGTGCACGCACATAAGTACCCACATCTATGCATGCACACGCACGCACACACACATGCGCGCACACACACACACACACACGGCTGCAGTTACTACTCCCCCAGCCAGTGAGTTTTAAACCTTAAGCCTGTCACCAAATTAAAAGAGAAGGATATGTGCTCGGGCTGCTGATGTCGAGCAGTGTTGTGAGGGAAGCTCATTTATAAACAGCCTATGTCTCTCTCTGTCTCCCCTAAACTTGCCTTCCATCCTTCCCTGAACCGTGTTCAAACAACTAGTTTGAATGGACACTGCATAGTACGAGGTTACATTTGCAGTTACAAGCTATACACAATCTTGTTGAAGGTTCCCAAATTAAAAATGGTGTTCTTTCACATATAGAATAAATGTCAGATATTTTCTCATGTATTACATCTAACATACTATTTGAAATACTAGTTTTACACGTATTATCTAGTGCCAGAAACTAGAAAGGAAGCGTATTTGGCATTGGCGCAGCGGTAAAAATAGCATAAAGAAAAGAAGTGTGACTCGGCCATTTTAAGACTTGCTTATAATACCATTAGAAAATCTTAAATGAAAGTACAGATATCTTGTATTGTTCTCCGTTATTTATTGATGACACTAGTGAAGTGCCTGTTAGGCCGATCGCTTGACCTCCGGTATTGCTGGGGAAACTGCTCATTCAAACCAGTTCACACTCGACACTGCACTGCCTTGGGTCATCATCGATACACCCGGCGAGTGTGAAGTCGATGAATGGTTGTCGAGAAAACTGAAGGACAGACATACACACATACAGACAGAGACTCCTTCCTTTGTAGTCACAAGCTGAGCATGGAAAAAACTGAAATGGACGATGACGATACAGCAAAGGTCCTCGGATGAATTCAAGCCTCAACACTTGGTGCGCCGTGGTTAAATGGTGGGAGCCGTAGAGGTGCCACATCAACCCGAGGACACTGTGAAGTACTGCTCATAAATTGTTGTCATTTGAAACCGGGCTGCAGCTTTGAGCTTAGAACAGCATTAGCAATAGCTCTACTTCATCACTTCAGCACCACGGACAGTGCACATTACACAAAGTAGTCTGCTGCTCCAGTGAGGGTGGAGGCACTCGTTGAGTTATGACCATTAGCTCATTTGGTGAAAGCTATCTGGTGTACAAGATGGCTTACAATAATGATTTTACCTAAACTGTCAGCAACTGCACTGTGCCACACCAGTGTAGTTGGAAAAACACCTTTCTTTTGGAACCAATTGTTGTGCAATAAAAAACAGCTCCATACATTCATCTGAACTGATACAATATGTTGTTTCTAGAAGAGCAAACTCGGCTGAGGGTATATTTAGGTAGGAAATAATGCCTCTTCTTTCATCAAGGGGAAATACTTTCAAATTGGATGGGAAGGATTATGTTGAAAATATTAAAATTCTGAGTAAATCTTTGTACTACAGCAGAGCACAAATTGTTGACACCCAGTGCGTGGGCACGGTCGCACATACATACGCTCCTGACAGTTGACTGGAAAAAAAGACGAGGCGATGCAGGTCAGTGTATAAGGGTACTGACACCTACGGCAGTTGGGAGATTTACACATAGAGCGCTGACAAGAAACAAAACAATTAATGACGGAAGAAAATAGTTAATGAATAAAGGGAGGAATTACTCACAACTCTCTATCTCGAGCGTGCAGTTTTGCTCATCCAGTGGATACCTTCTCAGGTCCATCATACAAGCAGCGGTGGTAGTGATCCTGAAAACACATGACACAGTATGTTCAATTCACGGCGTTGTGGTACAGTTTGATAAAGACGGCAAACTGGATGTTTTAGGCAGACGGGTTAGGTTATTGTCTTCACAGTGTCCTGAATGAAATGGTATACATGCTTCTGGAAAAATGTTAGAGCGGTTGAACTTCAAATCCAAAGCACTTCCAAATCCAAACCAAATCTACTTAACCACGAGTAACTGAAGACTCAACATCTTGAAAAGCTCCACAGGTAAATGCAGGAAACCTTTGAGAGTTTGGGAGGTGGTGGCTGCAGTGGTCCACTAGGGATTACAGGGCCCAAAACTAATCCTTATGTCCCAGTTTTACCATTGTTTGGATAATCCTGTGGGGCCTCTGTCAGGCCCCACCTGAGATGCAAGTCACAGGAGGGATCAAACTCTTTATGAAAGCGGTGGCAGTAATAGGCCACAGATAACAGTGATAGTGTTTGTACTCTGACTAGTGCAAGTTGTCATGAAATATATCGGATGGAAGGGAATGTCATACAAACTGAAGACATCCATAAATACTTTACTGGATTATTGCTTGTGTCAAGCAATTTGGTCCTGAACGTGGCCGCTACAACAAATCTTTAGGACAATACAAACAAAAAGAGCACAAGTCAAAAAGCTTTATTTGAGTACGTGACTCACGAGGCATTTTGTGAGTGGAAGTTTTAGCGCAGTTGTCCGTCCCTCCCTCTGTTGATTTGACTGACAGCGCTTTGCTTTGTGAACATTTTTGGTTGAGTGTGAAAAGTTGTATAAATAAACAATAATAAAAGAGATCGTGGGAGGATCTTTTATGTTTGTCTCCACTTAGAATGAAAGCGCTTTTCATGTTTTAGGTTCTTAACCCCTGAATTGTCACTTGAGAGGGAAGAGTATAATAGATGCTGGCAGAATCCAATTTTGACACAAAAACATGTCATCAACCTGGCTATGGTAAACTCCATTTCAGTACAGTCAGTGATGTTTCTTTAGCATGTAAAAAAAAAAATCAAAGTTGATTTATTTACTATTCTTTATTGAGTATTTAAATTTTTTTTATTGTATTAAGAACAAGTCTTCATTTGTGGACCTCAAGCATTGAGTTTCTGTCTACATGAGCAGCAGCCAAATGAGCCAGCTCATTAAAATGTCAAACACATTGATTCTTTTATTTAATCATTTCCTTATTAATTTCACCATTGTTTGAATTATTTGTCACTGAGCCTGTCTTCATTCAAAGAGCTGCTTCAAACATACAACTGCGAGTTTTTTGACAAAGAGAATCAAAGCCACATTCTTTATAATTCTACTTGAAATCCCACTCTAATTTATGATGCATTTTTAAAGCAGATATATAGACTGTAAAATGAAACCGCAAATGAAACAAGGCAGTTCAAATCTGGATTATTTATGGAATTAATGTTCATGAATCTAATATACTATTCAAAAAGAAACATTTTCGAATGGTAAGTGCTTCTATAGTAGCTGCACTACAGTCGTAGCTAAGGAACTATAGCCTTCTGCTTTACTACTCAAATCGTATTACGTCAGCATAATAGCATTGAGTCTTCCAATCTCTATCCAAACAAATAGACAGGGATGGATAATAAGGGATATTAACAGCAGCTAACCATAAGTCAATAGATAAGGTTATGTTGTCTATCAGACTTTGTGAAGCGAACATAAGGACGAGGCTGTGAGTAATAGGCTGCCATTCTTTCCCTGGCTCTAGTCTTGTGTGAGAACTTGACTCCCACAGAGGGAGTTGCCACAGAGCAGCACAGCATGGTGGGTAATCGTCTAGGCACACCTGACAACATAGATAAATTTGTGCCAGAGGAGAGGCTCATCTTGAGTCCAATCCTCTGTGTTACACAGTAGAGATAATCACCCTTGTGCGTGTGTGTGTGTGTCTCTCTCTCTCTCTCTCTCTCTCTCTCTCTGTCTCTCTCTGTCTCTGTCTCTCTGTCTCTCTCTCTCTCTCTCTCTCTGTCTCTCTGTCTCTCTCTCTCTCTGTCTCTCTCTGTCTCTAGTCCAATATTCAGACCAACAGCTAATGCAATGCCCTTTTTGTTGCATCTCATAATCTTAGTTCTTTTCGAAACTCCGAGCAATCTGAGATTCACGACAACTGCATATTGGGCAATATCTGTGAGCAAACTTTTGAAAAGATGATGCAGCAATACTTCCACAAAGCAGTTGTGGTCAGGCTTCTCATTCTGTCTGTAAATCATGTGCGTCTGTGTCTAAGCAGCTGAGCTCACCACAGGCACCATATGGCGAACAGGTGGGACCACACATAACCAATTTAAAACAATCCTTATGGTATACTCAGTCATTTTGAGGTCAAACCATAATCTTTAGTTTTTCTTTAAAGGAGTACTGTAATTCTAAATATACTCTGTATATTATATATCTGTATATCTATATATACTTCTGTATCTCTGTATAGTGTCTTTCTCTTTTAATCCGTTTGTCTCCGACTGTATTTCTTTGGTTATCTTGAGTTCTATAATTATTAATTAGTTGATGGTTGGACAAATGCTGTTTTAACTCATCATTGCTTTGACTGGTGTTACTTTAGGAGAGTGAGAAAAGCTACAGAAGAATCTGAATTAAATGTTTGCAATGTACAGTTTACTGTGGGGTGGCCACTGAGCCTCTGAAAAAAAAGGAAAAGAATGATAGCCTCGGTCAGAAAAAGGCCTAAAAAATATGTTTCTGTTTTTCTAGCACGCGACCTCTTGCAGTTAAAATAATGAATGTCCACTAGCTGTGCGTTGACATTAAGTGCAAAGTGTACTTAATGTACACTTAATGACAACTTCATGACCCTTCTCCTACAAACGATCCTAAGTAGCTTTCACTGTTTCGCTATTTTCTAATGACAAACCGCCTATTTAGTTGTTTTGGTATGATGACTAGTGGCTCTGCCAACATCCAACATGAACCGAGGGCAGCACAATAAAAAGAGACCACAGGAGTGAAATAATGAAAGGAGAGGAGATGAGAGAAAGTTTGAGGACAGAGGATGTCAGGTGAGACAGTGAGGGGACTCTCATAACAGAGCCTTTTAAAAGCAATAAAGAAGTTCAAAGGGAAGAGTTCTCGCATTAACATGCTGTTTCATATTACACACCTCAGGGGTTTCCACCCCCCAGAGTGAGACGGGAAGGTTGTTTGAGCCTAAGAGGTTTAGATGGATTCCCCTTTTCTTTCTTTCTTGTCCCCTGTCTTTGTCAGCGTTTATCTCCCTCTGATGGATTTGCTGCTGGTGATGGGTCCGTGGCTTCAAAGTGTTTAACCAAGGAGTAAATTACCAGTTACTTTCTGGCAACTTTCTGATCTCTGTCTCAAAATGGAGTCAGTGGTGTAGAACTGAGAGCAAGAGCCCCTGGCATGTCTTTGAAAAGACAGTGTGGGAAAGGCAGAGGTCATGCGTGTTTGTGTGTACATTTCTGCTCCGTGAATGTGTTTGTTTATAGCTCTCTCGCGCATTTACCCTCAACATACTTTGCCGCGTGTCCCCTCCATTAAATGATGCACAGCCGCATTTCTCGCTCTGTCTTAGCGTAGTCCTTGGCTGCTGGGATCCTGCCTGAGGACACTGCCAACCGCACCAACTGAGCCCCATATGTTGCATCACCTGCAGTGACCCTCCATATTTACCAGATTGTGCTCAAAGACTCTGTTCCCTGGATGTATCAAACTTGTGAGGTCAAATCATGGCCAAGTAGCCTTAAGGGTTTCCAACAGTCACTGGGATTCAGGCCAAGTAAATGTGTTGACTGTTGGTAACATACTTGGAACAGACATGCTTGATGGAAAGTAAGTATATTTGCTTAAGTCCTGTACTAAAAGAGTCATTTAACACTAAATCCACTGTTTTTATTTAGTTACGGTAGCTTTTATATTTAGTCATTTGTAGTACAATGTATTGATCCTCATTCCAGTCTATAATAGTGTTCATTGCAACAGTTGTTATTTGCTGTTTCAAGAAAAATCAAATAATGCTGCTCTGTAGACGTCTGTGTTTGAAGTACCAGTACGTTCTTGACATACTTGTATTTTACTTGAATAGTATTTTATGCTATGCTATACTTCTGTTTCTACTTTTTGCTACTATATCGTTTTTTGAGAGCAACATTTTCCAGTTTTTTAGTTACTTGCAGTTCAAGATATTACATACAAAACATAGGATAACTTTATAGCTAACCTCTCATCCCAGCTCACGTCCCCTTTTAGTTCCCTATGACTTTCAGAGTATTATTCCTTACAGTGTGATACAGCCACTTTTACTTTCATAAAGGATCTGAATACTTCTTTTCCATTGCCTGTAGATGTCTGCGAGTTTCATTCAGAGACACATAATGTGGCGCATGGCAGAGCTGCGTTATTTGATTTTAGAGATAATGAATGCATTCAGAGAGCACTCATCCTGCCACAGCCTGCTGGTCCCCACCTACAGCCTACCGTGAAAACACAGGGAGTAGGATGGCCACGGAACCGAATCACTTGGACGCTGTAACATTGATTAATTGAAAAATTAATGCTATTTAATGTTGAAAGGCATAATATTATGGTGGGCATTTACTGTAAATGTTTAGTCAACCTGATATTGATCACTATATTCCGAAAGTACTTGTGCCAATCTCCTCACTTGTCAGAAAAACTTGTTGTTCCCACACTCTCAGTGTGCTCGCGCTAGTCAATCCAACAAAGAATAATCATGCCTAACCTGCAGCAAATAACCCCGATAAAGAACAAAGGCAAGACCCTTCTTCAGATGTGCCATCCTACCCTGCCTGAGAAATACAGAGAGGCACTTTGTTGCTTGTTATGATTCGCTTTTGAACTGTTATTACACTTCCTGAAGTCAATTTCTTCTATGTGCTGTTGTTCTCCGCAGGTAAAAGAATGCCCTTGGAATGGTAGATTTACTTTTCAAGATCAATGTGGGGGTGTTACAAGCTCGGTGTGGAAGAAAAACAAAAACAAAAACATTAGCTTGCATGGCAACAGATGTGTGCACATGAAGGCAGATCAGCCCAGAAGAAAAGGGCCGGTGCTGTTTGCATTTTAGCCTCCATATTACATTCCCCGGATGAATCGGTAATTGTACGGCAAATACAGTGAGTATGTGCGTGTGAATATTCATCAGCTGTTTGTACATTCTCTGTGTGCGGCGTTCTCTACCATCAACATCTATGGATTTGCTGCATCCTATTACATTTCCAATAAAGAGCCTCGATGAGAAGATTCTCATCCTCAACGATGCCTCTCGCCGTTTGTGTTTGCGGATAACGTGGACACTATTTCCTCATTAGAGTATGTATTTTGCATTTCTGTGACAAATTAAACTATCAAGCGTGATGCACGGATTACTCACGAGCGTAGGGACACGCCTTTTTTTCTTATCTTGCTCACCTTGTGATGATGGGCAAACATAATAACAGCCTTGGAGTCTGATGATCGAAACTGAATCTGAAGTGACGTGATGTATTTAGGTGGTAAATCCATATTCAGTCTGTCTAGTTTCGAGTTGCTCTGTGGAAGTAACTTTGCTGTCTGTGTAACAACGCTGCTCATTTATATTTTGTTCAACGTTTACAGGAAGTAAAGAGATAATGTTTCACATGGCCGTATAATGTCAGCTTTTCTAAAAGGCACCTTGTCGTCACATTAGACATTGTTTTTTCCCGCTGCTTACTCAGACAGCGCTTGCTTCAGGGAGAGTTACTTGCTGTAACTATGTTTCGATGAATAACAGTTTGTCTGTCCGTCGATCGCTTCTGTGCTGGGTCTCCGCTGGTTGCCCGGCAACCTCACAGTGACGACTGTGACTCTGGGAAGTCACCACGACTGGCTGTTGTTCGGCCTAGATATAGTCCCAGTACGCAACTCCTCGTTTTTACTCGACACGAGAGCGGCATTGATATTCTCATCTAATTCTCAACTAGGAAGCAAATAAGTGTATTACCCAAGACGTCAAACTGTTCCAAAACACTCGTAATAATTTCCCACATTGTTATTTATATTTGTATCCTTATTATGTCAGAGTATGGGAATTATAATTTGCATCACCCCTACTATTATTCACATTTGATTTTCTTTGGTGTGTGGTTTGACTACTGGCCTCTGCAATAACCCAATTTTCATCTCAGGGAGCATTAAAGTTTTATGTATTCTAATCTAAATTATTGGCATAATAAATTAAAGAACAACATCAAGTGTATTAGGATTTCAGGGTACAGTAATATGCTGTATCTGCTTGTGCTGTTTGGATTTGTGTACACTCTGACATGCGCAAGATCCCATGACCCAATTTAGGATTTGTAAAAAATCTGGTCATCCTACTTACATGATATTGAGTGTCAAGGGTGATGGATTTCTTTTCCCAGTTTCAATTTAATCCCACTTCATCCAAAGTAATATTTCCACTGACTTTGTGTCCTAGTGCATGGCAAATGTGCAACCCCATATTCCAAGTGATTATGGATGTTTCATTTGCATATTGGACTCAGTGGTTTGGATGATACTGTAGGTTATAAAATGTTAACTCACATGGCCTGACACAGGGAGGATTTGCACTATTTGAGCTGTATTCCAGCATAATCTGACCCTCACAATTGTATGGTGCTTCTCTATATTTCTTCTGTATGCTTTTGTCTACTTTTGAGCACATCGCCTGATGTAACAGAGAAGCACTTCAAAGCCGATAGAAGAAGTTGCTATAGTATTAAATTGTCATTGATTTCCGAGGGGACTGACAGTATTAACGGCACAGTATGTCCACGGTGTCAGGATTTTATGTTGAAATTGACTGTTTATTCCCACATTGCAATAAATCTCAAAAAGTTGTTTTTATTTTAGTATTTTTACACGACATCATCAAATGACTTCAAACCCCGTCAAGCACTTTATTCAATGCTGTGTTTACCGTGTATAGGAATCTGATGTGTAATGTTTTTCTTTTTCATCAAAGGAAGTGCCTGCAAATGACTTTAAACCCACTTTATGATCCAGGAAGAATGGTCACGTCAGTAAACCAACTGTACATTTCACAGGAGGATTTGTTTTTCACCTGGGGATTTCTGATTCAATACAGGCAATAAAATGTATTAGAAAATACATTACAAAATAATTCCAAAAAAAAATCTGATTCCAATTCAATTTGCTTCCGTGAATGCTGTGGCATAATTGGACACCATGTTCAAGTGAAGGACCTCTTGTCCCTTGCAATAATACACTGAAGGATCTAATTACTGTGCTTTTGTTTGGCAGAAAAGTCCTCAAGTGGGTACATTCACGAATATATTCAGTATCGCTCAGACAGGTTTTTTTCTTTTTCCTTATTTATTTAACTCAAGGCCTTAGCACTTGCTCCATAAAAAGAAAAAGTGCAACGTGACTGTTTGTTGGTGAGAGATAGAGATCCTGATTTTAGTCCAAAATATGTAATGTTCAGAGGGCAAGTACGTAGCTGCACCAAGAATAGTGTGCTGAACTTATCATCTCTCCTTAAAACTTGTCTTTTTCTTTATCTCCTGCTTTTTTCCATCTCTAAAGAATCTGACTGCTCCTGCCCTTCCACTCTAATATTGTTGCTACTACAACACAACACCATATCCAGCAACTACTTCCACTTCTGTTGCCATGTGTTCAGAATCAAAACCACTTGGAATGTAACTCATTACTTCCGTCAAACCTTTGCAGAGATGTTTCTTTGGTTGACATGACGGCAGTTAAAGAGGCACAATGAAACCTTGTCTAAGAACCCTGAGCAAATTGCAACATGCTGAACACTGTAACAGGGCATAGGGTGAATAATGAAGACAGACAACATTGATGAAGTAGACCAAAGAGAGCGATCCTGACAAGATTTCTTTCTAATCCTCTCCTCAACACCCATCTCTCGCTCCCTCTCTCTCCTTCATTGTCTCATTGTCTCTTTATTTATATTTGATTTCGCTCTCCCACAGCAGTGCCAATATGCTGCCGTGATGGCCATTAAGATGTTATGGTTTTCAATAACTTTTTATAGTTTGGGCATCAGAGGACTATTAGCAAAGATGAACTGATGATACATCAGTGAGGTGGGAGAAGTGCACTGTAATCATGTAAACTTTGAGAGGTTGAACATCAGTGGAATAGGTCATTCAATTGATATTCTACTATAGGGGGTTTTGCTTCTGGCAATTGGTAAAAAGAAAAAAAATGGGACATGTCATATTAACATATCAAACAGGCAAGTCTCAGCTAAGGGCAATATTCTGAACATCATCTAAAGTGGCCTCCCGACGAATGTTTGCAAAGGAAAGATCAAACCTGATGTTTTGTATAAGTAGTGATCCAGTCTTTGTAGCGTTGAATGTGTCAACAAACTCACTGTCATTGTCTGAGACACTCATCCGTCACGTAATGTTCGAGGAAAAAAAATAAAAATAAATAAAGAATGACAACCATATGCTGTGCAATTGTTCTCTGGGAGGAAACGCGACAAAGATGAATGGATGTTTCAATCATCTGACAAAGATTTCATTCAAAGTCCAATTGAATTCAGAAATAGGGATCCCATTTTGCAGTCAAAAAAATAAAGTCAGCGTTCAACTCTTTGTTAACAGCTTTGAATGATTAAAATGAAGAAAAGAGGTCTATGAGGGAATATCAAATGTTCCTTTTCCTCTCAGCCTCTGAAGGGGCATGTCAGTGCATATGATTGAGCGATGACAGGGAAACAGAGAGACAAAAAGAAGCTGTATAGCTCACAAAGCCAAGGCATTGTTTTATTACCAGTAGTATTGAACAGTGAAGGCCACGTCAGCTGCTAAACTGACCATGATGACATTTGCGGTGATGTTTTTTAAGCTATCTAATGTGTTTCAGCTGACCAGCTAACCCTATCCTGCTAACTGACATTATAGGAGCAGTGCACTGTTCTCTAGTAAATGTTTGTTTGGTCGTTAATTCAGCAAGCCATGCAACGACACGAGACGTGTGTTTGTGAGTTAGGAAGGAGACATTGGCAGAGGAGATAATGTTGTTGTTCAAAGTCTGTGGCCCTTGTGCAGCAGGCTGCTGTTCTATAGCTGTTAGTCAGTTTGACCGTCTGCCTGAAATAGAATTAGGAAGTTACTTCTTCATACAGATAACAGTTTAAAAGGGAACAATTTGATTGGTTGTATCAAGATAAGTTCTCCATCTGGGAATCTGGAGAAGTAAAGCTGGTTCCCACTGGTTAATGCAAAAATAAAGGGGGAACAAGCATGAAGCCAACAAAAAAAAAAATATATATATATATAGCCTCTATTTTTAGGTTCTGATTTTCTTTCTCTAACATGAATGCAATTTAGAGAGAAATGTTTGCTGTAGCAGAAAGTTTAGCTTTACATACGGCTTTTCGAGACTTTTGGTGGTGATGTAAATTAGGCGGATACTTTGTAAAACAGTCGAATGTAGTGTTACAGAAGCCTTTAGACGGTGATGTGCACATGTCCTGTAAATGAGGACACAAGTAGGTCACTACTTCAACGTTCTGATTCCTGCCCAGGGGCAATATTGCACCTCACATCAGTAGTTTTCTTCATCTGGCTCTAATGAGCTAATTACTGACTGAGTCCGATGCGGCAATCATTGACTCATTGTTGTATTAAAGTTGGTGGAAGTTAGATTTCTTTTTCCCAGGTTGGTTGTTTTTGTTTGATTTAAAAAAATAAAAAAAACAAAAAAAAAAACAAGAAAGTACACTGACAAAAGATTAAGTCTGAAGAGTTTGACAACATGAGCTGGAAATTACTACAATTTGGGCAGAGTATCATTATCTGGTGCCGCACGATATTATGTATTTTTCTGTTCACTTGCACATGTAAACCGCTAACACATTGGTCTTGTTGTGTAGTCAAAAAGTGTTATTCTAAGAGATTAAATCTCACCTCAGACCGTACAGTACGGTACCGTCCGGGTGCAGTCGGATCATTCTATTTTTCACTGTGACACCGTGGACGAACGACTTCTTGTCGTTGAGGAAGTAGGTGTCGGGCACCCAGAGCTGGTCAGCCACCCGGTTATCTAAGGTCAGGTTGAGGGGGATCTCAGAGTAGGACAGCCGTTTGTCTCGCCAGGCCTGCTGGAAGTACATCGTCAATGTGTAGTCCTGAAAGTGCACAGGGAGGGAGCAAAGGAGGACAGAGAGGGGGAGGGAGGAAAAGGAGGGAAGGAGACAGATGAATGACGGGGGGGTGGATAAAATGGAGGAGAGATGGAGAGAAAAAAAACAACATTTTAAACAGCTGCTCTGTAATAGTTTTCCACTGCAGATTAAACCTGACTAGGCTTCAATTTTAGATGAAGTTCACTTAAAAGCAAATGGAACAGTAGGGGTATAGGCCAAAAAACTCTCAGTACAAAGCAACGGGGAATTCCTTCTTTTCATAGAAACATGCGGTTTAGACAGACAGTGTTAAAGAGTGTGTATGTGTCAGAGAGAAGAGAGACAGATGGTTAGGATTTGGTGTGCGTGCATGTGCGTGTTTTTGGGTCTGTTAATATATGATAAAGAATATGCGTGTGGCTCGCATGTTAGCTTTATTGTGCGTGTTTGTGTGTACGTTACATTCTACATAGGCACAAAGAGGCGAGAGAGAGAGAGAGAGGGACCACATGTTCCAGGCAAATGAAAAAATAACCTCCAAGTGACCTTAAAAAATCTGTTTTACAAAATATATCCTATATGCTCTATTTGCTTTGACAGTAGCTGTCTTTCCGGGATTACGCATTGCTTGTGAAATGAGCTCACTATGTTGTACTTGCATAACATATTCACCCATTTTCTTCTGTTCGTTCTCTCGCATCACATTAGGTAGCGCACAGACAGCACATAGCCTTTAAGGGACTGCACATGTCTGCTTTACACAGCAGTGTCGGGCATCAAAGTGTGTTGGACATAATATGCATGTTTGTCTTCATCATATGCATGGATAGGATGAAGAAGAAGCTTGTCTGTGCAACGGTGTTACTGAGGCAAGCTTGCGTATATTGTTTGGACACTTAGAGGCACCCTGTGGATGTTTTTACCACTAGTTGTGCTATAGAGCAATGTTTTGAGTATATTTCCGAATTGTTTGTTCGTCATGTGCTCAAGGTTGCACATCGTTGTGCATGTGCCTGCAGGTGGTGCAATGCACATTCCTGCTGACGGAGGAATCAACAGTTGGCAGCGGCAATGTGGCAACAATAGAGAAAAGGAAGAGGGCTCACTAGCAAATAATAATGTAAACGATGAAGGTTTCAAAATATATAAAAAAAAATAAATAAAAAAAAACACTTGGTAAATGTTTTTTGAGAAAAGAAATACATGTTTTTTTACCTCAAGAATATCTAAACATAACTGTGTTTGTGTACCAAAAAAATACACCATAAAATAGCACCCACAGGTACACACAGGGACACATTCTCTTATTATTATGAGGCACACACACGCAAAACCAGAAACACATACAATAGGTTAATAATGTATAAACAAATGGGGGAAGTTTGATAACTTGCAGCAAAATTTCCTGGTGCTAAATCTGGGACACGATAAAACAGTCAAGCCAGCAGTCAGACGCTCATGTAGCTCACTGAAGTAAGAAGCCTACCAATCATCCATGAAAAACTAAGTTAAATAAACTTGCTGTCTCAGGGAACTTTTTGTCAAGACTGGCACATCTACTTCGTGGCAAAGAGGCTGAACATGCAATTTTGAATATGCCCGTCGGCTACAGATCTGACTTCCCGCAGCACCTTGGGAACCGCAGGCTTGGATATTGACTGGATGGAGTCAGGAAAACCGGTGCAGCTTTTTTCAGTACAGCCCTTGTTTGACTTAAATAGGTTTTGTCATGTTGTTCTTGTTTGTTCCTTATTTGGCTTGGGGGTGCTGACAAACACAAGTTGGAGAATTGAGTTTTTCAAAAGACATGAATAGTATAGTGGCAATTCTAGAGTTCAGCACTATAATTGGGCTTGGAATGGGAACAGACCGATTTCAGTAAATCCAAGCTAAAAAAAAAAAAAAAAAAAAAACTGTATGGGATCGATGGGAATTTTGTTTCATATGTAGGAGAAACGCTGAGAAAAGTTAGTGTGAAGAGAAACATTTGGAGGGGTATGTAGAGGCTTAATCAGATGTTGGATTATTACCACACCAATGAGGCAGCTTCTACAAAGAAAACATGGAAAAAGAATAATCTTCGGCCATATTTCTTCTCACCTATCGACTATATAACTGCAGAGGTCTAATATCTGTGTGACTTTACATTTGCACAGATCCTTGGTTGCACGTGCTGCCCTCCCAAAACTTCCATCCCTGGTCGGTGGTGATGTAACAGCCCACAATCCACTCTTTTAAGCACGCTGTGCTCGTCAGCACATGTAGCTGAAGAGACGCTTGTTTCCATGTAGACCTCCCAAACTACCGTGGCTGCACTAATCAATACATACCATCACACATGAAGGTTTACAGTGATGTATGAATCATCAGAGAGGCTTCAGATTCACCCAGTTCGCACATCCTCAATTCCTCCTCTCGCCTCCCCTCCTCGCCTCTCAGTTCTACCCACAGGAAATGCGAACGGAGGAGGCGAGGATGAGACGCCGTCATGATCCTGGCTTTCATTTTTTTTCTGTTTTACTTTGTAAAGTGCACCGCTCTCGTGTCGTGTCTCATTGCATTACCTGTCTTTGTGCTTTCCCGCCTTTTGTGGTTTGTTTGCCCCGCCCTGATTTGATCCTCCTGTGTCCAATCTCCCTGCTGCCCTTGTGTCTTTGCCTGCCTCCTCCAGCTGTGTCCTGTTCTTGTGATAAATCGTCTGTGTATATATACTGTATATAGCTGTGAGTCCCATTGATCCTTGTCGGTTCGTCATCTATGTTTCCTGGTGTGTTGGGTCCTTCTGTGTTTATCCCTGCGTGTCCTGGTGTTCACTCATGTCATCCTGCCATCCTGGTTTATTCTGTTTCTTTTATTTTTATTTTAGCCTGCTCCCTCAGTTTTTTGTTTTATACCTGTTTTTTTTTTTTTGTATTCAGCAATTGTTAATTAAAGCTCGCTTTTCGTTATCACTATGTGCCTGTGTGTACCGCGTTCGGGTCCTCCATTTAACCGCACCTTGACAGACACGACGAGAGAAGAGTGGAGGCATTTAATTAAATGAGACATCTCTTCCTTCGCAGCCGTCATTTTAAAGCAATCAATTAAATATGACGCGTGGCACAGCAGCATCAGCTGTCCATTGTTTTTGCTATAACGCTGTATTTTATGATTTCCGGAAGATAAGCATTGCAGTGTTCATGAGAACTTATAGGCCCATATTTACTTTTAATTAAATTCAAAATGTGGCATGATGTGACAAAAATGTAGGCTACACATGTCTTTTTTTAACACGCACGCACACACACATTGTATAAATTATAGCCTGATATATTTTATTGTGTGAAGCACTACAAACGTTTGCATGAAAAGTAGCCTACTATACAAATAAAGCGATATATATTTATATATATATTATACACACAGCTGCCCAGTTATGCTTTCCGCAGGGACGTTAGCAGCTGTTTGCGCTTGTAAACATCATGTCACAATTACAGTAGTTGAATTAAAACCCTAAGTAATATCAAGGTGAAATGTCATTAAGGAATGCAGTTAGAACAGCTCCTAATGTTGCGCTACACAAACGGTGAGGGGCGGAAAGTTTGAACGTGCATTTGATCATCATAAATAACTACACAAAAGGAACCGTTACATGTGTAAAGTGCTGCTGTGGTTGAGATTATTACAGCTGTGTATCGTCACTCTTTTGAACATTTGGGGCAGAAAACATTCCCCCCAAAAGATTCACCGTCAAGCCTCCTCGTGACGCAGTTTTGGAATTTGGATGGATTCAGATGGAGCGCTGACATCCATTTCCGGGTCACAAGCCGGAGGATGGAGGAGCAAGGAGACGAGGAGGCACACATCGAGAAAATGGGAAAAGCCTGCGAATGTCACACACAAACAGTGTCTCATCCCGTCTTGATAGAAATGTGAAACACTGAAAATGACATTTGCAGTCTCTCTACATCTCTTCTATATACTACATCAAAAACAGATACACGCACTATGTACCTTAACAATATGTCTTTCCCCTGCGCGCGTGTGTGTCAATGCATTTAGTCTATTCAGTATATGTGTGTTTGTGTTTCAGGGACACAGCCAGGATTGAACTGGGGAAAGAAGAAAACAATGCAGCTGTGATTTTCACCTGGCACTGTGGATGCAATATGTAATATTGCAATATGCAATATGTCCTTTGCAATATATAGCAGCAGGGATAAGATATCAAGGGCCATGATCTTGTGTGACATCACTTGCCAGCCCCAGCACTCGTAATAGGCATCATTTGTAAAAAGCCATCAGCGATCCTGGCATATGCACGACTCTCCCTACCACAGAGTCCACTTTTTGAATCTGAGGTACCCTTAAGCAGCCGTGAAAAGGAAAAATAGAAGGAAAAAAAAGTAGTAAGAAGGTGGCGTACGATGTGGGTGTAATTATCGAGTGAATGATTCCATTGTCATCCCCGAGAGCCTATTATTGCAGGACTATCTACTTTGGTTTGCTTTGTGGGACGTGCTCTGTGGAGGTGCCACTTTGACTAGTTTACTGTGAACATAAAGCTATCCTCAAAGACAGCTATACTGTGTCCCTCTCTTTCTCTCTCTGTGGGAGGAGGAGGTTGTAAATCACCGGAATAACTGCAGCGGCTGTGTACATGTAAGGGAGGCTGTCATAACAGCAGTCATAATGAGCATCAGTACATAAACTATGTTGGAGAGAGAGGGAGAGAAAAGAAAAATGACAGAGTGACACAGGAAGAATGATGTTGGATTTATGAGTGCAGAATATGCTGCGCTGCCAAGGAAAGGACAATACAAAGTGATCATTATATTCTCATACTCGAAGCCACTACAGAATGTGAGAATCCATTAAAACGAATAACTAAGATTCAGTCCCACCGCACGCCTCCTACTGCGTTAATTCTTTCCTCATTTCGAAGATTCTTTTCTGTTTAATGCGTTTCTTACAGATCGTGTTAAAGTCAGTCAATCAATCAATCAACTGTCAGCGATCAATTTGGTTCATAGATGCGACTCTTGTTATTTTCTTTTCCAAAGCACTTAAATTCACAAGTAGAATTCATAGAACTGGAAATAACCTATGACAAGCAGAATGTACAGTACGGTTCGGAAAAGAAAAAAAGAAAGAAAAAAGAAAGTTAATGCTACACCATTATCCAAAGACTGCGAGGTTGGCGTCCACTGCCGGGGGAGAATCTGGTGCTGTAACATCATCTCTATTTGGTGTGCTGACTCCGCTCACCTGACCCACTGGCTGCGTACACTGTACACTGCGACAGGCACTGTCATCAGCACTATGCAGCTGCTTGTAGCTATCTGTGCGAGTAAGAGGTTAATGGAACGGCCTGCAATTATTTGCCAACACATATTGAAATTCTGACCTCATCGTCTCGAGTCATCTTACCCCAAGCCACAAACGGGTGAAAAGCCTCAATTAGTCATAATGAGCTGGGTCCTTTCTGATATGAAAGCAGTTTGGTCTGAATGTAAGCCTGTTACTGATATTTACACTGATTGGCGACTGGTTCATATTCAGATTGTGGATCATAAATGAAAACGAAAAAAAAAAAAAAACTCCTTTAAGCAGTCTAGCACTGTTCAAGATCAGTTGGAAAAACCAAACTTTGAAATTGTACTCTAAAGTTTATCCTGTTTAAGAACTGTAAGAATGGGAAGCGGGAAATGGACTTGGATTTATATAGAGCCTTTGAAATCTTCCAACCACACAAAGCCGTTTTACACTACATGCGAAAAAAAATCCCCATGAGATAGTGATTGGGTTAACAGCTTAAACCAATAACAGGTGAAAAGTGAGATTGTTGGTGGTGAATTTCAGCTTGCCATGCAGCAATGGCCAGCAAATAACGGATAGATGAATAGAGGCGATACGTGTCAATTATGTGAATGGGTGAATTGGCATTTAAGGATTCAACTGGTGAACACCTGGTCTGTGTGGCACGGATGACCTCGTGTTCCTCCCTGGACCTCTATGTTTTCGTGATTGAACACATAATCTGTGATAAGGCCCAGCCCACATGCTCCATAGTCCCATCCTGATCATGTGTTCCAAAAAGTACTCCAAAGTAAACTTCAACTTTGTGTTTCATTACTGAAAGGACACATTTTACAGCCAGAGTCACTGCGTGGGCAGATTTCGCAGAGAGAAGCAAAGTTTTCAGACAATGCTATATTTATACAGTATATGCTTGGTCAGTCAGCCCTTCAAGCGGCCAAATTGTGCAGAATGTCATATTGGCATTTCATGCCATGGATATAACAGTTTGAGTCTGATGTGATTTGACTGCGGGGAAGACTCATGAATGCCAAAAGTGTTAGTAAGTAACCATCTCACATTGCTCAAATGAGTTACAAGTCACATGCTTTGAGCTTGTCAAGACTTGTCTGTGCCCATCAATTGGCCTTGAATATGAACACCCTATAGCTGTCCCAGCCTCTATGTAGAGCATTCTTTTTCTCAGTATTATAGAAAAAACAAGAAAATTCCAACTTGTTCATGTTGTTTATTTTCCAAATAGATCAGCTGCGATCAGTATACACTTGTGAACAACAAACAATTGGATACCAAAACAAAAAAGATGCTTCAGCTGCCGACTCTGACCTCGTCAACCCCACTCATCCTCCAAACTACCCTGTCGACTATCTCCACCCCCGTACCACATGGCTTCTCCTGGGCTGAGAAAAGCATGAAGAACTGATATTAGATATTATTTCGTTGGACTATTCAAGCCTTCCCATAAACCCTACTTTGTGTCTGTATTAATTCTCGCAACTTTGTTTTTGTCTTGTAATTGATCATTTGAACTGTCACTGGAGATGGGACTTCTTTGATTACTTTTTCAAGTTTGAACAAACTAAATGAATGTCTTCCAAAACAACACATATTAGCATTTTCTGATCTGCTACAGCTATGGTTAATGTTTGGTTAGGTTCAGGCAAAAAAAAAAAAAAGATTGATTAAAGGGACTATAATCAATATTATTATAGTAAAAATGGATAACATCACTATGTATAATGTGAAAGGGGTTGCTTTGTAGTGATGAATCGAATTGTTCTGGTTTTGAGATCTGCGACTTTATCATCTTGGTTCACTTCCGCTATTCTCATACTGTAGCACCGGTTTCAGCCACAGCAGGCTATTTTCACAGAAAAGAACTCTGAATACCCAATGTAAGCAGCCTGCCAAACACAAAAGGCAGACAGACAAACTTAGCAACTAGCTGGTGAACATAGTGGAGCATGTAGCTGCTGAAGAACCAGATATTTCCCTCAAGAGTTACAGTAGAGGAGACCAAAAACAGAGAGTAAATATTGGCCTTACTTTGACCTTGTGGCCAGAAATACGACTCTAATTGAATTCTAATGCTGCTGTATGTTTGCTGTATGTGTAGTTAAACAACGGTTCAAGTGAAGCTCACCATATAAAACGTGATAATATATCTATGTTGGGTTCACAGCTTGTTTACGCCGCCCCCAAGTGGCCAACAAAATATTTGTTGCAGGTTTAAATCTAGGGGAAGATTGTGTTAAACAAATCTATCCTCCTCCCCGATGTGGTTTTGCAATTCTGTAACAACTTCATACCACTCCTGACAGGCAGAATTCATCATTTACAAGACCACTAGAGGTCCTTTAACTACACATAAATATGTGTCATACTGGGCATTCGAACAAACGACTGAATTTGTTGTTGATCTTTTTGAGGTAGTCCTTTGATAAAGTAGAAAGGAAAGAGACAAAAAGGAGTATGAGGTGGATGATAACGTGGAGGAGGAAGAGGAGAAAGAAAGTGAGGGACTGACTGAGAAAAGCAGGATAATAAAGATTCAGAAAAGTTGGGGAGTGATGGGGTCTGATGGGCGGATGATGAGGATGGAGGAAGGATAATGGAGTCTTGAGTCTACAGGGAGAGAAAAAAGAGAGAGGAATCAGAATGACTAAATAGTAAGTACTCGTTATATATAGTGTGTATAGTATGTATATATATATATATATATATATATATATATATATATATACATACATACATACATACATACATATATATATATATATATTCTTTTTTTCTTCCCACTACCCTTGAAGCCAGTTTGGAATGGTGTGGTGAGTTACTGTGAGGGGGGGGTGGGTTTCAGAGTGGGGTAAATGAAAGGCTCTGGAAAGCTCAGTGGAGCAGTGATGCAAATTGCTTTTATTCTCATAGCTCTTCACTTCCAGCCTCTGATTTCAGCACCAGCAATGACCTCCCTCTGCTACTTTCTCTCTCCCCTCTTTTATCCCCTCCCCTCATCTGCCGCCATCCATTCCCTTTTTCCTCTCTTTCATGTTATTTCTTTTAATTTCATCTCCCATTATCCCCTCATCCTTTACATGAATCTCCTTCCTTCTACTTCTCCCTACAGCTTCCTTCTCTCTCCTATATTCCCTCTCCGTCTCAATCTCAGTGGAGCTCCTGTTGCATCTATTTGCATGGGGTAGAGAAGAAGAAGGAAAAAAAAAAGAGGGAAGCGGGAACGCACTGGTGGTGAGTGTGAATGGCTTAGATCATTACCGCTAAACAGACACAGCCGAGGGAGCCGTCTAGAGAACAAGACAGGTGTTGGATCAGCCTCTGGGGTGCATTATGGGATCTGAAGGGCCCCATAAAGGATTCAGATTTGAATATCTCCTCCTCAAAGCTCACGAGATAAGGCTTGGGAGAGTTCATTTCCAAAATGAACATATTTTGCATTCAGGTAAAAGGGCACCCAAACCATCACATGATTGATTGGCAAAAGAGCATAGACTGGATATTTTGCAAACATTGACAAACCACGTGATTGTCATTTGATTTTGATTTTGAATATTTTTTTTTTTTTTAAAAAGCATCTGTTGCTGTAAATTATTTCTACAGTTCACTAACCTTGAAGAGTGGAAAGCAGCCGGCCTCTGAATCCTACTCTACCTCCACCCTCTCTGTCTTTGTCCTTCTCTCTCCTCTCTTTGTAATACCTTTAGTGCGGAGGAAATGTGATCTCTCCACCACTCAGCCATATGTCCATACTCTATCACCTACCTCAGTTCCTCCAAAAAAGCCCTCCAACAACAAGTGGCTTTCAATTTCCTGTCTCACACGATCCTCGTGCCATTAGCGACAGGGTATGAGGAACCTGGCATAGGGCACAGCATTTCCAAAGAGGCCTAATAATAAACATGCCTATCCCAACAGAGCTGAGTGACATATATTCCCCAGTCTCTGGAGATCTGTGTATGGAGTCTTTAGTATTCAGCTCTGTATCTGGAACAGCTTGCGCACTGCATGTAGTAAATCTGCAACAGGAAAGCATACAGGGGCTGCTGCGGGGGTTTTCACTTGGTCTGTTTATTCCAGAAAAAATATAATGTCGAAATCTTTTAACCCAACAGGCTGACTGACAGCTTTAACAAAAATCAAAAAATATATCAAAAATAGATATACCAATAAAATGTGTATGACTAAAATACTATGAAAGATATGTTTGAATTTGCATAACGACATTACTCTGACAAAAAAGCTTCCTAGAGTCGGTTCGCTTTTTTTTGCGTAAACTAGACTTCAATAATGGCCAGACTTTTGTTTACTTGCACTTTGTCTAACCCCCCTTTCCATCACACTGCTCCTCTCTCTTTTTCTCTTACTCAGAGTCTCTCTTACCCCTCTTTCTCCGTAGGCTATATATCCCTGTTTTCCTTCAGTACTCTTTCATCATTTACTCTGGCCTGGACATTGCTTTTCAAGAGAGCTCGCTGCTGAAGGTGAATCAAATTTAGAGGAGCCCTTTTTTAACCAGAGCTCTCCCAAAGCAGAGGTTCACGGCTTTGCCAGTTGGCAGTCGTGCAGCTTAACTGACTACATACAATTTATTACTGAAGAGTCGATTGGAGCATCTGCAGGCCCTTTTGTGTCCCCGGAGAGGAGTAGAGTGGAGTGGCAATTCGGAAAGAGAGAGAGAGAGAGTGGCGGTAGGTGGCAAGGGGTGATGGGGGAGCGAAGACGGGGCAGAGAAGGACTCAAATTATTAGGGGGGCTCTTGAATTCCACTGGAAGGCAGGGGGGAAGTCGATGGTGGTTTCACTCTCCGCTGTCATTCAAACTAGATGGAAGGTTAGCTGGTTCAAAGAGATGGCAGAAGAAATGAGTCTGTGTCTGTGCGTCATTTGTCCCACTTACTGCTTCTCCTGCTTGAAGGGATTCTGCTTGTGTGTGGATTTGGTGAGCATGGCTGAAAATACATTGTGTGTGTGCGTGTGTGTGTGCGTGCGTGTGTGTGTGTGTGAAAGTCTTTGTGCAGCTAATGATGTGTAGCAGTTTTACTACAAACTTACACACATTTCTGCCTCTCTGGTGCTGCTAAAGCTTTAGACAGCTGTCCTTTGACTACCCTACGTACACAATGCACAAACAAATACACTGATCCCCTAGAGTAGTCCCACATCTCATGCATTATGGAGGTCTAGGGAACTGAGGAAGAAACTGATTGCTATTCCAACAGAGTACCAAGAAACACACACCACATCTACACATTGTCAACAATGAGATAATGCAATGTACAGACATCTGTGGATCGATGGTAAGTACAGAGCCTAAGTGAGTACAGAACACTGGTTATCAACCTATGTCTCGACAAATCCAGTTTGTACGTCTTTCTTATTTGTCCATGTACAGAGTTGTGCGAGTCCAGATTGGACGGCCTGCATACTGTATCTCCTTGAGCAAGGACACCCTCGAAGAAGCAATATCTCCTCACAGTTGGACTGACCTACAAGAGACGCAGGGGTGCTTCAGGAAGGTGTCAGTTTCAGAAAGCGCGCATTTGTGTGTGTGTGTGTGTGTGTGTGTGTGTGTGTGTGTGCGTGCGTATCTATTAAACAGTGGACTTCATTGAAGAATTATTAATTAATTAATCATTCTTACGAGGAAATGATCATCCACATGTAAATGGCGGAACATGAAGCTGAGTGAAAGGTGCCGAGAGGGCCGAGTGTGATAAAGTCACTGCCAGAAATGGGCAAAATGTACCATGAAAACCCTACTCTGAAAGTTTGACTTTTCCCATGGAGGAAATAGTCCTAATGAAAAAGTTAACATGGAGGTCTAATGAAAATCCAGAGTACCAGAGATATTTGACATTTACTGAGTTTTTCAAATGTCACTTTTTTAGCTCTTTAAACACCATAAATGAAATTGGATTCACCTCACTCTATCGAGGTAGTGTCAGAAGTCTCATTGGCAGATTGCAACGTAACAACGGATGAAGGTGTACAGGTAAATATAACATGTATAAAACATGTATATGTCAATACAATCAGCCCTTTTATTTGCGTGATGACAATAAAAATGTGTATTTTTTTTTTTTTTTTTTTTGAAGACTTTTCATGTTAAAACCTTGAACTAAGTATTTTGAATGTTGGTTCCATACATGCAACAACAAATAATGATAGTTAATATTGACTTGATGTGAGCATCAACAAGTCTTAATACCCACAGTACTCGTGGTCAACACTAATCCTTACGATGTTATTTGTTTTTTTCCAGGAAGTTGTTCCTCTCCTCCTCTCACCCTGACTGATCTCTTTAACTGCACAGGGTTTAAGATTTCATTACCACTAGTAATAAAAACAAACCAAAAAACAAAATCTACAACTACTTGCATGCGATCTCCATGAGTGTGAGCAATTTACATTATCCATAAGGAAAGCCACCATCTTTTTTTTTTTTTTAAGTTTTTCCTCACAGCGGACAATATAGGGCTGAATAGTCAAATTCAAAAAAATAAAAAAGATGCTAAACTGTTTCAGGCTTATACTTTAGCTTGGATGCTTGTGTACAACTTCCTTTTAATACCATAAAAGAAAACAGCAACACTTGCTCTTGGCTTCATGTTTCCCTCCTGTACCACTTCCCGAAATCAAAAGACAGAGGGAACTACAAAGGAAGCTCTAACCTAAAACCCTGAGCAACAAGGCTGTGAAGACAATGATTTGTTATTTCTCAGATTTTTCTGATTACACTGTAAGAAATGCACATTTAAAACTGAGCTCAAATTGCACTGTTCAATCACCAGTATATAATACTATACAAGTAAAAATAAAGACAACTGAAGCAAGTGAAGTGATGGCAAACATATCACTCAAACCAAGTGCAGCTCCTGCGTTATCCCTCTCGACACTATCCCATTATCAGTTCCCAGTGTCATGTTCAGCTGTCGTGAAAAACAATCCACACCCGCGGTCTGTCCTGTTTGGCCATTTACAACTTACTTTATTTTGACAAGCTGTGATAAAGCAGAATGGAGTCCTGTGCTCAATTACCAACCGCCGGTTTTTCCACGCACTGTGAAATCTGTGTGATAGTGCCAGACATGAGCCAAACCACAGTGACCTACACGACCAATTATAAGGCTTTGATGACAAGACACAACAGCGTAACCATGTGGGGACATCTACTCAGTCTGTAAGAAAGACACACCTCATTAAATGTAACTCTTACGCAAATGAAGCAAATACAAAGTGCACCATTTTCTCTTTGTCACATGTAATTGGGGAAACTAGAAATTCAAAAAGTAGTACATATGTTTTCATTACACATCTACGTCTACGCAGTTCTGTATCTCTAGCCTGCCAACCGAAACAGGAGTTGTCACTGACATATGCTTATGCTGTTGGTGACTACATGCGTATCAGTGATAAAAGACTAAAATGATGATAAAATGACTCATCACAATTTTCTTCATTTCTTTCTTTCTTCTTTCTTCCCCCCATGCCAGACCCTGGAGTTGAGACAAATATTTCAATGTTTGACAACAAACACTGAACCAAATACACATACCTGCACACACACACTCACACACTTAACTCACGCACACCTGATTTCGACCTCTGTTAGGTCACTGCGGGTGGATGAGCCAAAATGAAGCAATCTCACTCTACTCACACTTTATGTGATATCATACTGAGTGTGTCAGTCTGAACACGTTACCTTGATTAACAATCTAAAAATAGGTGGCACACAATGATGAGTGTTATCCCCCAACACAACACATAGCAGTCGCTCACACACTCAAGGCAGCAGTGGTAGAACGTGGAGATGTGCTGGAAACAAATGTGCTTTGGATAACTGCAGTTAAACTCATCAAAAGTGTCTCAATTGTTGCTACGGTTGAAAAGACACATAGTCGACACCTTATTCACTTCCTCCTCCTCGACTCTTTCTTCCTTCCTCTCCGTCCCTGACCCTAGCTGATCTCTCCGTACTACATGGGATTTCTATTAAGCTAATAAATGCATTCATAAGGGGTCTTTGTGAACTAGTGGCTACAATCAATATATATCTTCTTTTTTTTGTTTGTTTTGTCTCTTCAAAGACACACACTTACAATGACACAAAGACACACTGAACTTTACAGTTCTCATCCTTGGCGAGTGTCAGTGATAATGCACCGCTTTTAATACATACATAATCACCTGGCCCAGAGCCATATCAGCTCTATGACTGAAAAACGCTCCACTCAGCACTTGTTAAAGCCAAATAGTTGTCAGTGAATATTTAACACCACCATCAACAATGAAAATGATGCTGTTTACAAAAACATTGAGCTTTTGGTTTAAGGCGTTTAGTAATTTGAGGTTTTGTTCAGCTACTTTTATGCCTTTACGTTTATGAAGCTGATTCATAAAGCCCCAGGATACGTGCACATTTCTCACTTAAGTTGAAACATTTTCAGCTGGCATGACTTTGCGTCAATTCGTGCCACCCTATATGGTTTGCCCCTATTTTATTTTGTTGTTGTGCCAGGTCTTCCATGTGTGAATAACTATTGAATTTTACCCTTAGATTTAGAAACATTTTGGCTTACAGTAGATTGTGTTGTCACTGTTATTAGGTTTGCCAAGATGTGGTATGTCTATGAATGTATATACTGAATAAACATATATTTATATATATATCTAAGAAAATGTATCCATATGAAGTTATGAGTTATCTTGCCATGGTAATTAGCTGGTTCACACTAATGTTCATCATGCATAAGTTTGAGTGAAGTTCAGCAAGTGAAAGCAAAACTTTGAGCTGGTGAGTGTGAGCAATAGCCACATAAAAATAAAAAAATTCTATTTTTTTGGAGAAATAAAATCTCACAAGTGCCTTCACACAAAAAAAAGCCTCCTTAATATCAATGAAATAATACCTCTTCAATAATAAATAAATGTCTCTTTGATGATAAAGAAATGTGTTTGAAGGGGGTTTTGATAAAAAAATAAACCAATCAATAAAATAACGAAAAAAAGCCGTAAAGTTATTGTCCAACTTATCCTCATAAAATGAGTCTTATGATATCTTCCTGAAAAAGTTAGTCCTGATTTTTGTCCATCAACCCGTTTCAATTTCCGCTTCCTACATGCATACAGTATTTCCAAATAAACTTCCGTCTTCACAGCAACCAACTTGGTTAGGTTTAGGCAACAAAACTACTGGGTCAGGTTAAGGAAAATATGGGGAAAAATAACTACGGAAGTGGCAAAGTTACGTGACAAATAACACAAAGAAAAGTGAGAAATGCCAGCCGATTAACCCACTTCGATTTGTAACTCTGTCTAATCCCCCCCCCCCACCAGCCTTGTGTCATTATCAAACAGGCAAAGAGAAAGCATAAGTGAGAGAGACACCAGAGTGAGAGAGAGAAACAGAGGGATGAGCGACTGTAGCAGAAGAGTGGAACACCAGCTTGAAACAGGACAGGTGTGGAAATTATCGCCCTGCAATGAGCGAACGGCACAATGACAATATGCTGTCAATTCCCCGCGCTCTGGCTACCAACAAAGAAAACAAGATGCTGCTGTTTAACAGTTAGACCTACAGCTGCATGTCTGATAGCTAAACATCCACCCCATCATTCTCTGTCACAGGCAACAGTGAATCAGATGCACTAAGTAGTGAGCTTGTTTGACCTCGGGGAATTGATTACACACCTTCCTTCTCCTGACATTTAGAGTCGTGTTATTAATTGCACAATAAGCAGTGTCTGTAGCATTAATAATGACTCCGGCGGTACATCGTTGTTACTTTATGACTGCGTGCTCGTGTGTACTGCGATTGGTGTATGTCACTTCATGTTTCAATGTTAGCTGACGCGTACTATGGTCAAAACAGATCCAAATTTGAGTTGCATGACATGACTCAAGAAAAGCAGTAATATGGTGCTCAGAAGGTCCTGATCAAACACACGAAGGATAACTTCACACACCGCAAAGTGTTGCCGCAGGGCTCTTGGTATAGCTTAATGGCGTGAGCTTTAAAAGTTATACAGAGCTTGTTTTGCAAAAAAAAAAAAAAGAACTGAAAAGGCCTTTTCTACACAACTAAGGGGTGAACATACAACCATATAAGAGCTGAATTTCTTTGTTGTATAATTCTTTTCCCCCCAGATTGTCAGTCTAAACTGTGTCTATACGATTCCTTTCACAGGATAGAGCCCACATGGGTGCAGAATTAAGCCACAGTCTATGTATATATATAAATATATATATTTAGGCGTAATGGTGCTTTGAGTGAAATGACAGTAACCTGCTAGCAGATAATGTTTGCCATGTTCGCTATATTAGTGACATCTTTTTGCATGCTAAATCTTTGCCAACTTAGCACGAAGCATAAAGTTCAGCTGAGACTAATTGGAATGCCATTCGTTTCGCAGGTATTTGATCGTAAACTAATGATCGTGACCTGGTGATGTCGCTGGATGAAAAATGAGAGGCTCAATAAAGTTATTACAATTCATCCCGTTGGGGCAATGAACGTCAGCATCATATTTTCTGGCAATCCATCCCATTGCTGTGGAGATATTTCGCTCTCGCTGGATACATAAAGAGACGTTACCCTGCTGGTGGCACTAGATTTTTTTTCTAGATAAATAACTGAATGCCGATAGATAGATAAAGAGTTGGAGGAAAACAGTCTGAGAAACAAAGCAAGCGGTGAGCACAAATACATTTAAAGAGTATTCACCTAATGAAAAGCCAAAGTTTGGGGAACTGCAGAAACCTATTGTGCAGACTACTGATGACATTTAAAGAGATATCTGCAGTGAGAACAGAACTACTGGCTGCCTAACGCTTCAGTCACCATTTTCCCAGACATCTTTGTACACACAGCTTATGAAATTTTTTCTGCACAAAAAAAAAAAACCTGAGGTAATCTTGTCATGCCGACAGCTGCTCCGTCTACCTCTCCTCCCTTCTCTGCCTCTAGGTCCTCCTCGCTACTCCCTATTTTCTTTTAGCCTCTTTAAGACGTGCCATTCTTCATCTGCCCACCAGCTGTTGCTCTCGAGTTTTCCCAGTCCTGCTCGACACCTATCTCGCTCACCTGCTCACCCAGTCTCACTTTGTCTGTACTTAGCCCCAGTATATAGAGGATAAGTCACAGTTAGCCTTTGTCAGATTGTCAATGTTGTCTTCTTGCCTTACTGTTCTGTTTTCCCTGTCTGTGTCTGTTTATATAAGGCCATCTGCCTGATTTGGATTGACTGCTTATCACCCTCAGTATTTTTGGGATTTCTTTGCCATATCGTATTGATTTTGTTTCTAACTGTTAGCCTGTCTATTGACAAAAGTGAAAAAAAAGTAATTAACTCTAGAAAGTTAGGTTCCAATTCTTGTATTCAGATTTTTAAATGTTGACCTCGCATCCAAGTCAATGGGTAATATACACAACACAATTCCAAGTCTTCTGGTTATAAAATGCAATTGTGTTGCTGCTTTTACACATATTTATCTTATTTTTTTTTTTTTTTTATTGTTGCTTGCTCCTCGTCCTCCATATGAAAATATTTATTTTCCTTCCTTATTTTATCATCATGATCACCATCATCACAGCCACCACTTTCATCATCATCATCATCATCATCATCATCATCATCATCATCACTTACATGGAGTTAATTGGTTCTACTAATGAGTAAACACCTGCCCATGTGTTATGTACGGTCACTGGTGACATCAAAATCCTCTTTCCAGTATACAACCAGCCCACTTAATGTCATTTTACTGCATTCAAGTGGCACACAGTGTAATCTAAATGTATTACTCCAAACTCTATAGGGAGGCACATGTATCTAAACTTACCAGCATGAATAATGCAAGTTGGTGCATGGGTTGTTTCAGCACTCCACTCCACAGAACTCATCCAATCCTCATTCACTCCATCCAACGTCCCTTGTGACTTTCCTCTGCACAAGCTCGCTGTATCTTTTTTTTTTTTTGTTGTATTCCTATGTAATGTATACAGCTTCTGTGTTTCATGTTTTTCTCTTTTTTCTTTAATTTGTTTAGGTTGTTGCCAATCTATTCTGGAGAGAAGAATGTGGCTTAATGAAAGTGGTTTAAAAATGAAACAGAAAATCACACAGTAAGTGGGCTGAAAATATTTTGCTACCTAAGGGGCGCCGCGCATCAATGCCTCATAAATAAAAGACAAAAATAGACAGTCAAAAAAAAAAAAATTCCCTACAAATACCAGTGGCATGGGTGAACAGGTGGTGTATCAGACTTGATATTTGTTCTGCTGAACTCCAGTACAGCTGGAGTAAGAGACACTGCTTTGGTCAAATTTGTGCGTTGGGCAGTGAAGACTTTAAGGGAAAAAGGTCCGGTTACTACCGATGCTTACCAAATATACTACTGTATGACATTCATGAATCACCATAGAATGAGGGAGGTCCTTTACTGTCTAAAAGTGAGGTTCCATTCTCATGATCTATACAGTAGACACAATGACCAAGCGGGTCTACTGGATATAGGCAAATAATGAAGTTGCTAGCAATACTATCTTCATTATATTCAATGGATTCGGAATGTACTCATTACATGTAAAACGTGTCTACATACTGTGTCTTTTGGTAGTCTTCTTAAATCTGTGCTAATCAACATTTTTATCTTAGCTAAAGGTCAAATGACTACATGTAGTGTGAAAGGGGTAGTTCATAATGACACAGAGACTCTTTACTTTCCCTCAGCTAAGCAGAGAATGTAAGCATCACTCAGCTCATTGTTTTCTTTTTATGGCCCACTTTTATTGTTCTGGTTCAGTTTCACTGCTAGTCAAACACCCCGTTTCCAGCAGCAGCACACAACTGTGTTGAGCTAAAGAGCTCTGGTAAACCCACCGGATACCATCTACCCTGCACCAAACTGCAAGCAGACACAATTAGTGATTCACTGGTATACATAGTGGAGCATTTAGCAGGTAAAGACACAGACATTTCCCTGAGGACTGGATGAATTCCAAAAACAGGGCTAAAGGAATAAATATTGGATTTACATTAATTGGGTGTCCAGAAACAGGACTCAAAGGGAATGCTGATGTTACTTTGTCTCAAGTGAATGTGTAATTAAAGCATTCTTCATCTTTGGTAGGTGATAATAAATTGTGTATTCAGGTTGTTCTGCTGTCCACAAGAGGCCATTTTTATTTAATTTCTTTTTAAATCAGAAACTGCTTTAAGTTCAAAAGTTTTTTCAACGTATGGTAAAAGAGCCCTTTTTTCTTTAAATAAAATTGTCTTGGAACAGGAGCTCGGGGAAGAGTCTGGGCTGTCTTTTGAGTCAGACCACTGTATCATCTATCCTAAGCAGTGAAAATAAATCAATACTGTTATCATTAGAGCCTGGCTTTCTTCATACATTATGTTCGCTCCAGCTCTCTCCATTACAACACCAAGCCAAATCCTTGCTGAACCCTGGTCAACTTTGTCTCTGCTCTGTCTCTTACGTCATTTCGAGCAGCTACTTTCCTGGAGGCTAAGTTAACATACCAGTTTATGAGGAAGTATGACTGGAGAATAGCGAGGGATTAGGATTTGAGAATGTGTGTATGTACATGAGAGAACGAGAGTGAGTGTACATCCTCACTAGAGACATTCTAAGTGTACAAGTATGTTCATGTGTGCCCTGAATGGTAGCAGGCTTAATATAGACTGTGGATAAGAAGGGAGACACTGCAGGAGTCACTTGAAAAGGTCTTCAGTAACTACAATTTTGAATGTAGCAGTTTTGAGTACTGTAATTACCCTTTACAGCCAACTGAAGAATTGGATTGGTAGGATTAACCATTGCACATTTCCAAAGTATTTGTGATTCACAATACCCAAACCGGCCATCTACAGCTCTATGGATAACAATAATATCTCAAACTGTACGTGTCTGCCAAAATGCTTTGTCGGCCAGGATTTACATCTGGGTACCGCAGTCAATCCCATTTCATTATATTGTTTAAATATAGTATGGAGCAAGTTTTGATAGTTCATTTCGCAAGAGGAAAGAAAAAGTTTGAGCGTATTTATTTCTCACCACGATGAGAATGCGTCTCAGTCTGTGAATCTTCACACATTGCCTCTACACTCTCATCGGTTACTATGCAACCATCATGGAGCAGGAGTTGGAGATCATTTGAGTTCTGACAAAGACTGCAGTGATCAACCCTTGTGAATAATTTCAGTGAAACCCGGACAGAAGAGACAATAATGTCTCAGTATCTTTTCAAAGAAATTAATAAAAAAAGCTTACGTCGCATTAAAACATCTTCAAAGATTATATTCCATCATCCGTTTATTTATTACCATCATTAACATTACAATGAGCTGATTACGGAGAGGTTTTCCTCCCCACTGCCATTATAAACCGGGCGTTTAGGGATAGGGTCAGGATCATCAACTTACAACTCTTCCCACATCAGCAATAGACTTTTGAAGGCCCCTGTGAAATACAGTAGATCTAAACACAACTACAGATGCAGACTAAATATCATTTTGAAGTTCTCAGGTCCGGATAAGATATTATAATAATCATCATAATATTGTGCAATGTCACATAAGTGCTTCCCAATCTTCCTTTCCTTTAATCATCAAATAGCAAGCAATGATCTCTTGCCTTCCAGCCAACAATCCGTTATAATGTAACGATTTGTATGATATAAAGTATGGGCCTAGTTGTGATTTGATGCATTTCTAGCAGACATCTCATAAGAGACATCTTCTGCTGAGATCTGGAAATAACTGGGTATAAAAATGGGGTTCCGAGTTTCAGAGTCTTTCTCCGACAATCAATAAGCCCCTCTTGACCTTCATGTGCATCAATAATGGTATTTCTGCCTTTTGGAGGGAGGATAAGAACTTTAGTTCATCCCCAGACAGGAGTATTTCCTCCCCTCTGAAAACTGTTGGCTTAGGATTCAAGTGCTCCGGAGCTCAACCAAAAGCAAATATAGAGAATTAAATGGCAGAGCACAAAAACAGAATTGCGGGGAAGAAAGGAATCAAGCAATTCCTCTACATGCCTGCTGAATGTATATCCCCTTCTTCCTTTGACTAGTGCATTGGTACATTATCCAGAGTGACTTACAGTGACAGTCCCCCTGGAGCAACTCGGGGTTAGGTGCCTTGCTCAGGGGATCAATGATGGCAGCTCCTGGTATTGAACTCACAAACTTTGAGTTTTCTATCTGAAAGCCTGACCACTAGACCACCACGAATTTAGCTACTTGCCTCGGGTTGAATGTCTAGCATGATATTGGTATTCAGTGTGTGTCCGTCTCTGTATGTCCACCTCTGAGTCATGCAGAATGAACCCTGAGCAGCACTAGGTACATGACCTTCTCCCCAACACCAGCACCGCTTCTGGCTCTCCACATGTTCACTTGTTAATGTCAGAGCTCTCTCTCTCTGCTATCTATCTCTGTCTCTCCCTCTGTCACGCACATACAGAGGTGAACATTTTGACTCCTAGGTCCTACACAATCATATCATATCCCTCTTCTCCCCTCGAAGGCTTGGGACTTTGGCCCTGACACCCAGGAAGTGACCTTTCATGTGCTATGTAATGAACAGCAACCACAGCCTTCCTCATTACATGTCTGGCTCTGGGCCTAAGTGACATGTAATGTACAGTAGTTTATTGTCGTTTATATACAGTATATGACTTGGTAAAGCCAGATATTGGTGCAAAGTTTTTGCCTAAGAACATCTAAACAGTGATCGGTTGCTACCTTGTTCTACAGGCTTGCCTTTCACTAAGAAGGGGTTTTGCAGTAAGGCCCTACATGTCCAGGTTGTACATTTGGACATCAGAATTGCTTACGTGACAAATCCTGGAGAGGACTTCATGTCCTCTGGGCCACTCACGCTCGAAGGCTTGCATACTTAGTTTGGTGACTCATCTAAAGTGAGCTAGAGGCTTGTGTTGTTTCTAAATGGGTTTCTGCTCTGTGACGTTGGCAACAAAGTGCTAAAACAGATGGTTTAAGACAAACCTCTTTGCAATTCCTTATTTTAATGGCCCCTCTGGAAAAAAAAAATCAAATATATACACTATGTTATCACCCATTTGTGTCTCTGCTTCTAATGCGAGGCCTTCAACAGAGAGCAGTGGTGGGTCACAGAAGAAGATATTGTTAATACACACCAAAGCGTCCTGCTGTGACATAATGGCTAATAGGACACAGTTGGATACATCCCTCGGTGACATACATCTCTCCATTATCCTCAACCCTGTTTCTCATCTGCTCTCTAAAGAAAGTACACAGGGTGGTTCTATCCCCGCACCAAAATAAGTGGCAGACAGAGAGCCAGATGGGGGAGAGGAAATGGAAGAAAAGAAAGTGCTTCTACACCAGCTGCTATCCTGAAAAGTGGTTACATTTATAGGAAGGGGAGCAGATCAAAGATGCCGAAACCATTACACACACATGTGGCCTCTTCTATTCATGAGACTCCAATGGGTCAGGTGGTAATGACTCCCCTTTCACATTAGAGGGTGTTTAGTCCGCCAAAACTGAAAAAAGGAATGGGATGATCAAAGAAGCTGTGCGCCACTGGCTTTCTGTGTTTGGACGGAGAGTGGGATTTTTTTTTGTTTGGCCATGTGTGTGGGTGTGTGTGAATATAAGCCCCGGCCCTGACGCACTTCTGGGTAGGAGTAATAAAGCTGGGATATACTTTACTTTATACTACTTTTTTTTCCCTGGAAAGTTGCAGCCCAGAGGAGGTGATAGCAGTAGAGAAAATAGTAAACAAAGCACAACACACTTTGGAGTGTCCTGTTGGCTCAGTTGTAGGACATGTATACTTTTTATCATATACAGGCAACAGCATGGCTACAAACCTCGCATGTGCCCTCTGTCCTCACTGTCTTTTGGATTCCTATTCTCTGCTCCATGCTATCTAAAAAAGGAAATTCCCAAAATATAATTTTTTTGTGTTGCCTACACACAATTTTGGGGGCATTTAACATAACAAAATCCCTACCTTCCTTTCTGTTGAGAAAAAGCTATATGATGAAATGTCTTTTATACATTATGTGTTTAGGATGTAGATAAAAAAAAAAAAACATATTACATAATACTTTGGTATTTGATTCCTGGAAACGCATTCCTTTGCCACACTTGCAATATTCATACTGTGCTTGCAGGCGCTCTTTCACATGCACACATGTGCACAAACACAACATAAGGCAACTTTCAAGCTCTTACATTGGCTACACATGAAAAACATGCCTTTAATTAAGGACTCAAGGCCCTTGTGGAGGGCTCTGTAGACCTGCATTGTGTGGAAGTGAGCAAGTCTGGACTGTGTTTGTGCACATGCGTGTGCATGTATGTGTCCGATGGTGGTGCAGGTCTTCTGGGTAAGTACATGAAAATAGACATGGCATCATCTGTTCTCTCGTCTCATCTCTACACATCTGCATAGTCTACAGGAGCTCAAAGATAATCACATGAGCAACAGCCTTTGGGTGCTGCTGCCAAAAATATTCCGGCGTGTAACGATTCCCTGAGATCACAACATGACTCATTTCACAGCTAGAAACACAAAAACAACCGCAGCAGCGAGACGTAACTATGAAAAAGGTAAAGAAGCTGTAAATGAAAACAGTAGAGGTCAACCATAGGAAAAAAAAAAAACAATGTTATAAAAGAAAAAGATGACAAGAGACCTATCAAAAATCTCATGCATATTATACCATACATATCAATTTTTGCTCACCTTGTCAACTGTATCATAAGTGTCAAAAGTGACCTTCCATGATGATAAAATGCAGCCTTGAGTTTCTCTGTAAACTGAGGTGCAGTTCTAACATCTCATCACTAGGAGGTGCACTTGTATGAAGCAAAACTTAATCTCCACTTCTCATATCCACAGTTCTCAGATTCTTCCACTGTCACTTTTTCTAGTTAAGCATCATAAACCCGCCATAACAGAAACATTTCAAACATTTCTCATGAAACAACATATACATGAATGTCAAATATTACTAGAGTTGAGACAAGGGCTAATACTATAACTTTCCCTATAAGAAAGTGGTGATTGGATTGAATTTTACATTTCACCAAATCATTGATTTTTGTGAAGTTAGTGATCGATGGCTGTGTGGCTGCTTATCAAATTAATCAGCAAGCATTGTAAAAAACCAACAACAAAACGACCATCTATGTCAAGAAATAAAATAAATAAATAATAATACATTTTTAAAAATTAGGTTGTATTCAAGTCACCAACCCAAACAACCCGTCCATTGCCTTTGAGTTCTCAAAATCACAATTCGCTGGGAGTGATGGGAGGGGAAGACACATTTACACAGACCTGCGTTAAGAGGGGGTTTCCCCGGTGGTTTGTAAGGGTATTCCCCCTGGTAGGTGTATGCTTAGCAGGGATCATTAGTCCAGAATAGTCACCCATTGTCAAAGTAGAGGTGATAACGGCTTACTTACCATATTGACTTCTGATACCATGTCTATGCTGGCTATGTCTATATTCATTCCCACTCCAACCGGAGGACCTAGGACAGATCAAAACAACGGTAGGCAACAGAGATATTGTACATCAGGTGCAGCCTGTATGATTCACTGGCACATTTTACAAGAAACAATGTGTACGTGATGAAAACACAGATTAACACTTTTTGTGAATTTAGCTGTTGTCAGCCGGATAATAGTTTACAGTGTTCATTTAGGGTGGGATTAGACGTGCTGAGCTGCGGTTAAAGTCCTGGTAATGTCCCCTAAAAGTTGTTGACATTAAATCACTTAGCCCTAAACATTTATTTTTTCCCCCGTTGCAGTGAACACCTGAATTGGAACATGGATATAAACAATAAAGGGCACCTATTTGTTTAACATTGCAACAGACGTGCACTGGTAGTTGACAGCCACCTATTTTTTTTACTGTAGTGATTTTTCATTCAATTAAATGGGCAGGTGTATTTTATCGTCCACGTTCATCCTTCAACCCACCACTCATGTGTTCTCATATTATGTCGCTACTCTGGGTTGTTTTGACACATTTTGCCTCGACTGTATCATTTTTTTTTTAAATCATAGACTGTGGCAGAAGCGGATAAGAATTGTCTCTTTTACTTTCCGAAATTGCAAAGATAACTGATGTATCGGTGATTACAGTGGCCATTGAAACACTGTACTATTATACGGACTGACAAGGCGCAAACTCGAACAGAGTTGGTGATAATACGAGTTCATTTACCTCCGAAATCTGGCCTCAATCGTATATCATAACCTTTCAACAGTCTATCCACCGTTTCTTTAACCAACGACATATTGCTAGGGTCATTGACACCGGCACTATGGAAGAAAAAAAGAGAGAAAAGGTGCACAGCAGGTTTAAATACGAGACATTCTTGGACCATAAAGTGTCCAAGTATTTTCCATGCCGTCTGTAACACAGGCACACTTAGAAAAAAACGAGTGGAGCATCCTCCGACCCTCTCACTTACCTTTGGGCGCACACCACGGTCACTACGAGAGGGAACAGCCAGACGCAAAAACACCTCATTCTTCTTATTCTGAACACTGCCATACTTATGTTATGTGTATTTTTCTTTTAGTGAAGACAGACGAGGTCCAACTTATTCTTGCCAGTGCAGTAATTCCAATGCCGGGCGCATGCGTATTTCCGACCACAACATCAAGAAGCAGCGCTGCTGCTGCTGATGGTAGTGGCAGATGTAGTACCCAGCCACGGAGGAAATTTAAAGGAGAACCAAGACTACAAGTTCCTCAGGGGCACATGGGGGTCTCCCTGGTTTCTTTACACCCAGCGTGGCCGTGTTAGAAGTGGTGAACGTGACGGGAAAGTTGGTGGTTCGAATCCACGGAGGCGAGGTGAAAAATGTGGGTGGGGTTGTCTCTCTCTCCGTTCGTTTTTTAGACACCCGTCTGCCAACTCATGTAGTTGTCCCTGAGCAAGGCACTTAACCCCGCTGCTCCAACGGGGCTGCCCGGGGGCTCCCTGCTGAAGTCTGGACTGGATAGATTTTAGTTCTAAATGTATGTAACTTCTGCAGAGCAGCCCTACAGAGAGCCTTCAACTTCACTTTAGTTTTTATGAATTAATGCGTTTTCAAGCTGAAGACTAAGCCAAACTTTCTCTCCATTAAGTGGAATGCACACGTGAGACATTAACGAGGCTGGGGCATTTCGTGTTGTCTATTAATAGGCTACACGTCTGCATTCGTTTTGTGTTGTTGCAAAATACTGATATTGCTCCGTGACATCACCCTCCGTGCGTGGGTGTGATCTTCCTTGTTCGGCATGATGCCGACAAGGGAGATAAACTGTTAGTGTACCCTGTAGTTTTTATGAGTAGGCTACTGTCAGGCAGGTCCCATGGGTAAGTGGAGGGAACAGAACATATTCACAGTTTGCTCACTTCTTCCCTTAAAAAGAAAGAAAGAAAGAAACCCCCTCACTATCAGTTTGTGACTCTGTCCATGGTGCTGATCACCTCCCTCTCTCGGACTTTGTCCATGGTGCTGAACGTGCTCCCGTCTCTCACTATCGCTTACTCTCCACACAAAAGGGGAGTTCCGTGCTAGAAATGCTTCCCTGCACCAACAGTTGCTCACGCATCGATCTCCAAGCATTCGGGCCTCTGACGAAAACGAGAAGCGTGGCTTAATACTCTAAACGGCGCGGTGCCAATGTAGTGCCTCGGGGTTGGAAGCGGCATGCATGGAGCAAAGCACTATGCACTGAAGCCTACACTCAGCCATGCACGCGTGTGGCTCTACGCACTGGTAAGCAGGATGTGCGCCACTGCGTAAACTCGGACACGAATCGTCATGGATATGGTGGGAATCCAGAGGCGGATGCTGGAGCAGCGAGCCCTGTGTAGGAGTCCTACAGCGGCTCTACTGCCTGAGAGAGGAGGGGAACAGGAGTGATCCTACCAGGAAGCTGCTGAATGTATTGAACTGTAAAAGCACAGGAAAAAAATTATGACTGTCCATAATACGATTCTACTCATGTTGAGATTTATTAAAAAAAAAAATAAATAAATACAAATAAAATGATGCACTCTATTTTACCTGAAGGGGGCGCTGTAAAATGTACATAATTCAAATGTCAAATAAAACGAAGCTTGAATTAGGTAATAATCAATATTTTATTTTCGTCTCCGTAGCCAAAAAATTGTAATATATCTACAGGGGTTTGTATGAAAGGGTTGAGGGACATCGATTAGTTTGGCAGCTGCATTGTTTACTTCGAATTCACTTTATAAGCTCCCATGCAAGTAAAAAGAAAAATCCAATCAAATATATGTAAAATGTATTTGTACGTAGTATCTTGCATGTTATTGCCTAGCATGTTTGTTGCATTGTCAGAGAGATATCAACACAATCTGCGGCAGTGCATTGGTTAGGGATTAAAATGGGTCATAATAACTTTCTTCCAATAGCTTAATTCATTTAATGCACTGATTTAATCTAATGACGAACATGCAAGTGGAGTATGTCGTCATGGTTTTCCAGTCTAGCTTGAAATAAAGTTATTTTGTACTTTTAAATTGATCCAAACCTTTGAGCACTCACATATCAAAGTATTTAATGTCAGACCTCTTTTGTAGCTAACAGTTGGCATTGAACCTAATATGTCCTACCTATGTAGAAGGGTTTGTTATTGTGATTTAAATATTTGAGAGCTTAAGTACTTTTTTTTTAATAGTGATTACATTACTTTGTGTCCTCTTTTTTCTCCTATTTTGCTAATTACAAACCACTGCAGATACTGTAAATTCTATCTATTGTGTTGCCGTTTGTCCCGATCACTAAAGATCGACAAAAATGAATTTATTTTAGCACTCATTTAGTTTGCGGTAATTAGTTAATCAATCCGACACACATTTCAAGTTTGCCATCCCTCTAAACTGAACAATAAGATATCTCTTGTATACACCGTCATGGTTTTGTAATCAGGCAATTCTTTTTAAGGCTAAGGGTTCTGTAGAGACAGCACATATTTAATACAGTGTGCATACAGGATGATACTGTTAACCAGAGTTAGTGTGGTCACTGGCGCTACCCGGTTGACTGACCACTGGTGGGAACAGTGAGAATTCTTGCGCGTTCCTGAGAAAGTGCCCGTGTCTGCTCCGGGGCATGCAGAAAAATTCAGCTCCATGGACTCTTGACATTTGCTACGTCTTTTCCTAATGGGCCTGCCTTTACCGATTATATAATCAACTAATAATGGGTAACCATCAAAGTTCTTGTTTTTCATGAATGCACACATTTTTAGTGACTCTCATGAAAAGCAATTCAATCTATTTTATGTACAAAGTTTGGTTCTGTGGCACTTGAAGGACATGATTACTATCCATTAAGGCTTTACATATCATGACCTCTTTTAGCCTGCATTTCATAGCTCACTAATATTCATCAGAGGGCGAACAGATGGTGGAACCATAGAGCGCTTCGCCAATCACAATATTGTGAGTACAAAAAAAATGTATTGTAATCCTTCAATGTCAGTGGGTGGATGTTCACATCCCTTTGAAACTGGCACTGAGGCAAGCAAAGAAATATGTTGACCTGCTATGTGGTTTTTAATGCCTGATTTACTCAATTGTTTAACATTCCCAAAAGGACTCCAGCTCTCCTCTTTTCTCTCTATTTATGTCTTTCTGCATCTTTGCACTAAGTGGGCAAATAATGACTGCTTTTCTGAGCCCCTTAGTAAAATATCATGCATTTCAGCCAGTGCAATATTCAGGTTGTTGTGTGCCGATGAATAACAAAAGATGTCCACAGTGTCTGAAAGAAAAAAGGCATTTGTGTTAGTCCTATGTCAGTAAATGGGTTTTATTTGCTGGCATTTTGGCAAGATGATGGAAAATGTGCATGTGAAGGTAAGAAGCTTGTAAACTCTCTGTCTCTCTCGCTCTATCTACGTATGTGTGTGTGTGTGTGTGTGTGTGTGAGACAGAGAGAGGACTCTTTGCCTGACACATAGTATCAGTACACAGATAGCATATCTCAGTCCATTGTCGGCCATGACATTGACATTTTTTCTTTGCAATAAATAACCAACATGAAGAAAACACTCAAATATTGGCTCACAATGTCACAGAGTGTTTAGTTGGGCATAACATCTGATGTCAAAAGCTTCTGTTCTTTACACATATATAACCATGCACACTTTCACACACCATGTCGCGGTTTACCTTTGGTGGACCAACGTTCCGTAGTTCCCGCATTGTGAGCAATAGAAGTAAACTGACACACATACTACACACTTTTGTAACATTTAAAGTAAATTGTCACCTTTTATTATTCTGGTGCTCTAAGATTTGGGGGTTTTGAGACATTGTTCTTCTTCTATATTTTTATATCTCCAAAAAAAAATGCAATTTCATTAAAAGAACGGGTTCATATTTATTATAATGTGAAGTCTATCCTTGTTAAGTTGTGAGGCTTTAATTCTATCTCTCCCCACCACATACCTCGTTTATGAATGTTTCCTCAATTAAACCTTGCTGGAGCTGTTGTAAAACCTCGGCAAATATTTGCAAACTAATAAAGCTGATGCGATCAGCTTTCATTTATTTACACATTTCAGCCGTATCCAGAGGGAGGGTGGTAAGGCATGCAGGTATGCAGTGCTCAATAAACCTCTACAGCTTGTGGTCTTACTGTGGAGTTTGCACCTGGTCTGTTCTCAGCAGGTAACACCTCCCTTAGATCCACCATCTGATATCCATCCAGCCCCACAGAGAGGGAGCGGCAATATGCCAAAGCACATGGCCAAAATAAGGAAGCATCATTTCACCCACTTATTGTCATAGCTGTGGCTATTACACAGTGTGGAGATACAATAAATATCTAAAAACAAGTACTGCATGTACAGGTATGTGTGTGTTTGTGTATGAAGGTATCTATTTTGCATAAAAATAACTTATGAAGGTGCATTTAGGGTTGGATGTAAGATTTAAAAAATTATGGTTAACTTACATTTATAGTATAATCAAACACAATTTGCCAGCCAGCGATGAAAATTGCACTCTGCCTTTCTCTGTAATTAAAACACCTCTGTGTATTTCTCTTTTAGGTGTACTGCAATTACAGCATTGACATTGCTGATTAGCGCTCCTTAACTCAGCAGGAGAGCTCTATTGGAGTCTTATGGAAGCCATATTTAAATGATGGCCTTCTAATTATGGGCAGGATGAGGATTTAAGTCTATAAGACCCAAAAATCATTCAGAAACCAAAAATCTGACGACCAGCATGGTGTAGTGTGATTATAGCTGACTTCGAAATGATTGATTTTATTCATCAATCTACTTTTTTCTCAAGGCATTTTTGTCTGGACAGAAATACACTTAACCACGTACTTACAGTCATGTAGTGTTGGAGGAAATATAAAGATCCTCTGTCTCAGTAATTCTGGGAAAAACAACGCATTGTATTCCACAAACTTCGATTCAAAATCCTAACTTGTCAATGAGCTACACTTGTGATTGCGATTTTCAAATAAATGTAGTGGACTACAAAGTAAATTATTTGCCTGTGAAATAAAAAATAAGTATGAAGTGGCATAAAATGCAAGTACAGTGCTCAACTAGAGTATCTCAAAAATTCAATTAGAATCACTTGGACCGGACCCTAGTACAAAGTCTGTGTTTGTCCGATTTAGCCCAAAGCCACTCATTCTCCGGAGAATTCACATTGAGCGACTTGGTGTGTTAATGACGTGTCTATCGCGGTGAAAACAAACATCCGAGGGTGAACAAAAGGGGTAATTTACATGAAGACGGCAACAAAAATGTCTAACTGGAGAGACGACAAGATTCAGGAACTTCTGTCTGAAAGGGCTGACGGCAAAATCATCAACCACAAAGTTGTTGATGAGCAAATAACAAACCAGCTACGTGACCGTGGTGTACTTCATGTCGCGCCTCCTTCAAATCTTACATATTTTTGTATAATATTAAAATAGTTAAATGTTTTTAGTTTTCTTGTAAATTTCTGTTGTTTTTTTTTGTGTTCAAATTAAACACATAAAAAACAAAACACTGCATCCAGACTGTGAGGATCCGACTCTTTCACTGGCAATTATGTTCATTACTTTGTCACCAAACCTCATAGAAGCATAGGCCCCCATGCTACCTACAATGGTTACGCTCCATCCATCACTATTCATGCTAACTGTAGGCCAAACAGCCCGTCAATATAGCCTCAGAATGCCCCTGGATGTGTCCTGGACTGCAGGCTTTCTATGCAAGACCTGGCACCACCAGAGGGCTGCTGTTGGCCAGGATCTCCACCGATCCCTGGCAAAATGTCAGGGTAGTGGTTTCGACCTGTAGATAAGCAGGACAAACAAAGTCCATGAGCCAACCTTTGCGCCTCATTACTCTCCCTCTACCAGAGGAGGCGCCACCTGCTACCTTCTCAAGGTTGCGATGTCCTTCCCCGTCTAGTTACCACCAAAACAGCAGATAGTTGGCTGATTCCTTGCCTACATTCGCACACACTCTCTCTCTCTCTCTCTCTCTCTCTCTCACTCTCTTCATCTCTCTCCCAGTCTTTCACTCTGCCCCTGACAGACGTTGGTTATCACTGCCAGAACTGCTGACAGGAGTCCAGGGTGAGTGTCAGCTTTAGCCACAGTTGGAACGGGTGGAAAGATGGAGGGAGAGATGGAAGGAGGGAAGGATAGGATTATTTGAGGGCCTCTGCCAAAAGCCCCTCTTTTGGTGTCTTGGCGTCAGAAGTGATGATTTAGATGATGACACAGGATGATAACACAGCAGTTGGCCTCTTGTGTCGCCGTTTCACCATGCCACCTGCAGATTACAAAGATCAAGAGCTTCTGTAGCACAGGGAGGCCAACGCTTGACGCCATTCAAAGTGGCGCTTTATATTCGACATGGCTCATCAGCTATTTAAATAAAGGAGAATACATACTATGTAGATGGGTGATCAAACTTAGCTCATATTGTTAAGAACTCTTTTCTAAAAGGTTTTTTTTCTCTCTCTTCAAGTATAAACCCAACGAGCAGTCCGATGGTGCACTATCAAGTAGTTCTAGTTACGGAATGAAGAAAGTTTTCATCGTGATTTTCGTTCTTAAAGTTAACAAATCCCTGCATGCATTAAGGTGAACAAATTGAAACCTTGACAGACCACCAGCTGTTTTGACCAGGTCAAGCTTAATCGGATCAAATCAGTTTGAAAACAACAGCTCCGCAAAGTTGGCCGAGTACCACCTCTGCAGGGCTCGCTGACTTTAACTTGACATTGATTATTTTTCCATAACTACAAGTGGTTACCATAGAGACTGAATACCAACTCTCTATTCTTAAATCTGCTGCAGGAGGAATATCATATGCACGATATAAATTTAGCCTCAGCTAAATGACTTGTGTGATCTCATAATGAAACAAGTGTTGAAAGAACAACATATTCCACCTTAAAGGATCTAAGGCTCCTCTGCTGCACATCATGGTAGTTTATTCTCTAGTATCTATGTATGTGTGTGTCTGAGTGTCTCACTAGGTTTTAGTTTGGGTTTCAGACTTTAGAGTAAGAATGTTTTTGTGAAGTGGTCATTGTGGTTATTTCAGTGGGCTTTGTTTGGTAAATATCATTAACTATAATGAGAAAGAAAATACAGTTGCAGAGGTTTTCATATTGACAAAATGTCCTAGACACGTGTCTTCATTTCAGCAATGATAAAAGGGAAGTGTCATTTTGGTGGCAGGGATGCAGTCATTATGAATTTCTGTGTTTTGACACATAAAAACACAAACAAATGTTTTGAGCGCTGGTCTTTTTCAGCACAAATACAGTTTAATGCTGCACAGTTTGTATTCATGTGCTGATTGCACTTAATATTTTGGAGAAAGGCAACAGTGTTTCAGAAAATGAGAAAACATTTAAATAGGCTTTTCATCCCCAAATTAAAAAAAAAAAGAAATATAACGGCTACACACAAAAATAAGTTTCCAATTCAATTCTTACACAATGCTTTTGCAATCAGTACAACCCTAAATTAAAAGTGTGTATATATAAAACAAATTAACTACATATAGAAGTATGTAACACATGTCTCAGCATCTACAACCCTAGTTTAAACACGATTATATATATGTATATATATATATATATATATACATATATATACAGTATATATATAATATGAGCTGTTAAAAGGAAAGTCCTAATCCTTAAGTACATTATCATTGTTCATTTCAACTTGGGTTTTGCCTTCTTCGTGTATTTCACTTGCGGCTGTTGGCCAAGTTTTATGCTACTGAAGTTTCCTTGCCTTTTCTTTGTCTTTCTTTTTTTTTTTTGTCTGCAGTGTACAGCTCAGCTGAGGCGGTAAGAAAATAAAGTTTTCTTAACAAATGTTCTTGCTGTTACAATGAATTGATTAGCATAAAAATGGTACCTCGTCTTTTTTTTCATCTGCATATGTGTTCATATGTAGTGTACATGTTCAGACTATTAATAATATATAATATAACATATACATATATACTTTAATATATACACTTATAGCGCTTGTGTCTGTGCATTTACAGAAAGATGTGTCCCGAGTGTTGTGCTTAGTGTCTGTCGTTTGGAGAAAAGATCAATTATTATATGCATAACATTTACATTTCAATAGCAAATACAAAGCTTGAGGCAATAAAGTTTATTGCATTGACTTTCTGTGTTTTTTTTTTGTTTTTTTACAGCCTTCCTTCCCTCTCTCTGTACTGCAGGCTGTTGGCAGCTGTTCATTGTAAAGCTTTTTGGCTGCAGTCAGTTGAAAGGTCAACCGAGGCAGTGAGGACAACTGTTTTCTCAAAATCAACATTAATTTTATCTTTCTATGATATGGTTTGGTCTCCATGGAAACTGCAGTGGAAAAAAAAAACAATTTCCAGCGTTGAATCCACTGGAGGTGGTGCAGCACATCATGTCTGAGGTTTGTGTAAGCTGTTGTGGATGTGTGGCTATGGGGGAGGGAAAAAAGGTTATTCCCAAAATGAGTCCCAAAGTTTTCAAACTACTATATTGAACGAAGGTCTTTACTGGCGAAGAAGCGCTTAAAAACACATCCTGCATGTTCATCCAAACCACTAACCCGAGCACGTACATTGCACAATACATAACCGATAGCCTAAACATTTAAGTGAGTATCATCATCAACATGTATTCTTTAACCGCAAAACCTCCAAACGTTCTACCACTACCTAACCCTCACCTCTAAAAGAAAATATCACCAAATTCAAACCCTAACCCTTTATTACCACTACACACGGACTGACTCTCACCTCAGACGCTAATCTCAAGTTACTTCGAACTTTAACCCGACACTTCCTTCAAATCACTTTCAGAAGCAATGAGCAGAAATTCCTCACCTTTCTGTTCTTGTGAACACATTTAGTTATTAATAGTCCAGAAATACCCCCCCCCTCACACACACACACACATTCCACCACACATACTGAGCTTCTCCTACTGTAAGTGGTTACCATAGATACCACATGGTGAGGCTCATGAAGTACAGTGGGTCCATCTCACGTGGGAGCTATCGCTTATTTATAGAAGCACCGTGTGTGTGGTGTGGCCAGAAATGAGTTTAGACAATGCACTTTTTTTTTGGGTAATCACAAGCAATGAAGTGCGGTAGCGTTTAAGAGGTACTGTGAGCCACGATGTACTAGTATGTTAGAAGTGACTTTGAATTTTCACTGTGCGTGGTACTTCAGTGTAATAATAATAAGTTGCTGAAAGTACATTGACGCATACAGAACATTCAGATCTTCAGCGAAGGAGGTCTTTCTTCCTTCTGTTACTTACTTTGTCATCTTTTTCTGCAGCTTTTTTTATCTTCCTCACGGCATGCCTTTGTGCATGCCAGAGTCAGTCTCTCCACAGACAAATGTTGAATGACTAGCACCGAACGAACAGCTTAACCAAAAAAAAAAAAAAAAAGGTTCTAATTCTGCCATCCGAGATCACTTCTTCCTTCAAAAGGTCAGCGATTTTCTGAAAGTTTCTCGCAACGATTTGCTCGCTCGGCACGAAGCTGCGTGTTACGGTGACTAAAATACGGAGTACATATCTTGACATGTTTAATTAAATCCTATTTTGTTGAATAATGAACTAATTAACAAACTCCTACTGAAGGCTTTTCTCTTCTTCAAAACACGTTGGATTTGGAAGTATGTCTCCTTATCTTCCCAAAGTAATTGTACTTCCCTAAACTGACATAATTGAATTGCTACCCACCCTGGCAAATGAGGTGTATTGTTCTCAAGGAATGAAGCATACCTAATTGCAATCCATCATAATCACTGCGGCTTTTTCATCTTAATTCACACTTAAGTCTAATGAATGGTTGAGTGATTATATTTTGTGGAAATATTTTCTATTAGATATAATGACCTCCTATTATTTGACATTGTTCACTTGACATGGGCTTTAAAAACCTAATGACCAATTTCAGAGAGGTATGAATCGGGCCGGATGGAATTGAGAATGAGCTGTCAGAAGATGTCGGCATGGTAATCAATAAGACTGGTCAAATGATCCACCTAAACTGACTATTATCCATATTGACTTTCAGTTAGTACGATTAATATCTGTTTTAGATAATGATGTGCATTTATACAGCTCCCAATTTATCCAGTATTCGCATCTGCTTCTCCACTCTGAAGCACTTTCGTTTGGCTGGGTGCCTGACAGAGCACACTTCAAGTCCAGGAAGACAGTGATCCAGTCAGGAAGACAGGCATTACATTTTAATAGCTGTCTCTAAGTCACTCAGTCTTCCAGTCATTCACGAGATGCATCTAGCTACTCGGTACAATATGCTATCAATGAGCCATTTAGCAAGCCAGTCAGACAATCAAGCAGCCAGCAAAAGCTGTTTAGCTAGGCGGAAAAAAATGACAGACGTATGTAAAACCACACATATCAGGGCGCATATAGAATATTATAGATTTAAGCCATGACGATCATCTCTAATCTAGAGGAATACTGTGTGGCTGCAGACCCCTCTCAGTATGTATTGAATGTATGAATTCAGTATCGTGCTGTTCTATTCATTTGCAAATACTGGACGTAATTGTAATAGGAGACATTATTAATGACTGCGTGGGTGTGTCCAGCACATGATATGAAAGATAGCGGCTATAGAGGGGGATTAAAGAGTAGTGGCTGTATCCTGTGAGCGTGCATGCAATGCACACTATACACGTAGGTCTCCGCTCTCTTGTGATGTTCGCAGCCATTGCACAGCATTCGAAGCACATTCGCGCCAATGAGGGAGAGAATAAGTTCACTCTTGTCCGGGCTGGACCACAACCTCGTCGAGCGCCAGCAAAATGAATCAGGTCAGGAGCCTTTCATGGTCAGTGCGCTGCGGTTGGTCAGATGAGCTGACCTCATGGATAAGGTCAAGTTGATCACAGCATTAGAGTCAGATTACTTTGTCTCCCAAGCAAGCCAACAGAGAAACTGAAACATTGCTACTGCTAGTATGTCTACCATGCATACTGCTATTCTGCTAATTCTACTCCTACTGCTTTTTTTTTTTTTTTTTTTTGTTTTCCAATCGCTACAACTCTCAAGATGGTGGGTTGCAGTGGATACTGAGAAAAGAAAAAGCATCTGAGGTTGTTTGGTTTGTCCCCCCGGTACACCCAGCAAGGTCACGTGTGTCCCTGAACAACACACCTATACCAAACAACTTCTTGCACCACAACAAGCTGTTTTACTGTGACTTCTGAAGAAACATATCCACCTTCTGTTTGAGTGGAATAAGGGGAAATGATCATTCCGGTTACTTACGTAAACTTTCACGTTTCACGGTTTTTAATTAAAAGAGGACTTGTTGCATCGGTAATGTCTTATCTTTTGAAAGGACTTACTCTGGATGCCCTTGATCTGCAAGTGATCCATTGTTGTCTGCATATGATTTGAAATCATATTTTGAGATCATTATATAACTTGTGTTTTGAGTACAAAGAGACCAGAGTTGAAGGATTATGTTGCGTAATCAGTCTCCACATGTTAATGCTGTCAGAAGAATATACTATATGTTTCTCCCTCACATGAATTATTGATAAGTGACAATGATACCACTCATAATAAAAAAGTAATAGTGCGCTCAAATGATTTATTCTAGCTCATTGCTCAGTGGAAGAACAATGTCGTAAAGACACTGAAACACCAGAAAGCATTGCATCTTTGATTATCTTCTTCTCCATTTTGTAGGAGTTGTGTTTATTTCAGTTTAAGGGTCGGAATAGTATCGGAAATCCTTTATTAGTCCCACAGTGGGGAAATTTACATAGGTTAAGGTAAGTAACGTTTACTGCAAGGGTTAATAATTAACATTCAAGTCAAAAATGGTAGTGCAGTGAAAAGTTCCCTCCCACACAGTGATTGCTTTAACGCTTACTTGTTCGCCAACCTTTTGATCGAATAATCATAATATTGTACCAATATATATATATATATGTATATATATACATATATATATATATATGTATATATATATAGTGCAATAACTCATCAGTTGATGGTTGTGTTCTTATTCTTACTTATACTTATTTTCCTTTATATCTGCACTGTCCTTCTGCTGTTGTAGCTCTGTAAATGTCCCCGCTGTGGGACGAATAAAGGATTTCTGATTCTGATTCTGGTTGTGCACATTACTAGATCTGCCACTGAAAGCTCAACTTTACTGGGCACCAGTAAATATGATGTAATTGTGTTTTTGCAACAGGAATAAACTCATGTTCGGCGCGCTGGCTGAGAGAATAGCTGACTACTGTGTGGTATTTTCCATTAGCTCTCGATCTATGGATAGTGTGAGTTTGTAGTTGCACTAAATGTATCTACCACCTACTCCACTCAACCACCCAACTACTATATGAATCACAGTTCATCTGCTTTCTTTCTCTCTGGTAGCAATTTTCTTTCTTTGCATGGCCAAGCTTGTGGTTTGACACACACACACACACACACACACACACACACGCACACACACTCACACACACATGCACACGCACGCACACACACAGGGGTAACAAAAGCTGAGAAGGCACAGGCAAAATTATATTTAAAAATGATGCTGCATTGGAAAGGTCACGGTGTACACTGTCCATTGATATGATAGTACTGTATTTGTGAAAGCTCTCTTCCTCTACTTCTCCCTCCCTCTCTCTCTCTCTGTATTTCTCTCCATCGCTCTTTTCTCCTCAGCCTCCTTACTCATAGGCACAGTATCCGTCATTATCTCCATCAAACAGAAACATTTTCTCAATATCCAAGTTGCATTTGGTACCAGTGTATGTCTTGGAAAATGCCTTTTTCGGTTAATGTTAATGCCCCCCTCGTCCCTCCTCTTCACTCTCTTAAAAACTCTTCAGGTTTTTCCAACTGAGCGATTCTGAGGCGGGCGCAACCGCACTAGAGGGGAAGTCGTGCTGGACTGGCGCGATATCCTCGCACGGTTCACAACTAAAAGAAGACCTGACCCGCGTTTAATCATGATTTTAAATGATGGAATATGCTGATTTTAAAAGTTGACCAGGGATTTCTAGTTGTGGGGTGTTTGCGAGGCATGGCTTTCCTTTTAACTTGCTTATTTCTGTCTTGGTGAGTATGGCAACTCTTTTCTCTGCATGTTCTCCGACTTTTACGCACGGGAACCAAATACTGTGGACGGATGTGCATTTTGAGAAACTCTGTATTTTCAACTGTTTTATTATCCGCTGGAATAATCTTTCATTAGTGCATATGTACTTTAGTTACAGTGTAAGCAGTGTTTGGGCACAGCACGGTGATACCAGTATCTATTTGGATAACATCACGCGTATATTGGATAGATTACTGGACGGCTATGACAACAGGCTGCGACCCGGATTTGGAGGTATGCTAATGACCGTTTCATATTGTATTTTATACGATATCGGCTCATATATTATTGGATCAATGTTCCTTTCCTCAGAAGACAAAGTTATACTCCAGTAGTTGTGTGTGCCTCATTTTCAATTAGCTTTTGTCCTGTAATGGTTAAAAACCAGTTCATTTTCTTTTATATAATCATGACAAAATTACCAGCTAACAACACCAAACTGAGAATCAACTTAGAATCAATGTCATGTTCTTCTCTTATTTTCACTGGCCATTTTGCTCTATGCATAGACTATACATTGAATATAGCTTTATGTTTCACCGCATTATATTATGTGAAAACATTCAAATGTATGATCCAAAGTTGTTGCTTTTTTGTCTGTGTCAAAGCAACTACTTATCCTTCTGCTGTAGGTCCAGTTACAGAGGTCAAAACTGACATCTTTGTCACCAGCTTTGGACCTGTTTCAGATGTTGAGATGGTATGTAAGCCATGCTGACTGCTAAAACACAGACACAGGGTGCACAGGCTAATTCACTGACTGTCATTCACATTCATGTGTTTCATCACGTGCTCACAAAGTCCATGTCAATGTACGAACACAAAAGGGAAGATGTACAGTTTTCGCTGTAATTCCGTGAATATAAGCATCTAGTCATGGCTCTCCTAGCCTAGCCTTCATTATTCCAGCATTTGGGCAGGATGTCATTAGTGCAGCTTAGGTTTTTAATCTGGTTGACAATCCCCCCCCCCCATCTGAAAGAGGGAGAGAGCGAGAGAGAGATGTGGCTGATGTTGGGACGGGATAGGTTTGCTACTCCCGTCATGGGATAGGCTGAGCGCTGTATGTCTGTTGTGCTCTACACTGTTGAGGCTTTAGGCTTTCACTGCATCTAAAGCCCACTTGAATTGCAATGTGATATGCAGTTGGCAGTTCTACAGAGATGCATGTAAAAGGCTATCCAGGGCAGCAAGGCCATCCATTGGATCTAAAAGCATCTTACACTACACGTTGACTCTAGATAAAATAAACTGTATGCACGTTTGATGATTGCATCATCAATCAATCAATGAATTCACTTTATTTTCCTACCTGGCAGTCCATAGGAAATACGATAAAAGTTAAGATGAAGTTATAACAGATATGATGAAAACTTTGTTCGCTTCATGTCTCGGTATCGGTTTTCAGTTGCTTGATAATTTTGAAGGAATTGAATATACATGATAAAAGAAACACGTCGGTATCTAACAATCATATTTTGACTCACTTGAAAAGAAACAACAACAGATGAATGCTTTGATTGTAAAATATATAAATAGGCGCAAATCTATGTTTTTTATTTCATTAGCACTGGCAGCAAATGTAGAGTAGTCCAGAAATGAAAAAAAAAAACAAAAAACAACAACAACTGACTACATTGCCAGTACTCTATCCAGCAGGTCCAACAAAAACCATGGCTCACAAACCCATCTGCCATTCTCTCCGGGGGTAGTGGAGATATTTGCGGCAAGAGCAGAAACAGCACCAGCACTAGGATTTGGTAGTAGTAGCCGCAGTAGTAAATAAATCCTTAACCCACACTCTAACCTCCACCCAGGAATACACCATGGACGTTTTCTTCCGTCAGACGTGGATCGACGAACGGCTGAAATTCGAGGGCCCCATCGAGATCCTGCGGCTCAACAACCTGATGGTCAGCAAGATCTGGACGCCCGACACCTTTTTCCGGAATGGCAAGAGGTCGATCTCTCACAACATGACCACCCCCAACAAGCTGTTCCGCATCATGCAGAACGGAACTATCCTCTACACCATGAGGTAACAGTGCTGGACAGTGAGCTCCGAACCCAGCCAAGACCGGAATAGAGCACAGACCTGGAAAGCAAATCAAATAAACAAGCATCCAAGAATATGCACAGACATGAAAAGAAATTAAGAGTGCCATTCCAAAAAAACAAGATATGTGCCATCTGATACTGAAAACAGGCCTGGATAGCAATTCAAACAAACATGACTCCGGCTTTGTTCCAATGTAGCATGAAAAAAAAAAAATCCCCATTGAGTTACTGATGGCACAAAAACAGATTTTTTTATTAATTAGATTATTATTAATTAGATTATTTAAGGGGATTAACTTTACTTTAAAACACTGAATGATTAAATTCAAGAGCTTTATTTAATCTGTATTGTAAACGTGTGCGGTTAGTTACCTTTGGGAGAGGTACGGTTAAATGTTTCTCTCCAGGATATGATATATATTGCCATGATTCAAAATCATTACTTAATTATGTCTGCAGATTTCGTGCATCCACTCAGCATCACATATCTTGTTGTGTTTTCTGTACAGCATGGCACCACAATGACTGACTCCATCTCAAACAGTAGTTATTACTTGGCAAGTAAGAGTGTATCAAATATAAATCAAAACGTCCTTTCAACTCTTCTATTCTGACAGATTAACTATAAATGCAGAGTGTCCCATGCGTCTGATGAACTTCCCGATGGACGGCCATGCCTGCCCGCTCAAGTTCGGGAGTTGTGAGTTTGTTTTTTGTTGAGCCTCACTGGTGTGACAGATGGTGTCACTCTGAAAGGATCACTCTGTCACTGAGTGACTATATTCAAAGATTTCAGTTTGAAATGTCTCACGCAGTACGTTTGGGGAACTAAAACCAATCTATAACTCATAAAATATCTGTAAAAAAAGAAAGTGTTTAGAAGACCAGGTCTAAACCAAAATGTTTATGAAATGAAACTCCAAAAAGTTCTGTGTAACTCCCATCATGTTGTGTCAGCAGTTACACCCGCGATTGCTGCTTCTTTTTTTCTGGCTCAAGAACAATGGTTCAGTTCATTGTTCCGCTGTTTCATATGTCAATTTGTTTGACACGTTCATGCCTATTTATTTATTTGATTCATTATTTCTGAGAATGCAGACAATCAGGTCAGTTTTTGAAAGCCAGAAACCAACACACGTGTCCCTTTGTCTGTTATCCTCTCAAAGTGTCAACGTTTCTTTGCACTTTGTCTCCTGAACTACACAATAAAAATTTTTTTTAAAAAACTTAAAACCACAAATAAAAAGAATCCTTTGTGAAATCGTGAACGTCTAAGTTTTAACAAAGTTCTCCATCCGTCCCGTCTAGATGCTTACCCCATCAGCGAGATCGTGTACACGTGGAAGAAAGGTCCTCTGTCCTCTGTGGAGGTGCCACAGGAATCATCCAGTTTGCTGCAGTACGACCTCATCGGTCAGACGGTGTCAAGCGAGAGGCTAAAGTCCAACACAGGTGAGAAGAGATTCTTAAAAATGTGTTCAGAATTGCACATTAGACCCTGTGGTATTGACTTTTAATGTGGCTTCTCTTGGGTTAGGTCATATCTCGTACAGTACATTACTAGCTGTCTATTACTACCAATAGATCTTCAAAAGATACAACCATGTTATAAAATGACACGTATGCAAGAAACACTTTAAAACTACTACTTGTGTGTCTGTGCATTACTCTATGCATTAACACACATGTGTTTGGTGTTTACTCTCTCAGGTGAATATGTCATCATGACGGTCCACTTCCACCTGCAAAGGAAAATGGGCTTCTTCCTGATTCAGACTTACATTCCCTGCATTATGACTGTCATCCTGGCCCAAGTCTCTTTCTGGATTAATAAGGAATCAGTTCCAGCTCGGACTGTGTTTGGTAAGACTTCTTTAAGTTTATTCATATGCTGTATGAATCCCATTCCAATCCATTTGGAAAACTCAAGCGCATTCTCACTTTAGCTGCCAAACATTGCAATACAATGGCTTGCAAACAATGGACTATTTTTCCTAGAAAATAAATATTGTTGTATTGCATGATTGCAATCACTTAAAGAGGACTACCGTTTGTTGAGACATGTAAATGTTGAATTTCTAAAGCTTGCACCTCGTATCCGTCCTGCAGTATGGCGTACTTCTGGTTCTTCTAATGAGTCTTAGTTTTATACAATGCAAGCGTTTGTATCAAGTTTTTGTTTTCACCAAGTTTTCGTCTCTCAAAAGTCAACTTTGTTTTCTTCAAGTATCTCAAACTCAAATGAAAATATATCGACTTACCACCCACTGCTCGACCCCCTGTGTGAGTGTAGCTCTGCAAACTTTAAGCGAGTATACTTTTCTCTCTTTACTGCGATCTGATTGGTTAGAACTGCACAGAGTGGTCCTTACAAACCTTCCGCAGAAGAGAACCAAGACAGACACAGCCGTCAAAATATGTTTTAACCTTTCTTTAATATCTCTATTCCTCCTTCACTGTGGTGGAGCTCAATTAATTGGGATTAATCCTTTTTGAAATTGCTCATGCAAGGGACGAGAGACGGAGGATGTTTACTTGGCCCTTTTCCGAGCACTCACAGGTTCCGCTTGGTCACATTACATTACGCTACAGTTGCCACCAAGCTCTAGCCTCGGGACCAGAGAGGGTAAGAGACACTGAAGAGAGACAGAGAAAGTGAGACTGAGAGGAATGAGAGGGACGGAAAAGACGGAGACTAAGCAAAGAGGAACAACGTGGGGAAAGTGTGTAGAAATTCCTTTTCCTTTTTAATTCAATTTCCTCTTAAGTTAATTTTCAACAAGCTGCCGCTGAACAGAGTAACACTGCTGGCCCTTGTAGATTATGATTCTGTAGTCTGGCTTGTCTTTGGAAGCGAGCCAGCGCTCAAACGAGCCTGCGCACAGAGAATAGATCCCAATCATTACTGTTAGTGTGGAAGTTGAGGCCCCATGTGGAAAGCACATCTGTGGCAACTCATTAACCTCAATTGTCCTGCTGTTTCCATTTCACTCAGTATTGGGTATAGGATAAAAAAAAAAAAAAAGAAAGCAAATTTTCTGGATTGGCTGTTGTTAAAAAGGAGCTTTTCTTGGGTATTTTAGAAGAAGTTTGTACAGAAAAAATATATATTTTTTAAATAGTTTTCTTTTATGAGAAAAGGCAAAACACTATCTTCAAACTGTGGCAAAGTCTGTTTCTTAAATGAAAGTGCCCTGCTTATGAGCTTGCGGAGCTCTTCAAGTTACAGCATGCGGTCGCATATGTTTCTGGTATAAAGGACGGCAAACGATATGTTTCATTAATGCTGTCGCTGGTGCATGTGAGATAGAAGGTTAAGAGTGAGGGAGGAGAGAAGCAGAATACAAATTGCGTATACGGTTGTGCTCCAACCCGACAGTACATTAAGTCATAGTATGCTGTGTGCTGGATTGTCAACAACCTCTCTAAGAGCTGAAAGTCCCTTGAGCACAAGTCTCACAGACTTAATTGAGTGTGGCCTAATTTGTACCTTGCTTTTTTCAGAAAAAAAACAAAACACATAAATGCCCCAAGCATTTCATTTCTATCCTGTCTTTATACGTCATCCCCCTCCCTCCTACACTCTTTCTTTCTTTCTTTCTGTTTCCTCTCCCTCCTACCCTGACAGCCTTTCTTCCCATATTCCTCCTCCCCTTTGCAATCATTTAACTTGTGCTTGAGCTTTAGACAGTCAATGTTGGCTCGCTATTTGAGAGCTGTTAGCTTTCACTGCTGAAGTGGTGTGTAGAAAAGGCTTTTGAGGCATTATTAGGCACATTAATTCCCCCATAAGTTCCCATGTTGCCAATGAAATGTGCATAACTGCAACGCACATTTGGTAAAAGCATGGACCGCAGTGTTCAATGGCCCCTTTTCCCTGCTTGCTTTAGCTTGATGAAAGTGAATTAGATGTGTACTTTGTTAATGGGCCATTACGGAGATGTTCATTGTCAGCATCTTTATCTGACTTAATAAGGTTGTAATGTGGGCAAGACTGAGGAAAATCCCTGTCTAGTGATTAAGAGCCTTTTTTTGGAGGCGACATTGCACTTCATACCTATTTTTGTTGTTCTGTTGTGATAGTTTGACACTTCAAGAGAGGCTCCGAAACGCACCTGCCGTGGACATTTTGTGTTAATGTCAAACTATCATGTCTCCAAGAGTATTTATGAATGGCTATACAGTGTTTTTTCTTAGTTTTCTATACTTTGAGGCTGTGCTCAAAGTATTCTTTGCCATCTGTACATCAATCTGGCGCCATGGCCAGAAGTTAAAAATAACTTTTGACAGACTTTGAAAAGCCTTGTGCACTTCTGAGAAAGATATCAAAAAACCTGTGTTGCTTTCACTCTCCCACCCAACCATTGATACGTGCTTTTTGTTTTTCTTTAACACACATCCGTCATCTCTGCCGAAGCTTGGACTGTGAGATACTTATTAACAGATAAACAAATATTAGCAAATGCTTTGTGGCTTCTGTCTGGGTCATCTTACTGGATGGCTTTCTCGGGAATGTTTACAGATATTTGGTGTCTTCAGTTGGTGTGCCAGGGAGGGGGCACGTGTTAGTCTGCTTATGAACAGATTAGCAACCGCCGGAGTGACTTTTTAGCAAAGCTTACTGGGCTGAAATGCCACATGGCCTGACATTCCAGTAATATGCCATCAAACAGAGCGGCTGCCATGTGTCGAGGATAATCCTTGGGAAAATCAATTGTGTACACAATAAAATTATTTTTTCCTTATTTTTTGTTTAATCGAATTACATCTAATGCCTACCATGTTACTACTACCATAAAAAGCTTGGGCATTATACATATGTTGTGTTACGTGATTTTAACATTTTCATACAACTGATAAATAAACTGCCTTTAATTTCAGTTTAATTTTTTTTCTGGGTAAATGCATGTTTAAAAAAGCACCAATTTGCGTATTATCTTGTAAAATGTATCTTTTTTCGCTTCTCTCCATTATCTGTACCATCATATTATTACCTTTATCAACACAGAACACTTGATCCAAGGCTTCAGTTTTTTTTTAATGTTATTAGGTCGTGCATGCGAAAGAGTAGACATGAAAACTGAAATTTAGCCCATTTAGGTTATAATTGGCACCATGAGTAATATTTCAGTGTCATATACAGTGCATTTTTATTCACAAATTGGGTCTTCAGATCTCTCTTCAATCTCTTTATCATAGTGTTGACAGCTGTACCTGATAAAACTACGCTAGGAAGTATCTTTTCTGCAGCATTGTGGTCTCATAAATTCTGAAGCCACGAGTGCTTCAGCTGCTATCATCTCTGCAATGCTGAACTGGTCACAGAGGTTATTTGCCAGATTTTATACTTTGCTAACAGAGTTGAAATGGCTTTTTCCAAAGAGAGACGCCGCAGTTTTGTTTTCCACTTAAATGATACAATATCTTAAGAAGACCTACTAGAATTGAAAAGACACTCTGAAGTCAAATAGCAGCCTGAATGGTAGCAATTGTTTTCTGAAGTTTCTTTCTAAGATATAGTGTAATATTATATTTCTGTCTATGTGTGTGTGTGTGTGTGTGTTTGTGTCTGTGTGTGTGTGTGTGTGTGTGTGTGGCTTTTGTCTGTCGAAATCAAGCTGATTGCAATGGTCTCTCATAATCAAGCCTCACCATTGCTATTTATTGATAAACAGGCATTGAGTCATATGATGGTTTCTCAGAAACAGGAAAATTAAAAAACCTGCATGCAGTACACACACATTCGTCATTCTTCAACTTCCTTGGCACTTATCTAGAACATCATTTTTCACAACATCGAGAGTAAAGTTCATAGAAAATAACCACTGTTCATCCATTTATTATATACACCTGCATATATATATATATATATATATATACTGTTTATAGACTGTTTATAATAATTATATCCTGAAATATTAAAGTTCCTGTCAATAGGAATTGTACATGTTTCTCCCCATCAGAGAGTGGTCACCAAATGGAAAAAAAATAACAATTGGACTAGAAGATTAAAGACAAAGTTATAGTTGCTGTAAAACAGGCCAGAGTATTGTGAGGAGGAGGAAGACAAATGAGAATAAAAAAATGCCTTGTGTCATGTGTTTCTAATTCATACAGCACAAAGCCTGAGTAGACATTATCATGTTTGTTCTGTCTCACCAGGGTCTTTAACTCACAACCTTCAACACCAGTCAATGATCTTGTTGAGCTACCTGCCAAGTGAGAAACCATAGGTGGCTTCACACTATGACTGAGCCAGTCACCGGTGGTGCATGTAAAGGCAGATTTCAAAAAAGATTTAAAAATTCAGACACAATTCTGAGAATACGTGTGCATCATACAACATAGACGTGTCTGTACATAATTTTTTAGAAAGATTGTTTTCTCCATTAGAGAAATTCCGTTTTTGAGAGACATTTTGAAATTCACCACGCTTCATCTACCTTGGCGTCAAAATATTGTCTTTGTTTCACTAACATTGGAGATTTATTAAGCGAGAATTTGCAGTAGCTGTTTACAGTAAAACTATTTCATGCAATGTGAGCAAACTTTGGGATATTTCACATATCTGGCTGGATAGTTTGTGGAGGACAGTCTGAAGATGCAGTGTAGAAAGTTTGGTATCAATTTAGCAAAACAATGTGGGAAGAGATACACATGTTTAATTAGTTTTACAGTTTTTGAGAAAAACAGAGTGATGGACTTTCTAATTCCTGCTAGCTTGAAGTATCTGAACATTTGTACTCACTTGGGTCTACATTTTGCATGGGAAGGCAGATTTCCTCATAGGAATAATAATAATAATAACATTGGCAAAAACAAGAGATACCTGCATCAGAGCTAGAGTTAAGTAGGAAGCTAGAGCCAGGAGACGGTTAGCTTTAGCTTAGCATTAAGATGGAATGCAAGGGAAAACAGCTAGCCTGGCTCCGTCTAAAATCTAAATTTTAAGTATGAATACTAGCACCTCTAAAGCTCACGTTACTGTTTTTTGTCAAACAGCGGAGGAGCAAAGTGAGTTCTCATAGTCTTGTCTGGTTAATAATTAGTGAACTTTCCAGATGTTGGTAAAGCAAGCACATTTTTGAAACTTGGGGGAAAAAAAACTTTTTCCCAGTTGTTCCAGTTTTTATCCAAAGCAAAGCTAACAGCCTCCTGGCTGTACTCACAGACATGAGGTGATATTGATGTTATCATCTAACTCTGCAATGAAGCGAATAAGAGTATTTAAAAAACATGTCTGATCATTCTTTTAATGGTTTCATCCAAAATACTGCCACAGTATACTAACATAGTAAAGACATGCATAAAGACAAGCCTATCAAGATAAGATGTGAAATTCCTAACCTCTGTCTCCTCCCTGCATCCAGGTATCACCACTGTCCTGACCATGACAACACTCAGTATCAGCGCCCGCCACTCCCTCCCCAAAGTTTCTTACGCCACAGCCATGGATTGGTTCATTGCCGTTTGCTTTGCCTTCGTCTTCTCCGCCCTGATTGAGTTTGCGGCCGTCAACTACTTCTCCACCCTGCAGGCAAACCGGGAGCTGAGGAAGGCAGCGGCCATGAAAGTGGCGGCTCAGGAGGCGGCAGCCGCAGCTGCCACTCCGTCTGCAGCTACGGGGAACGATGGAGACCTTTCCTCAGTAAGTCCACCCCACTTGTCGTGTTTACATGCGTCGACATATCAGTTCTGGCTCAAGTTCAAACCTGTGCAAACTCAGACGCTTTCAGTATATTTTGCTGCCTGCATGTCGAATGCAAATGTTACTAAAAATCCATCCTCCATGTAAGTTGTTTATCAGTCAGAGGATGGCAGGTGGGATGGATTAAGATCATTCTTCTGTGTCACTTTCGACTTAGACATGTAGTGCAGAGCAGTAGGATATACAGTAGGAACACTGTGGCAGTAGGATTACTGATGCTGTGTACGGATACAGAACTTATAAATTGCTGTGATAAATGATGATTAGAGCTGATGCTGCACTCGCAGGAAAGGAAGAGGGCTTCACTTGGCCTCATTACATGCCTCTACATCTCTTCATCAAACCACTCCACTGGCTCCACCACACTTCTGTCTTTTTTTCTCACAAATCTAAAGTGAGCTGCTAAATAACATAACCCTCCGCAGGGCTTTTAACTCCATTTGCCGAAAGTTTGTCATTGGAAGGTCAGCACTTGTTTTCAGAGCCGTTCTCCTTTATTGGACTTAGTCAAACAGGTATTTTGTCTATTAATGTTTCGGAAAAACTTCCCGACATAAAATGACCAAACTATATTTGTTTACATTTCCGTTTAAATTGCACCGTATTGCACAGTACTGTATGTGTAAAACTAATTCATTCTAATTAGAGTTATTAGACTGAGCAAGTGGTCAACCCAAATAAGAGTGTGTATACATGTCACCTCCACCTATATCTGGTGCTTTATTATACTTATCATGCCTGTCATCTTTATGGTTTAACGTTCTCAGTTGTTATCTCTTGCTAAGCCTGTCTTTATTTCTTCACCTGTCTAAAGTGTCTAAATCCCTCTTTGCCTTTACAGAACAATTTCAATGTCAATGTGCTTTGTTGGCATAACATGTAAACACAGCCGTGTAGCGAAAGCATAATTCATAGTGGATGCATTAAGAGAAACCAGTGGTAATTACAATACAAACTGGTGATGGAATATAACCCTTCTTGTGTACACGTGTACATCCAGTCTGTCTGTATAAATACATTCACGTCAAAAGCTCCATATGTGTATAATTGCATACATCATGCACATACTTACTGTGTAGGTTGTTTAATGCAGATGTGTTGACAGGCTACTTATTATCAGTCAGTCGTTACCTTGTGGCAGGAGGGAACAAATTTAGCCGCACCAGAAAAAGTTTTTCATCAAAAAAGATATTTGTCTCTCTTTTTTTTTTATATATTTTGGACACGCACAGAGGTAATCATTTTCAGTGGTGTGGTGGCAGTGGTTAGGAGTTAAATTCCTCCGATGTCTTTCGTCATTTCACGCAGCAACTTCTTTCAATCTCCGCTTTATTGTTAACTGTTTTGACTTTTCTTCCGTTCGCATTTATTTTTATTTTGTTTTTGACTTTAGTCTTTGTTGAGGGATTGCTGCTGTGTGATTAGTTTTTTTCTTCTTCTCTCCATTGGGGACTGCACTCTTCTTTAAGGCGTTTTTCTAATGTTTGGATGGATGGACACTGGTCTGTGGCTCTATTGGTTGTACTGGTAATCGCGGTGAAGGTTATAACCGGCTGTTTCAGTGGTTCTACACTTCCCCATAGCACTGCTGCCTCAGGAGAGTGTTGTATGAAATCGAGTTTGGTTCTGCCTAGTTTAAATGGTTTATATTCTTTCTATATCACTCATGTATCATTTTGACTTTCACACTCTCAAGTCTACGTAATAAACTTTTTCTCCCGTTCACCATTTTGCTTATTCGCGGTCACACGTGCAGCATGTGCGATGTAAACAATGCACACTATATACAATCTCTGCCTCATCCCCTGCCTCCTCGCCGAGAAAGTCATACTCTCGCTTACATCTCATCCATCCCTCCTTCCTTCCTTCCTTTCTTCCCCCTTCGAACGCACACACAGAGCTGCACCAACGTGTAACATGTTCCCCTCTTTTTCTGCCTCTCCTCCGGACCCCCTGCCGTGCTCTTCCCGTGCACCCCTCCGCACACACTCTCTTAAGCGCGCACACGCTCTCTTACCGTCCCTCTTTCTGCGTGAATTCGCTGTCCACATGTACACACTGAAACACAGCAAATCTCCACTCTCTCCACGCTTGTCCTCGCAGTCCCACACAAGGGCACATGTCCACACATAATCTGCAGCACACACTCAAACCCATATACAGCCGCGTAAATATGCACACACGTAATCTGCAGCACTTTAGCCCCCCCCCCACCTCCCCCCCACCCACATCCATACAATTCACTCATCACTCTATACAATCATGTCTCATCCATCCATCCATCTACAGTATCTATCATCCTCTCTTCCAGTCCTCTATTCTGCCCTGTAACTGTGTGATAACCACAGAGTGACACGAGGAGACAGCCCGTGGCTCTGTGAACGATGTTGCTGCAGATTATGTAAGAGCCATAGATTACGGGAATATCCAGCAGATCACTGCAGGCTCACAAGAAGGAGGGCAGCCACCACAATGAAGTGGAGTGGGGGCTGAGAAAGCTGGCCCAGACCATTTTTGTGGAGCAAGATGGAGAGATGGATGTAGGGGGGCCTGTGCGCTTTTGTTTTTGTGTTGTGTGTGCATGTGTGAGAGAGAGTTCGACGGAGAGAAAGAGAGAGTGGGAGAGATGCATCATGGAAAATGACTGCTTTCAGCAAATATGTAGGAGGAAAGACTCTTCATTGCACGGAGAAAAGGGAAAAAAACACAATGGTGTATCATCGGGAATAGAAAATAGCCATCCTGCAGTCACGATTTAAAAAACTATGACCTGTTATGACTGGCAGGTAAAGGCATACCAGGAACGGACACCTCATTGTGACACAAATTAAACGTTCCATTTAATGAGTCAGATGTATAACTGTAAACACAAAAGGGAAAGGGGGTGTTTTCGGTCCTTGTAAAGTGTGCTGCATGCATTGTCAGTGGCATGTGTGAGTAGGTGGTGAAGTATGTGGTGAAGGAAATAAACAGAAAATAAAATATTGGTGGGAGGAAGAAAAGGGGAGAGAGAGAGAGAGAGAGAAAGAGAGAGAGAGAAAGAGACAGAAGGGACCTTTATTTATAGGCCAAGCCACATGTGCTGGCAATCACAGAATTGGTGATCACTGCTGGGATGAGGAGAGGTCCTGATTAAATCGGGACAGGTTTGATTTTCAAGCATTTGTCCTGGCGTCCCGGTGTCCTGATAATTAGTCCTGAGTGTTGTGATTTTTAAGCTCAGGCAAGCGTTTTGACAACAAGAGATTGCGCGTGCTGTACCCAAAGTCGCCTGTGGAGTTTTGTTGTTTCTTGCAATACATGGTGAGTATTGCGCACCGTACAATTGTACATTAGGTCAGTGGAATTCTGCGAGACATTATACAGTATAGACACCTTTCATAATAGAAATGGGCAATCACTGAGATAAATGCCGGCATTTGACTTCTTTGTCATCACGCACTGCACATTTGCATTATTGACCCTCTGCAGTCAGCAGGAAAGGGTAATATGTCAACCACTTGCTCATGCACTTATACACGTCTGCCCTTTTGTGTGCTCGTAGAGAGCAAGCAGCAAATAAAGTGTGGAAGTGCTCATCAAAACAGTACTCACACTAGTGACCGAAACATTTCTATGAATTCTTGATTCATGTGTGTGTGCGTCTACTCTGGATTATTAGTGATGAACTGTAGATGGATGACTTCAAAAAAATCTTTCAAAGTTTTCTTTTCTTGCACGTCAAACAACAAATACTGTCACTCTTCCACAGTAGATGTTAAGAATGCAGTGTAATATTTGGAAGACGTTGTAAAGGTATGACATCTTATTTGTAGCTGATGATTATATTAATAAAATAATCTGTGTATTTTGCATGTTTTGCCCCAATACATATTTTTATTTTCTTACTTTCTAAACCTAAACAATGAAAAACAAAGAGCACTATAGCTGTAGTCAGGATACTTACTGCCTTGCTTTAAATACATTAATACATGTACATACACGTATACATCTCCACCACCGAATAATAATCCACACACCCACACAACACCCACATAGATCAACCTCCATGCACTTACTCCCATGCCATATCGGTAGTGCACATTTAGAGTAACCTTGTTTCACACGCACGCCTACACATACACTATGAAACACACTTACGTGTAGCTCCCACCCATCCATGCACATTAATACCCACACCCAAACAACATCTATACATTCATCAGTGGCTCTGTTCAAATCTAGAGCAGTGGATAAAGAGAAGAGACGCTGATCCCTCTGGGATTTGACCGGGAAGAAGCCAAGCCAGCCTGTTGTCATTATCAAAAATACTGTAGCTTGTGTTGCGGATCAGCTGTGCAAACGTACAGTGTGCCACACACACACACACGCACACACACAGGCCACACAGGCCATGCTCGCAACGTGTGCTCACTGCATGATCTTTTAGCTCAAAAGGAAGCAGTGTAGTGATGGGGAGCTGACATTTGAAGCTGCAGCCCGGTGCTATTGGAGTTTTTGACATCAACCAGTTACAACAGAAAACAAATTGACCTTCAAGATCAAATTCCTGTCTGAGTGTAAATCCATTGACCGTAACAATGAGCAGTTATTCAACGGGTGGAGGCATCCCTAACCCACCATCAGTGGCACAAGTTGTAATTGAGGGATGATTACGCTTAACGTTGGGATGACCAGCTGTCGCCAGGATCCACTCCCTCCCGAAGCCCCTCCCCGCTGTCTTGCTATAGAGTTTTACAAATCACAATCTTTTGTTATGTATTACTTCTTCTACCCCATAGAGCTGTCATAGTGCCTTATTGCATTTTAACTCTCGCCTGAAATGCTGATAATATTGTTTTACTGGTTGAACGAGATTGCAGTCCCTTTAAGAAATGCCTCGCGCTAATGAAGCCTGAAGAGAATTGAAGAATATTTGATCATAGCGCAAACTCTCTCTCTCTTTATCCCTCTCTCTTTCCCCCTCTCCCCCGCTCTCTCTCTCCCCCGCTCTTTCTCTCTCTCTCTACTTGCCGACTTTTTGTGTTATACCAAAGTGAAAGATGATCATGTGTTTTAGTGATAACATGATTACAGTTTTATGATTTATCAAGGAGGAGGAAAGTTATTCTGTATTTGTTTCAGACCAAAGAGAATTAGTTTCTTAGTTTTTTTCTCGATTCATTGCTTGGTCTATAAAATGCCAGGAAATATTGAAAAATGTCCATCCCAGTCCAAGGTGATGTCTTTAAATGTCTTGTTTTTTCGGTCCGAAATTCAAATATTTTTAATGTGATATAAAATTTAGAAGAGCAAGAAATGTCCATGTTTGAGTGCCTGAAAACAGAATTTTGTGCCAGTTTTCAATCAGAAATGACTTCAACGATTAATTGATTATCTAACTAGTTGGTGATTATATTTCTATCGATGTACTAATCGTTGCAGCTCAATGTCTTAGTATAATATGTAGTCAACCCAAGCCAAAATCATGTAATTCACAGCAAACAAAACCCTCGATTTGTAGCCCTTTCATGTTTTAATGGATATGCTCATGACGTCAGACCTTCATGCAGAATTGGAATGACAAGATGGCTCAATTTAATCTAATCAGCAGTGTGAATAGTCATGAATTGTACTTTTGAAAATAGCTGCCATACAATAAATGATAAGGTTGTTTCGAAGATGAGCATCCAGACCAAGTCATAGTACCACAACATCCTTTAATCATTTAAATAAATATGCTGTACAGTTGTTCATCATGCATATATTTGTGGGTGAAACAATTGCATTTGAAATGCATAACTCTAACTAATCTAGTTTTGTTTCGCGTATGGCCAGAATGCACTTTTGGAAGTGTTCCCCTCAGCCAGAGGATTGTAACAGTTTGATAGTTTCTCAACCTGAAGAGGAGCATGTAATCCTGTAGCCTCACAAATCCAACCTAAATCTCGCAAGTTCAGTTTTTGCTCCAAGACTGTGGTCTGGAAAAAAAACATCCGCTGAGAACTGAATAAGCCCGACAGCTGGAAGCTGGACGGGTCTGTAAACTATACAGGAAATTTCCTAAAACGTTTGAACAATTACTCAAACACTACACTCTTGGATGTTGGATGTGCTTCTGAACTTGCATAAAAATAACGAATACCTGTTTGAAAAATGGACAAAACATGTGAGTGTCGTATGTCATTACAAACATACAGTCTTGCAATCATAAGCTTTTCAAAGATTTTATGACAAGATGCTAAATATTGGATTATGATGTTTTTTTTTTCTCATGCTTCTTATTCTTTTTTTGCTTATGCTTATTTCCGTAACAAATGAATGGAGCCACTGTGTGGTACTACCTTGATCCATCAAGGACCGTTTGTGCTATTTCAGTCTCTCCGTCATTCTCTCTGACTACCTGCAGGCAACACAGTGTACCTTGACCCATTGCCCAGATGTATTCTCCCTTTCTCTCCGTAAACATACTGTGGCTGATTTACAACTATTGGAGCAGAGAGCATGTGCTGAGATCACACTGGTTTGCGGAAAGTTGATGAGGCATGGCGATAACCATGTGTCAACATAATGCGAGCCTCTTTCGTTTAATACGTTTAGTTTGCCTCCCACAACCGTATCAGTCTTTATGGAACGGGTTGATTAAAATCCCATCAAATCTAAAAAGAAAACATCATTGATTTCCTTTGTTAAGCTTGATTACATGTGGTACTCATTGGTACTCAACTCACAGCTGCGCAAATATGGCACTAACATCAGGAGGAATTTTCCACGATTTTGTTTTTTATTCTCTGCGCAATGTGTCGATATACGTTCCATTCTAACTTGTTGTCGTCTTACATGTAGAATTAGCATTAAAAATTCTTAGCACGCATGATGACTTTTTAACCCCCTGGGAAAAGCACGCCACTAGTTTCATTATTAATACCCACATATTACATCATGCAATATTCTCTTTAATGTCAACTTCCTCTAACATATTCTATATATTTCCTTTTTGCCTCTTCAAGCTGGATGCCAGCAATGTGCTGAAGAAGAGGATGAACTCTGCGCCGCTGTTTGACCGCCCTGCCAAAACATTTCCCAACCCACCTGTCAATGCCCAAGCCTTCCTGCAGCAGGGTTCAGCTGTACCGGACAACAACATTCTGACTGGCACCAGCATCATCGACAAATACTCTCGCATCCTCTTTCCACTTTCATTTGGCGCCTTCAACCTGGTCTACTGGATCGTCTATCTCACTAAGGACACGATGGAGATGTCAAGGTGAACGGATGGCATGGTTTGTTTACGAATACATTTCCGGTACCTCCGAACTGAAAATAACTTATTTGGATAAATCTTGAAAAACCTCAACCGGGCTACTGCAAAACATAGCCGCAAGTTCTGTACTTGTGTGTATATTAAATAGGTTATTTATAATTTAATAATATAATCTATAATACTATAATACACAGTGGCAATCTGGAGGTCCCCCCTACATAGTGCTGCAGTGTTATGCTGAAGTCTTACACATACTCAATATGCAAACTACACAAGATTCCATGCATGCAAAGGCATCAACTAGTCTATATATGCTTTGTACACACATCACTGCTAATACCTTTAACAATAAGGCCACTCACAAAACTAAACAGCCACGCAACAACGATGCCCTGCAACAGAATGCACACAGCACACATGCCTCTCTTTCCTACCCAACACGGAGACCCACACTTGTGTGTCATTTGCAACAGCGCCACCTATGGAAGAAGCAAAAACAACATGGGCATTCAATGGCAATATACAGTTAAAGGAAATAGCACAACAATTGTTTTCTTTATTCATATTTGTGAATAAATGTTTTGCAATTTTAATGATGAATACTGCTGGACATGGTCAGTTTTTTTAATACATTTTTAGTGAAAATTTGCAAGTCACAAATATTTGTTTTTGGAAAGATTTTTACAGAATCCTCCCAAAGTGTTACAGTTGAGGCTTTCATGGGGTCTCAAGTGTCAATCAAGAGCTCTCAGACACCCCTGAGACTCCCTGTATTTCGTACACTGGTTATAACCCATTATTCCTATTCCCAATCTTGAACACACACTTTTTGCGACAGTAACCGTGGTTGTTTAGAAAAAATGTATCAAAACCAATCGCAACGATTGAATGGCCTTAAATGTTTCACTCAAAAGGTTTTACGGCATGAGATTCGAAGGGATTGCTTCGATGAAAAAGTTTCCAAAATTTGCACACAGTTTTCCTGGTCAGTCTGCAGAGTTGGAGCTGATGTTTGATGAGATGCTTGTCTTGATCAAAGTTGTTGGAGCTAACCATTTGTTTCTAATTATTGAATATAAGGTAGTAATGCCGTAGGTAATCATGGTATATATGATATTGCAGTTTCTACTTTTGAGCAAAAAAACGCCATATCACACACTGTGTATTATTGATTATAATGTATGTGTAGATTCAATAATACATATTTTACACCACAACACATTGTTCAGTGCACATAACTTCCCATATACTAACAAAACAAGTCAGATAATATGTGAATATCACGGGTTGTATGATGCAGTTGCTTTTTTCTATAAGCTCTTCTTGTGTGTGTTTGCGTGTGTGTGTTGGATGGTAGTATTGGGAATGTGCAGTATGTATCTATCTGCAGTATGTGTTTTTTTTTTCTTTTTACATGTATGTTTGCCTGCCTGATAATGCATATTTTATTCAGCACCCACACAAAGCTCTTACACTTTCAGCTCTAATTAATCACCATATGGCTTTTCCAAATGCGCCAGCAGAGTTGAAGAGTTGGTCACAGGCTTGATACAGTAGTTTAATTTAATTGTAATACAAGACCACCAGGCAAACACTAGCAGGCTCTGTATTTGTCATTATTAGCACTGTACAGTACCAACGGGCTAAAGTACTTATAGCCTGTAGATGTCTGTGCTTCCCATACGCAGTGAACTATAGGCCAGCAAGAAAACAAACACTGAACGCTCGAAATATTTTTAAATAAAAGGTGTGTCCTCAAGGGGCCATTTGCTAAACATAGATTGCACTAGTTCACTAGTATACGAGTGGTTAAGATTTAACATAGTGACAATAAAAAATGCTATCAAAGCCTTACCCTACTGGCCATAATCGTACTGTATGTCTGCTACTCAACCATTCCGGTACATTATATCTGTGATATCTGGTGTTTAAATCGAAACGGCGTGCTATACAAAGAAAGTACGTTGAAACAGCGAACGAGCTCTATTGCTACTGTCATTGACGGGCTGAATTGTGAAGGCTCAAAGGCACATTAATGTCATTTTCGCAAGTGGTGTCTTTCAAATGCACGAGATAAACGGAGACATGCTACATATGACTCAGAGTTGTAGATGCGCACAGCAGTCTTCATGGTGTATTTATTGCCAAAGCAATATGTCTGTCAACAGATTAAATCATGCTGCAGTGTTTTGATGACATCAAGAGGTGTATGTTGCTCTCATACATCAACCTCTATGGATCCTTTAAGGTTTGACACTTTGACAGAGTGCTGTGTTGGGGATTATGCTCGTTGAAGGAGAACGCTCTGTTTATCGTGCACGTGTGTATGCAAGTTTGTGTGTTTGCTTTGTCTCAACCACAAGCTCTAAACAGATACGTGCACCATGCTTCACCACTCCTGACTCAGGGGCTTTTGAACTGTTTGGGTTCAGCTCCTTTTACTCCCTGCCGTGCTCTTTCTCTAAAAAGGGAATAGCCCCGAGGCCTGAGCTGAGACAAGTCAGATGACATGACAGTGTTGGCAGCCATCGGGATAGCTCTGTGTGACTAACCCTCTTAGTGACACTGTCGTTTCTATTAATTGATAGGGAGTGTAAGCGAGAAGCCGATCCCGACAAACTTCACGTAAGCAGCAGAGTGCTGGCCTTCAAGGCCTGGGAATAAACAGGAATTAGAAATAAGGAAGTAAAATGCAATATGGTGTGCAAAACACAGGAATGTCTCCACGCATTCAAGTGTATGACCGAGCAAATGAGTGGGGGGAGTGATGAAAGGGACAAGTAGGTGATACAACACATAGCCCCGGGGCTGAAAACTGTAAATCCCAGTGGTGTTTGAACCTGTAGCCCAGCGAGTGCAAAGAGCAAGTACAACCACAGGTTGTCGCTGCCATTGATTGTGGTTGCATCATTCAAACTATAAGAATCAGGATGTCGAACATGGACACAATGTATCACACACAGCTGCTGCAGATGGTGTGGTAGAATTTACAGTTGAGTTCATTTTAACTCACAAAATGACTACATACCAACAAGCCAGAGAATCCAACAACTACATCAACCTCCTGTTTTTACTTCATTTTAACAGGCCAAAACCAGATAACACTGCAACTAGCCAGAGTTCTTCCAATCCCAATCTAAACGAAACGCAATTTACGCAAAGCGTGACATTGTTTTACCGTAGCGTCGATCTGATCCCTGCTCATTGCAACCCCTGAATGATCTGTATGGATAAAAGAGCAGTGATCTGCATTGGTGAGGGAGTTGCGTAAGGCCCAGGAAAATGAGATCCGGCTAATGGAGATGAATTTCAGTGACGAGGTGTAAACTACGGTTAATATTACAATAATTGATAGGAACTGTGAGTCTCTACAGAGCTTTTGCAGACACCAGCTCTGGTGCAAATCAAAGCATTCCTGCTCAGAGATCCGGGCCACAGCTGAATCACAGTGCACAGCACAATGCTTCACACTTTCACAATTAACACTTTACAAATCATAGCTATTTTCATTCAGCACCACCCACACTAGTGACCCCGTAATTCTGAGTTAGATCCACCTTAATCCAAGTATCACATCCATTAAATAAAAGAGGGCAGTCCTTTTCACTCCAGAGAAATAAGTATACAGCACCAGTGGCCCCGACTGAAAGCAGATAGCAGTGCATGCCACAGACCTCTTTCTCTCTTTGTAGCACTGCTTTTATTATAGAAGGCCTTCCTGCAAAGATGAGATGGACCAGAAGAAAAGAGTATCTGTTTGTGCAACTGTGTGTGTGTGTGTGTGTGTTTGTGCAGGTGGATTTATGTGTGTGTGTCTGTGTCTGTGTGTGTGACTACTTCTGCGAGGACACAAGCGAACAAGTGTATAAATGTGCCATGGCAGCAGTGCCCACCGACTGGAGGCTATTTTAATGAATAGCACTATTCAGGGCGGGACATGAAGGAAACAAATTTGCTGAAAATACTTCCTTCCATGAAGGGGCCCCAGCTGGTTGGCTGACTGGTTGCAGGCTGGCTGGCTGACTGGTGTATGCATGTCAGAGTGGTTACAGCAGGCGATAAGCCTTGCCCCTCTTTATTGCCCGTCAGAGTGCCAGGCTTGAAAAACAACTTCCCCATTGTTGCTCATAAATCAAAACCACTAAATGCTGTTTCCAACTCAATTCCTATTTTCGACTGCGGGGCCGTAGCCATAACTTTGGTGTAATGATCATTCAATTACAGGCCACTCAGACAGGGAGCGAAGAAGACCGATACAAACAGCGATCCCCTATCTATCATATTTCTCTCCGCGGCCTTGTGGGAATTGTTACATCCGCCCTTGTCACCTTGTCTGTGTGTGTTTGCGCGCACACATCTACCTGTATTTCCATGGACGTCTGTTCCCACTCGAGCGTAGAAACGTGAACATTTACAATTCCGTATAAGATAATTCTCTCCCTCTCTCTACTACCCCCTCCCTGTCTCTCTCCGCCTGTGCTCTGCTTGCTCTTTGATTAGACAGGACAGCCCGACAGGCTGTGCAGAGTGCTGTCCCTCTACCTCATCTACTCCAGCATTAATCATCCAGTCATTTCAGAGCACAGAGCACAGAGCAATCGCGCCTCCGTAGGACGAGATTGTGAATGTGTGTCCGTCTACCAATCTTCTTTACCGACTGTATGTGCATATTGGCCATCTGGTTACTTTGGCAAACACAGTTAATGCAGCAGGGCAGCCTCGTCCAAAGAGAAATGGTCCCGTCACCAAAAGGTCACAAGTTCAGTTACTGCAAGAACCAATATGAGCCTGTCAGCAGGAGTATGACCTGCCAGTGCACCCTAGGGTCAGACTCTGAACACTGCTCGCTCATTTCACTGGATCCATTTACGAGATATCACTCTCGAGTGTGGCTTTTTCTTACATAAAAGTAATTGCTACTAATATTGGAAAGCCTGTCAACAGTAAAGATTGTCTAGTACGTACAAGACACACTTTCAAACATTCATACAATGGCCACAGAAATGACGTGTTGCTGATTGGCTGGCGAATGTGTGTTTTAAAAAATGTTATAATGTTGCAAAAAAACATTGGTTAAGGCAAGTGTACAGTAAGATATATGAAACCGCTGAAAATGATGGCAAAATTGTTTCAAACAGTGTTATCTCTCTCAAGGGCTCTCTCAATGAAAATGAACAGAGTTTGGTGACGTCGGGAGACCATGGGAGTTGTTACCGTTTGCTCAGCTTGCTTCTCTCAAAACTTAATATTCAGACGTTAGATGACTAAAATCCTTGATTCGGTTCAAATATATAGTTAAAAAAAAAAAAAAGTAGCCGAAAACTGGATAAAAAGTCAGTTCTCCACAACCAAAACACAAAGCATTCACAAAGAGGATATGAAACAGTTACCTCAATCAAATAAAATTACAGATTTGTCTAGGTTTGAAAATTGTTGGAAACATTTGGGATAATGTAAGTACACATCTCAGCAAAGTATGTAACAAACATCTGGTCGTTTTTAGATATTTTAATGCGGAAAAGTTATGTATTATTATACCTTTAACTCCCAGTGGTGGCAAGATCTAACCACACATGACTACAGGCAAAAGGTTAATGATTTAAAGACCTTTTAAAAATATATATACAAGCACTTTTTGTCATGGCATTCCTCTCCTTGCTGTCGTGTCTTATTTTCATATACATGCCAGGCACCTTTTTGCATTATCGCTTATGTGTAGCAGCATCAAACTGAAAGACGGCTGTTCCAATTTGGTTTGGTTATCTAAGCATTTAAAATAAAATGGTCAATTACATCGATTTCAAGTGAGCTTTTGCTTCTTCGTGAATACTGGAAGAAATAGTAAGAAAGTATAAAATGACAATTTCAATTTTCGGTCAATTAAGACTGAACCTCTTCCCTTCACTTGTTCATTTGCACAACCTGATTTTCAAGACTTTCATAGGCATCTATAAAATTCTACACATTAATATATTGCCGGGACATAGACATACACATGTGTATTAAAGCTTTTTAAAAGGGGGAATTTCATTCCAGCAAGTTCATTTGTACCAATCAAATGTGCTAGTGCTAAAATATTTTGAATGTTTTGACACTTGCTGTATGTCTACATAAATAATATATACAATATGTACACTATTTAGCATATGGCCAGGCTATCTATTATTCAGCTGAAATATTCACACCACCCCACAATCACTCATAGCTACACATATCAACACATTTGCATTCTGCAAACATCCTCGAAATAGTTTTCTAATTTGCAAATTCAATTTAAGGGAATTATAGCCCCATGCTTTCATTTTAAAGCCCATGGACAGTACCTATTCCATCCCAGTATGCCTCCTCACCTACCTATTTACCAACCAACACAGAAATGTTGGACTTTATTGCCCCGCTCCCTTATACGGTCTCTGGCTGAAAATGGCTCTCAGTGCTGTCAAAAGTGTCTCCTGCTCTAGCACATCAGGCGGAGGAGGTGGAGGTGTGAACTACCTGGCAGAGGTTCCTAGACGAGTTTCACAAGGTCTTTGTGAGCACCATTGGCAGCGAGGGATGGAATAAATTCAAATTTTAAATTCAGCTTGGAATGGATGCCAACCTTCACAGCGAGACTGAACTGGAGCATGCCGTTACATCACACCAATGTGCATTGTGCGAGCAGATGTGGACGCATGTGAAATGGAGTAGGTGTGTGTGTGGAGGTGTATGCATATATCTGTATGTTTAAATATGATAAAATGTAAACCTTTATTTACTCTAGGCAGCATACCAGGCTGCCACTCTTTCTCTCCCTGTCTCTCTTTAACATATACACACAGTTGCCATTTTTACACTAATTCTACCTCTCTTCGTCTTCTCTCTGTCTTACAGGGACACCGTTTAAGCCATGAGTTCGTCTTCCTGGAAATCACGTACTTTCATGCACTTGCACGGGCACACACACACATACACACACACTCACAAACAAACACACCCAATAAATAGATGACAGACACTTGCCAAGCACTCGTTTATGCCACCTCAGTGCATTGTATTCCTTTTAAGTACTCCCTTGGAAACTGAGTGTTTTGAGAGCAGATGTACCAGCTCCTGTTGCCAACATGACCCGGGAGCTCAGAGCCTGTGGGCCCGAGGCCCTGGAAACATTTCAAAGAGGTACTACATCTCTCTCTCTCTCTCTGTCTCTCTCATTTATTAATTTCTCATCCCCGATTATTAAAAAAAAAAAAAAAAAAAAGCTATGAGACTTTTTCAGCGTCCATCCTGTTTCCCCTGCCTGAGTGGATGGGGCAAGAAGCAACGGCTAAGCTAGCTAGGCTGCAGAACCAGAGGTGGAGCCGCTACTTTGTTGTATGTATTTTTTTCTGTACGCGGGCAACGCGCATGCAGTTCCACACATGATAGTGATTTGCATTCTGTGTTTTGAAATGACACATTCCCCACCATGATATTTAGAACGCACTTGAGGGAGCGAGTGTACCCGTTGTCCTGACTGGATCCAGTGTGACTGACTGAACTCACAGCTCTTCTTTCCATTCCCCACAACACTCGCTATTTTTTTTGGTTCATTGGCTTAATTTCCCTCCGCTGATGGAGTACAAAGGATGCGAGGCAAAATCTTCAAAGGGTTTTTTATGGGGTGTTCCACGGATACATGGGCCTGGTTGAATATACACTGTCACATGCACATACAGACGGGGGGAAACGTGCACGTATTGAAAAAATGAAGACACTCAAACATGCACACATGCCACTCACTCACACTTGCTTTCCATGATTTCCACAATGACAGGATGTCCTGGATTTCCTATAGACAGAATAGACAAAAGATCTGCACAGTGTATTTTTTTTAATTGTGCAACGTTTCGATCCAACAGAGATCTTCTTCAGGCATTGTCAAATGTGATTGCTGGGAGCTTTTAATACAGTGAGCAGATCTTTTGTCTGATTCTTGCCTTCATTTGATTTTTTTGATCCAGCACCTGTAAAAGTGTTTTTGGATGTGCGTTTACCTCTAGATGGAAATAAACTTTGAAACATCAGTGCATGATTGAGTGACTATCAGAAAATAACTTGTTCCAGCACCATCTGGGGTCACACTTTTTTTTTTTTTTTTTACAGAAACACACAGTACATGCCTACAGGAACAAGTGCGGAGGACACTGAGAAAGTGTTTGGTAAAACAAATGTTCAAGTTTAAGTTCATTACATGCAAGTCACTTTAGTGAAACAATGAATGTAAACACAATAGATGGAAAGTGTGGGCTGAACGATTACATACAGTCAACCCACTAATGCATATATACTGTATACTCCCTAGCATCTCACAGAGTAACCTGTATCCTGGCAACAACCAATCTTTTCCCAGAGAAGATTTAAGCCTTTATATGTAACATTGTTAACATTTTCTTTATTTTTTTTTAATTGTTTCTATTTATTGTAGTGGTTTTAATTGAAGTTATAAGGTTTCCTACACTGTTTGCCAATTATTTCTTGAGTGTATTTCTTTTATTTTTCAGTTTAAAAAGCAGCAAAAATAGAAACCTAAACCTATCATCATCAATTATACGAAATGCCAAAACATATTCATTAATAATCCACTTGTGTGGATTTGCATATGATTATGCACAGTTTCCAATTAAGTAGAGATTGTGACATGTTAAAGCCATGTGGTTTCTAAATATAAGCTGATGTGTGTTTGCGTCCTCATGACATCCATCATCCTTGCGGATGTTCTTATTAAAGTTGTCTCTTATTAACACAGGCACCTCTTGAAATAGAAAAAAGCTGTACACGGTGCCAAAAGATTAAAGTAGTCTTGGAAACTGTACACTTCCTTTTGATTGTTTAGTGGATATTTGATTTTTGATGAAAATTCACACACAAACTTAATGTTAAACAAGCTGTACAATCAGTGTAAATTGCCCCTGTGTTCTTATTCAGTCTTGCACATACTGAGTGCCCTAACTATAAAAGGTATTGAGCAAGAAGCAACATGATTTACTGGTTCTTTGGGGATTGTGTTATTATAATTTTTTTATTCCAGTTTTTAATTTGTTGTAACTTTGTGTATTTCTTATAAGCCCTTTCATTTGTGAACAAACCAGCATGGTAGAGCTCAGTTCAACAATACCTATAGAATAACAAAATAATGCATGATTAAAACTTTGCATCGTAAACATAGTTTTTATAGAATAAAAAAATAATATATGCAATGCAATATAAAATGCAATATAGACTCTGGTTGGACCCCCCCCCAAGGGATCCATTGCTTAATACCATATTCTTGAAATATTTAATGAACTGGTTGCAAACAAGCAACTATCGTCAGACAAGAACAGCCAAATTGGACAATTCTGCAAAAAACCTGGGATATATCCAGTGCCAAGGATTTTCTAGTTAATGATTTCTACAGTATCTCTGCATGGCAACTATGGTATGAGTGAGGTAGGTTTAGGGTCAGGCTACTAAAACATAAAAAAGGCAAACTTGTGACAGGATGCAAACTCCGGCATGAACAGTTGATGTGCTAGGTGGGTGTACTTTAAATCTTTGGTCAGTCGACATTAAAATGACGTGGAACTGGTGTCAATTGTGGAGTGCAGATGATTTTTTTCATTTTAAGGCCTGTTATCGCATGTTTTTCTTTCTTTCCCATGAACACCAGAGGACTAGAAGAACAGTGTTGTCAGACTGTATGAACTGTCTTTGTATCCTCCCTCTTTCTCGACTTCATTCATCAACCCTCCGCTCCTCTGTCTTCGAGGCAGAGGCTGATGAGACAGGGCATTTCAGTCCCCCATTGCCCTGTGTGTCAGGCTCTATTGTGGGAAAACCTGACTGCCAGTGAACTTGGACTGCTACAGAACTGCTGGCTCAACCCCAATGGAGTCTCAGAACGCCAACGACCTCCCACCTCCAGCGAGGACAGAGTGTGTTTAACTTCAGCCGAATAGCCAAACAGAAATAAGCTGCAGTGAGAGGGTGCGTATGGATGTGTGTGCTTTTTTTTTTTAATTTTTTTTTTTTTATATGATTGAGCTCATTTGCTTTTATCAGTGACCCGATCGATCTGCCCTCGGACCCCCCGGCCTAGCTACTCAGCTCTATCACACCACGTGAGAACCGCACATGCATGACGTCCGACCCTTTATGTGCTTGTTAGGGTTGTTGAATGTAGAAGGTTGTGAACTATATAGAATGATATCGCTATGGTGATGGTGGCCATGCACTGCCCTTTAGTCATAACATGTAATTCCTCAGGCATGGGCTTTATTGATTCTTTCATTTAGCCAGAAATGAATCTCTTTTTTTTTTCTTTCATTTGCCTAGAAATTGTGGACAGAATTCAGAAGACAATGAATGCTCTACATTGTTATTTTAAGTGTATATTTTGTGAATATGATTAAGTATTTCTGTAGGTTGCTATTTGTATTCCAACTGTATGACCCTGCTTGATAATCAGCTGCACTACATTAACTATTTGTACTCTTTTGAATGACAGACCACCAACTTTTGTATTTTTAGCAGTTTAGTTCGTCCACATTTGCTCCTTGTACACATCACTCTCCTTTCGTTGTTGTTGTCATCAGGAAGGCCTGTTTTTATTGCAACTTAAAACAATATTTGCATATTCAGGTCTCCTGTCCCCTGTTAATAAATTAACTCCTACTCACCTTTCCCACAGGATTGCATATTGCTATGTTCAATAAAGCCAGATTATATATATATATACTGTATATATAAATATATATATATATATATATTTATTTCTCTCTTCCACTTCTTTATAAATTGCAGTGACGACACAATATTTTAAAGTAGCCTATAATGCTCTGCTCATTGTATCATTTTGAAAATACAATCTTTGTTGTAAGACAGTGAAGATGCGATATCTGTATCCGTCCTTTGGCATTTTCTTATCATTATTGCCACAATTTTCATTATATGACATGTACTGTAAGGAATAGTTTTCATCAAAACTTAAAATTACATTCCTGGATAATTCTTTACACTCTATCCTCATGTAGAAGATCACAATGGTTAATCTAACTAGTTCCATTTGTTACTTTTCTATCACACAGTATGAAGCCAATGATTCTCATTTCACACATGGATGATACTGTACACTAAATTTGATTCCTTTACCGCTCCCAATGATTGTAGTATAATGATGTTATATGAAATGATGTGAGAGAACTGTAGGGATGTGGTTTTGGTCGGTGACTCACACATTTATATAATTCAGTCTTGACATATTACACTACTGTTAACTACAGTGTGTGATACTCAGTGCTGGTTGGCATTCAGCGACACTTTGTATTGCAAACACATACACACAAACAATCATGTTTATGCAGCTATTTATAACCACGCACACACATACGTGCAGTGCATATCCAATTCACTAACCAGTCAGTCGACGTTTGTTCGCTTTTTTCTTCTTTCTTTTTTTAACTTAAAACACCTAATGGCACACATAAAGGCATGCATTTAGCCCCAAAGCAAAGTGATCCTCTGACCCCGGCAGTTTTAACTCTCCATTCATCCACCCAGAGTGGTGTAAATGCAACCCCCACCCCCGAGTCACACTCTCCTCTCACTCTGCTTTCATTCCTCCACACACTAAGAGCAGCCGGCAGCCAGGAATAACCAGAGGCCTAGGATAAAAAAGGAAGTTTTATCATCCGACTTCCGGTTTATTTCGGATGCAATCGCATGAGCTTTTAGAACTGTCTTAGTCTAAGTCACCGTAGCCAATCACAAAAGGGTAGAGTGCCACCTATTGGTGCACAACCTGAATCCTCTCTCCTCTCAGTCACTACCTATCCACTCTCCCTCCTCCCACAGACACACTGGCGCACGACTCCTACACACTGACTCACCATATGTTTTTACACACGCACAGAGAATATCACAGTTTGAGTGCACACACACACACACACACACACACACACACACACACACACACACACACAAAGACTGACATGTAGAAATATCTTGGTGTGTGTGCATATGTTAGGATGCAACACAGATGCTCATGCATGCACAAATATGTACAGAATCACATCACACAGATTCATTTATAATGCAAAAAAACTGACAAACATTCACAACTCAACAATAATAAAAAGTTTACGCAGCTGAATAATGTATGGAGAACATTTTTTTGTAAGATTTTCAATTGGATTGGCTCAAAGGGTAGCCTATAGAGGTTTAAAGTGGCAAACATGAAACACAATATCCCCGGTTCGGGTTCAGGTTGGGACACAGGTTGTGTTTTATTCCCCCCCCCCCCCCGCCTTATTTCCTACCATTGATCCACTGTCAAATCTATAATAAAGCCATCAAAAATATATTACAAAAAAAAAAAAATCAATCCCTATTTTTCATTTGTTCCTCACATAATTGAAACAAATGAGAATATTTCAGAGGATTCAGATATATCAAGCTATCAAAACCTTTTTTTTTTTTTTTTTTTTTTTTTTTAAATGACAAATTCTAGTATATCTGAAGCAAGAAAGGCAAAACAAATAGGATGCTCAATTTAAGGTAACACTGAGGGTCACACTAAATCAGATATCAGTTTTTGGAGTAAGGAAGAGAGAAGCAGGCCATGAGTGTTTTTGGCATGCAAAGGCGTTGCAAATGATTTGCTGTGGTAAACACAGTTTAAGCTGAGACAAAAACCCAATCAAAGTAACAAAGTTACCCACCTCATTTCGAAATGATCGTATTCACAGTAAGCCATTCATTATGTAACATGGGTTTTGTGAACACCTACTGTTGTTTCATGTAAGCCCAGCACCATGACAAGAGGTGAAGAGGATTCATCCAGTGAAGCTTATTGGCTTTCACTCTCATGGGGATGTGAACTCTTGAAGGAATAGCTGTTAGTGAAAAGAAGATACGTGTGGGCAGAAAAGAAAAGCAAGGCAGTTTATTCGGTTGACCTTTGACCCCGAGGAAAAAGTGTTCATACGCACACGGAAAATATGCACACGCGCACGCACAGGTGAACACATGCTCCACCTACGCAGACATACAAGCAGCAGAGTGAGCGAGGGCAGCTGGGCCAAAGTGTAGCTGTGTCTCAGAGCTCCTCCACTGTGAACGATTTCCACAGCGCTGTCAGCAGGCAACATATTAACCACATCAGATTCACTCAAATGCCAGACTGTCACATGCAGTCTGATTCATCAACTTTCCACACTGTCAACCCAGAAGCGAAGAAGATAGAGAGACAGAAGGCGGGAGAGGAGGGGGGCGGGGGGGGCAGAGAGGAAAGATGCAAAGATGGAGAGGTGAGACGAGAGTCGGGAATGAAGCGAGAAATGAATAGCGGACGGAACCAGGCGGAGTGAGATGTAATGGAGGTAGAAAGAGGGATGGGGATAAAAGATTTGGATAAAAGATGAATAAATAAAAGGGGCCCACAAGCAGAACTCCAGCTCTCTCGTGCGTGACATGCCAAGCTGGTGCTCGAGGAGAAACACGACGGCGCAAACCAGCCAATAACCCGGGACGCTGAGTGTCCCACAGATGGAAAGCATACTCAGACTCTCTCTTTCCGTCTCTGCCTGTGTCAAAGAGCCACGGAAACACTAGCGGTGGTGGTTCGTGCGGAGGTGCCGGCTGAATCTCATTTCATTTCGTTCCATCTCCTTTTCCTCTGAAGAATGTAATGTGGTGTCATGCACACAGATCTCCAATTCTATTTGCTGCTTAGAGGCAGTACGGTACATGAAACAATGCTCAGGAGGTTTCATTCGATATGGAGCATCTTGAATGGAACTACCACCCGGCATTTTATATTTCAGCTGTTGAATATACGGAACAATACGGTGTGTTGCAGAGTGATGATCTTTAATCGACGCGAGGAGAAAATCCTTATGCAACGTGTCAGTGTTTAAAATGTAAATGAGCTCTGAAGAGCCTCATCACAGCTGGAGTTACTCTCTGACTGTCAACTTACAAAAATTATTTGAAACAGGGAGAGTTTGCTATCAACAACATTATTGATGTGTCATTTCTATTTTTCCCAAACATGGTAATTTCACTGATCTTAGGGTACTACAGCAGGAAAAACCCTGCTTATACATCAGCGGGGGGGACAATAACATGGCATAGATGTAAACATATTTAATGTGTTTTGTGTGGTTTCGCATAAATACTATAGATCTCAAATGCAAAGATTGTAGTAATAGAATAAGCTAATCTTTTTCATGTGTGTTTTCATGATAAAATGACACAACAGTTCACCCCTGTGACAGAATTCTGTTAAAATTCATGAAAATCTCAGTACAGTGCAAACTGAAAAAACTAAATGTGCAGTACACTCGGGCCTTCTCTCCCAACATCAGAGTGCATAGGGGGGATTCATCATCACATGAATATGGACGGTAAGAATTATATTGTATCATCTTATTTTGCATTTTAAGAAATGTTATATAGTGTCTAACAAGTGTAACAAAATAACAACATTTAGACTTCACAATATTTTCTTATTAACTGTTTGCAGATCTGTGTTTAAAAGTCACACTTAGCAAGAATTCATGCTTTCCCTGAACAAATGTTTTGATTAGAGAATAGATACTGAATACTGTATTTCCATGAATTACTTTAAATCTATGAAAAAATGTTTTGACAGTCATAATGAAAAAAAAAAAGTTACTTCCACAATATACAGTTCAATTTTAGACTTAGATGTTAACCAAAAGGTCGTCCTTTCACATAATTTACTTGGAAGATTATGAAGGGTGGAGATTACAACGGTTTACCATTTTCATTGGTTACAATAAAATGTAAAAAACAAGAAAAAAAACCCTGTGCATATATTTTTCATTAATTTCAAATTACTTTGTCTGTGGGTTATTGCCCCATTACGAAGAAACTAATAAGCTTAACCTACTCTGATTCTGAGCCATTAGTAGAGAGATTGCAATACTCAACTCTGCCCCAGTAACCCTCCTGTGTAATTGACCTGACTCTGCTACATCATGGTAGGGTATATATGCAGACCCAGTCTCATTTCATGAAAATATATTCCTGGTTAATTTGATGAGGAACATCCTGTTCTGATTAGACCTGCACACGGGGGACGGTTAAAAATAACCACAGAATCAGTGACGAACGACCTCCTTCGATATACTCCAGCGCTCCTCACGCTCTCCGAACGGAAACATCACACTGGGCAGATGAGGAGCTTCAATGAGCATTTTAAAGTAAGATCAAAAACGGCCTCTGAAAGGATAACAATGAGAACATTTTCCCATCGTTCTCTTTGAACAAGGCTGCGGCACACCCTGTCGCTTTATTTGGTCAAATTAAGTTTAAAATGTCAACTTAAAAAAAAAATGAGAATCCTGTCAAATCTCAAACAAGAAAGTTGAAAGAAAAAGATCATCGGTCAGAAGGATGCAGTGCATCTCCAGAGTTTTGAAAGCTTGTTGCCTTCTTTCGGGGCAAATACCCAGAGAATCAAAGGGGAACATATTGGCCTGGTACAGAAGAGGTTGAGCACCAGTGCTTCATGTTGTCACACAGGGATGTGACGCTAAGATACTATCAGTGTGTGTTTATTTCACATATTATCTGAATTTGGATCTGTATTTGGAGTGGAGTCTAGACCAGAAATGGTTGGAAATCCTCTTGACTGCTTAATTTTGGAGGACCAAGCGTTTTCTACTGCCATTAATACTCCTCATGTGCACATGTAAGTAACGCTAATATGTTAATTGAATACCTAAATCATGAACTGGCATATTTTTGGTTATATCAAGTACAAAATGTGTAAAACTGAGTCTAGTCTGAGTCAACAGTTTAAAGTTAGAAGGGCTTGATTGCATTATGTGTCTTTGAATTGGATGTTGTGTAAAGGTGAAAATAAAGTGTTTTTAGAAAGTGTTTTAGTGAAATTAGAAAGCTATTCACAAAGAACTTAAAAGTTTAAGTCTTAAACACACAAAACTCTGTGTCTTAAACACTTTCCTGGTCATTATGGACTCACTTTTAAGATTGTTCTTCCACTACTGTGAAGAGTGGTTTCCACTGTTTCTACCAGTGTTTGTAATGTCTGTGTGTGCTGATTCGACAGAGTTATGACTCTGACATGAAAAAAAAAAAGTGTTCTTACGTCTGTCAATCATGTATCAAGGGAACAAAAACAATTACTGAACACATTTAGATGCCGTTCGCATTTGTTCCGAGCGCAAAATCATTCAAATTCCAGTCTTTTGTGAAAAAAACTTTTTGCAATAAAACCCGTGCTGGAATATATATTGTTCTATATTAATTTGGCTTAGCCATTGTGTATCCATGGCTACTCTGTGCAATATGAATACAAAATGGAAAGCAAAACGCACCACCACCTGGGCACCACTTGAAACAAAGCATTCCTGTAGTCAATTTCGGGAGTTAAAACCTATTGCCATTAGGCATGGATACACGCTGCACTCTTTGGCCGCTTCAAGCTGGTCTGTGAAAAGTCTCTACATATAGCAACAGCATATCATTAAAATTCCTCTTGATGCCATAGCAACCAAGTTTTTCTTTTTGCAAGAGGTCAGTTTGAGCTCGTAGAGAAGATGGCAGGAAACCAACGGCTGGGTCTCCCACGCTGGCAGGTGAAAGGTCACATCTCAGCTTCTGCTTCAGTCTTGTGCTCTCCTCCAACAATTTACCCATGAGTACACATTTCTTTGTTCGTGTAACTCGCGCCCCAGCCATATTTCCCAGATGCTGAATAGATCTAACTGCATGACACATTCCGACTTGTTATAGTGTTTTCTCCCCATCTTTACACGTTTTGCTCGAGACTCTTGTACGGATTGTATTGTCACAGAGAAGATGAGGAAAGTCTTCATTTATCTGCTCGCTGCAGTTTCATGTTTCATACATCTCACTCTGAGACACAAATATCTCTCTCACAAATATCAAATTAGCAAGTTCCTGTGTCAATTAATTAACTCCAAAGTATTACAAATAGCTTGTGTACATCAGGGTAAGAAAAAAGCATTTAGTTACGGAGTGTAACAGATGTATCTGAGTTGAAAGCTACACTTTAAAAATGAAGTTGCTGCAGTTTCTATGACCAGTGAGGAGAAATTAATAGATGCAATTCTGTGGCCTGGGCGACGAGCCAACTGATTGTAATCCAAATCACCTTATTTAATCAAGCCAATACAGACGCCGTGTTTCTTTTAGACTATATAAGACAAAATAACAAAACTGTGAAACACCTTTTTCTAATCCACTATCCAATCGTGATACCTTGAAATGACATTTAAATGAAGTCCCGGTGCATACAGGAATTTAGAAAAAAATGCAAAATCAATGGGTCTTTTAAAAGTCATGACCTATTTAAAGTGAAGAGAGCTTGGCTGTAAAATGTAATGAATTGAGTCTGAAACACTGTCAAAATGAACAGAAAAATTATCACATTGATGATCTGTGATCCTAACAGTGAATGAGTCTTTACACCTTCATTACACTGAAGACGTCTCAGGATGCTCTATATTCTCAATTGAACCTTGAATTGACATCCTGGAGACACCCACCACAACTCACGGCTCAAAGGTCTCCCAGCGAGAGAGAGAGAGAGAGAGAGAGACAGAGAGAGAGAGAGAGAGAGAGAGAGAGAGAGAGAGAGAGAGAGAGAGAGAGAGAGAGAGACAGAGAGAGAGAGAGAGAGAGAGAGAGAGAGAGAGAGAGAGAGAGAGAGAGAGAGAGAGAGAGAGAGAGACAGAGAGAGAGACAGAGACAGAGAGAGAGACAGAGAGAGAGAGAGAGAGAGAGACAGAGAGAGAGAGAGAGAAAGAGGGTGATGAGCCAATCTGTACTTACAGAGGAACCAGTGCTATTAAGCAGCTTGGTGTGACCTCAACATCTAGATTATACTGTACTGTGTTAATCCACATAACATGAATCAAGAAACAAGCCAAAACGTGTGTAATATATCAGCTGTCAACTGTCAACTATTAACATCGTTTGCATGCATTTGTTGTATATGTTGTTGCATCTCGGTACATGCATATTAACATGCACTACGTGAAGAAATAAAAAAGAATAGAGAAAAATAAGTCGATAGAGTGACATCCTCTAACCCGACGAGCACTTACAGTATATAAACAGCTATATAAGCATTTTATAGCGTCCAACAGTATATTAGGTAGCATGAGTTTTGCATTAAAGCATCTCAATACATCAACTGGGCTTCCTGGCTCCATGCACTGAGGAGGGAAAATAGTTTTATTGGCAGGGAAACCTGCCTTCTTAGCAGTTAGAACTCCTCATTGAGATCAATGCATTGAGCATTTCATTATTTATTTTTTTGGCATTTTGATATAGGCCATAAAAAATGCAGATTGAGACCACGAGGAGCATGTTCATTAACCAATAAAGGAGGAGAGTTAATATTTAAGATTCAGCTCAGATTTAAGATGGCTGAATGTGTCTTGTACAACAACACTAACGCTAGTACAGTTTATTGAAATACACCCTGGTAATTTAAATCCCAGACTGTAGTGGACACCTAAATAATTAATGCGCATTAAGAGCAGTACTTATTGACTCATTTGTGACTTTATGAAGCACGAGCATGCATTTTAGCCAGAAGCGACACGGTAACCAATGTTCCACTGCAAACAGCTCATCCCTTTCTTCACATGCAGCCACAAACTCTGTGGGCTACATGAAACAGAAAGTACACATTAAACTTCACGTTGAAATGTGATTAAATGATGTAAATCCACAAAGTACTCTGCCAACCAGCATTAGACTCTACTGTAAAATTCACCTACAGTCCTCCCTCGTCAGATTTTTTTCCCCCTCTTTTTGTTTGCATATCTTAAGTGGAAGATTGATGACAGGCCTCATGCTGTGGACAGAACCTATGCTAATGAGGAACACAGGAGACCTCCCCTGGGTTTAGAAAGCATGTTGAACGAAAGAGGCAACAGTGACTCTCAGCGCAGCGGGTGCTGCCTGATCCTGCTGCAAATAGGTGTGTACATGCGTGTGTGGGCAAAACGGGTCTGAGCGTGTGTGTGTGTTTTTTTTTTTTGATGGCTAGGTTAACTGCGTGTTTAAATGGATGGATCCATGTGAGTGCACATATGTGTATATAAGTATGGACATATAGGCCTACATTATTAAAGAAAGGATTTGATGAGATGGTTGGGGGGGTGTGGGGGGGGGGGGCAGTAGAAATATTAGACACAAATAAGGTCAAATCCACATTACCATGGTAACCCACCAGAAGAGACCAGCTGGTCCATCTGTTCCTCGGCTAACTTTGAGTCGGTTCTCCCACACCTCATACCAGCTGCTGTTGTTATAGTCATACAGGATCTGTTTAGTCAAGCAGCAACATCCTGGGCTATGCAGTTTCACTGGAATCCAATGGATTGACAAAATACAAAAACAGCCAAAGAAAAAAAATCCTACCCAGAATGCACTGCGTTCATTATTTCTATTTACGACAAACAAATAACACTTCAGTCAGAGAAAACAGGGTTATTATACTGTATGTTTTATGTTTGCTGAAGGCTTTTTTTTCCATGGGTCATAAAGGTTAGCAATCCTTTGTATGTATCAGGGCTATATTTAGAAGGACCAATATGTCCATTTTAAGAAATAATCAAATTAATAACTAGTGATTAAATCTCATCTTTTTTTTTACTTACCTACACGATCGATCGTTTATTCTGCTTCCAAGCAGAATCCACAGCATCCTGCCTTTCACAGTTCACGTTCAAGTGTCACTTCTGTCAAAAATCCAAATCAGAGTGTATCGGCGGGGCCGGGGAGAGTGTGAGTTATGCATCGTTGTCTTCCTCTATCCGGCAAGTCGGTGACTGGGGGACTTCCTGCAGTTATTAACTAGTTTTTCGATATTTGCAGTACAATCTTTGGCTTAGCTATCTGGAGAAATACATCCCTCTGTTAAGGCAACTAAATCTATCTATAGATACCATTTAAAAAATAGATATTATTTGGAATCAAGCACGGGTGAAGTCAAAATATTATGGTGCTCAGGCGCCTGTGTCCAATTAGATAAGTTGATGGAAGTTGTAATGTGTTGACTTAATAGCTCTTAGATAGATAGACGTATCTGGTAAACAGGTAAACATGTTTTTGTTTGCCATAAAAATGGCAATTTCCAATTTCCTTTCTAATGTATACTGTGGCACATATTGTGAAAAATAATGTTCTTTTAAGATAATACATTCAGATATGTATGCCTTTCCCTCTTTTAAGTAATAATGGTGAAATAAATTGTACCACTCCATAGTGTCATATGATTTTGTGATATCGTGGGAGAGTATCTAGGTTTTATTTAAGTCAAGGGAAGGTTTTAAAGCAAATATGAATAATGCTGGAGAGTCCTCTTTCCCTCTAATCTCTCTTCATGCCTCTGTTTTCCAGTCACTTATACCAGTACATGCCTGTGCCTGTACACTTTTCTACAATAAATCACTGAAAATCTTCATTTTAGCCTGGACCATCTGGATTTGGATCCTTCCCCTTTTTGCCTCTCACACAACAGCTCTGGCAAATACCCGAGTTTTCCCAATACCAAACCTATTCATTTTGCAATGCAAATATGAAGCATCTTCCAGCACAGACTGCCACATTAAGTGCACCCTGAGTCGATAACCATTCCCATTACACAGCGACATATGCTCTATTCAACCACAACTGCTCCATTGGTTACCCTTAAAAGTGGCAGATGAGGTACAGAAACAACCCTCTGTTGAGGAATGAAATCATATCATAACACAGCGCTGGCTTCCCAAATCCAAGTTTAATAGCTGTCTCTTTTGCAAAACGTGCCAGTTTAAAAGGGTAGACAAATAAAGCCCTTTTAAAATGCCCCTTCAATCAGCAGGCTTTTCTGCAACCACAATGCCTTAACTCCTGCAGAACACAGAGACCAGGGTCACGCATGCATAGCATTTCCGGCTGGAGTGTTTTCAGTATGTCAAATGGATACTTTTCTGGGTAATTTCTCACCATGGCGGCCACTCTGATTATCATGTGAGTGTGGGGGTCCAGAGCCGAGAAACTAATGAACTGCTTACACAAAGTCTTGTGCCAAGGTTGTCTCTCTCCGTCAGGGTGTCTGGGAAAAAGGCTCACTGCTCACTGGAGCGGGGCGTTCATATCATGGATGGGCTTTGGGAGAGAGAGGAAGCAAGCAAGAGAGAGATAACAGATGAGAGAGGTAGAAAAAGAGTAAGGAGCAAGGGGAAAAGTTGAGAAAATAACAGATGGCTAGCTATAGCTGGCTGACTGGTTAGGTGGATGGATGAGGGGATGAGAGGGGGATAGATGAATGGATGGATAGATTTATTCATTCTTGGATGTATGGTTGGATGGGTTTGGCTCAGATAGCTAGAAGATGCGCAAACCAAAATGGCACGCACAGGTTTGGGTGAAAAACTTTTTGTCATCCCAATCATTTTACTGTCCACTACAAATAGAAAGCAAAGGGAGAATGAGATTGAAATGGCAAACACGAGAGCAAATCTTACTGTATATGAAACCTTCAGATGAACGGTGAGCCCTGACCAGACAATTGTGTCACATGGGTCAACACGTGGTTGAATGGCTGGCTTGTCTGCCTGGACACTTGACCTAATCTTGATATCCTGATAAAAAATCTCAAAAGAAATTATAATTTGCAGTGTGTTATGTGTGGGATTACAACAAATAGTGGGAGGCTGATTCACGTAAAACTTCTATTGACCTTTCTGTCTATTTTTCCCCCCTAAAAGGATCATATTTGACTGTGTTTCACCACAAAACGAGGACAGTCATCAGTGTGGTGATATTTAAAGCACAGCAATGTAAGCGCTGTCTCATGTGACTGCAGCACCATAACTATTTGTTGACAAAAGTATTATGGCTCTTAAAGGATTAGTCTGCCGATCTAGCGGGAACGTATTAATCCGCAAATGAAAATAGTCCCTAATATAATGCACTATTTACTCTCTGCGCTTTATAGACTTACGTCATGCAGTGGTAAAAAGAATGCACAAAACAATGTTGTATTTTTATCAGAAAGATTCATTCTTAAAATAGCCCTAAGTATGATGCCCAAACCTGCCCCAGAACACGTTACCATTGACTAAATATAGGCTACATTAGACGGTAAGGCTTAAAATTCTAATGTTTGGGTTCAGGGGTTTTGTTTTTGGTTCAAAAATATTTTTCACGATAAGGAATACCTATTCCCCTATAAACATGAGGTCCCTTTCACTGCCCTGATCCCCAACTGGCTTCCCACCCACAACACTGCCACGGTTGGAACTCACATCCAAGCTTTAAGTACCGCTGCCTGGAACTGGACCGTGGATCTCTGTAGAAGTTTGCCCCTGGTAAAAGTTAAGATTGTGGTTATGACACCAATATGTGAAGGACTTCTGTCGGTGCACTTTTACCATCCACAATGAAACATACACAGCAGTACCTCCCATATATCTCACACAGCATGCTAGAATATATATATTATAAGCATTTGAACAATGTTCCATAAGCAATATTGTAAAGAGAAACCATCATTTTGGCTTTTCAAATTAAATTGTTTAAAAAAGTAGTTTGTGTTTTTAAGAACAATACAACACTGAAATACACAATTGTATGCCAATTGTTTTTGACTGTCACCTATGGAAGCAAAATGATAATTTGCTAACTAACCCTTTTTTAGACTTAAAAAAAAATGTTACTGTAGTGTAAATCAATGAGTTAAGCTCAATCAATAACATCCCTGATTCCTGACAGCTTGCTTTAGGCTATGTAATTGATCTTATTTAAAGGCTATGTGATTCCCACTGGTGGGACGTTTTGCATGACCAAGCTGAAAGCAAAACCTAAATAATCCCTGTTGAGTTTACAGTGTGAGTAAAATTGATATTTTTCACACTAATTTAGCAGATATCTTTTTACTGGCAGTACATTGCTTGTTTCATAATATTGTCCCACTGCGTAACAATGTGGCTTGATATGCAGAGGGAAAACATTCTGTGACAGTGTTTTACAATAATCAACCATTAGTTTTACAACAAAGCTTTTTCATGTGTTAATTTATGAGTTATTTGCCAACAAGGTCACTGAAAAAGATTGCCTAAAGACGCACACTGGGGGGCATGTCGGATTGAAGAAAAAGGACAGTGGGGGTAAGAAGAGAAGAGGAATGAGGGACAAGTACAGTACGTATCCATTTTATAAATGTAAGTAAGGGGCTGGTAGTGGAAAAGGGTAGGGGAGAGGGGCAATGAGGGGATGATGCAGAATGATTTTTTTTGGAAGACGGAGACATGGGCAAAAATTAAAGGTGAATGGATTTGCAGGGAAAAGGGACAAAAAAGCAAAAAAAGGGAGGAAGGAAAGAAAAAAGTGGTGTTACAGGTTAGCAATTGAGGAGGCAGAGGAGAGGAAAAGAAAAGAGGCAATATGGGAAAGTAGTTCCCATGTCGTCAAAATGGTGAAAGGAAACTGGGAAATCTGTCTTTTGTGAAATCTCCTGTGAAATGAAAAGAAAGAAACCAAGAGAGTGAAAAATGTTGGGAAGAAGACACGACGAGACAAGAAAAAGTAAGGAGGAAGGCCGAGCAACGACCAAATTGAAAGAAGATGAATTAGCACGGGGCGTGAAAGAGGAAGCAGACGGATGGAAGACATATAGCAGCACAGGTGAACACAGGATAAGGGATGAATGGTGGATGTAATGACACTGTAGGAGGAAGATAAAGGATTGGTTGGATCGACGGAGGGACATATATGGGTGAATAAATGGATGTATGGATGATGGCTGGATGGGTGGAAGGATGAAGCTTATAAATGAGGAAAGAGGAAGGCTGCCAGAGACAACAAATGAGAAGGGAGGGATCTGAACATGGTCAGTGTGCTGAATAGATAAGTGAGGGTGGAGAAGGTATAAGTGTTGAATGGTAATGGAAACTGATCAGGGCAGAGACACATTAGAAACAAACGAGTAGAGCGATGGAGTGCACTTATTGGTAAACAACAACGACAATGATGATGATGATTATGCCTCTTAAAGTCAAACCCCTCTATGTGTCTGGCTTCCCAGCATGGATGGCCTGCCTGGCAGAGATTCCTTCCCATAGAAATACACATAAAGACTTGTGCAGCAGCTATTCTACATCAACCAATTTATAGCCTGGTCCAATATGCTGACGGTGCTCTAGAAAAATACCTGCTCCAAGGAGAACCTTCAGGCCAATGTTGTGTTGACATATTTCACATCAGCATATATCATTTTAGGCCTGATACTCAACCCAAACAAAAGCAAACATTCCTCTTCCCATAGCCCTCGGAGGCACAACTGTCATCGCACAAAAGCTCAGCGAACAATAGATTCTTTGAAAATGAATACTTCCAGGGAATTTAACATAGACAGCTTCTACTGGAACATAAAGGTCACAGGGTTGATGTATCCAGCATAAAGTGGAGTTCTAGTCAAAACATTTTTAGAGATGAACTTAATGGTCCAGAAGAAGCTATTAACATATAATATGCAAGGATTTGTGTGATCTATCTGTGTCACTTTTAACACGTTAGCCACTCGCAAGCCTCCAAGGACAGTGCTGGGTTACGGGGCAGGTGACACTGACCCAATAAATAAAAATGTTTTTTCTCCCATACTCAATCATTACAAAAGAAACAGCAATATAATGATCAACATTTTTTTCAGAGTTAAAGACACTCGGAAGTGACCCTTTTGTAATATCCATTTCAAAGACATCTGAGTGAGAGCAGCTGCATGCGGACATGTAAATAAATATGCGCAGCCGACTATCCAGTGACGTTCTGTAAAAAAATAGAAACGTGGGTAAATCCCTACCTCACAATTTTGTCAGAAAACAAAATATTCTCGTGCAAATTATGATAACCACAACCATAAAGTGGTGAAAGATTCCAATAACACTGCCTCCGAAAAATATTGGCCATCAACCAGGAAGGTAAACTAACCCTGATGTCCTGGAATTTACCACCCACTTTGACACAAGTGCCATCACCATAAAGTGGATAAGTCACCTTAGCAGAGTGAATGGCTCCAGGTGTCCTATACAAATCTATTCCCTCTTCAGAGATTGATGTCTTGACCCTGGAGGTCAGAAAAAGCATTAATATGACAATTCCAAATCATAGCTTGAGAAATGCCACAGGTGCAGGAAGCACACAGGACACAGGGAATAAAACTGAGGAGGATTACAATGTTGGCTTCAGGGCCAATGTGATATATGGTGAGTCAATCAGCCTGTAAAAAGGAAATGTCGCTCACATGTGCATTGTTCTAACTGACATGCAGCAAGAAATCTCATTTCAAAAAAGCATCACGCATCCCATGAGTAGTTTAGTTTACTTTAGTTACTTTTTCTTCAGATAATGGGAAAATGTGTACAAAAACAGATGTTTAAACATAACTATGTTTGAATATTTAACATCGATATGTCCAGATGGAGAGGTACTAATATCTTAGATTTCAGCTGATCAGGTAGAAGCCTGAGCACCAGTTTCCAACCAGATAAAAACATATACATATATTTACTTCAAATAGAAACAAATCTCACAATTGCCTTCACAACAAAAAAAATGCCTCCTTGATAACAATGGAAAAAAAAGCGTTTTCAATCAAAATGCAATTCCCCTTTAATAACAATCAAATGGCTCTGTAATCGTACGGAAATGTGTAGGAAGGGGTTTTTGATAAAAAGAAAATAAACCAAAAAAACAAAATGGAGCTTGCAGGTGTTAGGTTATTGTTAGACAAGCATAAACGTTTGGATGAGTATGACTAAAGTTCGCACATGTTCAGGTAACCGAATGGAAAGATTTTCTTTAATATTCAAGTCAATAAATCAGTCAAAGGTTCGGTCACAAAATATGAACGTTGCACATTCATAAGGTTAAAAACCTTTGTGTTTAAGATCTAGTCTGCACATTTCAATGGTTAACTAATTGTGAAAAATCAAACGCAAAATACCCATTTTGCTGTCCCCCACTACTTTGCTCAAGGAAACAGCTGCACCACATTGTTCATGTCCGGTACAAAATGTGATTATGTGTTAACAAAGACAGTTTGAGTGAGATATAAAAAACACAAAGGACACAAGGTCAGTGGGCTTTGTTCACTAAAATATACCCTGAATGTAATGTTATATCATTCTACCAAGGCTGAAGCCACCAGATTAGAATTTGAAGAGACCTTCATTGTCGTACAAGGCCTTGTAGTTCCAAACCAATGTAATGTTTGGAGGAATGTCTTGATAACTGGTTGAAACTGAGCGCATCATAACAAGCAACGGTATCGGCAACTGGCATCTCGAGCGAATTCAAACCTTACCTGCCAGAAATGCCATCCTTACAGTTTTTTAATTAATTATGTTTTGGGTATTTACCTTCTGCTGTGGCTGTTATCCTTTTTTATTTTGTGATTATATTGTTAATGCACCGTACCTGCGCACTTCAAAGACTCATGATGTGTAGCAGTGTAAATGAATTAAACGTGCACTGACATACATACTTAAAATACAGACAGCAGTAATTAATAAAGAACAAAACCATTGCAAGTATGTTATAGTCCACAGCAAAACAAATCTAAATGAAAAAAAAATGAACTCTTGTCTTATTATTAGCAATGGTTCCAACGTACTGGACACACACACACACACACACACACACACTGCTGTGAGTCATGCACTGCTGCTGAACACCCAAACCCTAGAATTAACCTTAACCCTAACTATACATTTACTGCGAATCCAAAAAACTGTATTAATTGAGCCTCTTTTCCCTAAGTATAATCTTTAAACTGATACTAATATCCTTCCTGTTCTTGGCCTTAGCCTTAACAATGTCGTTACTTTCATCCTCACAAAGACAGACATATAGACACAGGACTATTCCTCCCTTACAGTGTTCCTTCATGCAACAATTCAACCCATTGCCATGTATCTTTGCAAACATACATTTTAACTCTCAGTCTTGGTACTAGAAGAAGAAAAGTAAAGGTACAAAAAAGCCTGTGCATTTTTTATATCTTGCTGTTTTAGCTTGACTACATCGTCACAGACGAATGGTTCGTGAAGAATGGTTTTATAGGATTTACATGGGCAGATTTTTCAGCCATACCATTAAGAGCATCCTGTCATGGGTACCTTGGTAGCACACCTGGTAGAGCGGGCACCTCATGTATTAGCAGCCCCGGGTTTGAATCCAACTATGGCCCTTTACTGCATGTTCTCTCTCCCCTGATCCTGTCTCTCTTCAACTGTTGTCAAATAAAAGGCAAAAAGAAAAAAGTGCATGTTAAAAAAGAGCATTGAGTCATATGTTTTAAATCAACATTTTTCTGGCCAAGGACCCCCAAACTGATGGAGAGATGGAGCAGGGACCCCCTACTATATATATTGTATAAAATTGTGTTTTATATTAAACTGGGCCTAGTGCCATGTATAAACATAGCTACCCTGTTATTGTGCATACAATACTAAGCTATTCTTAAGCTTAATACACAGGTTCATATATTCATGTAAATTTGTGGGAAAAAAATAGAAAATGTAAAAAATATTAAAAAAATGTCGAATCAATCAAACCCCCTGTTGAAGACCTCTGTTTTAAATAGTTCTCCTTATTTTGAACAGCAAGGGTTAGGATTTAATTTTTTCATCATCAAAGAGAGGCGGGCTCTCTAAAGCCACAAGTCTGATTCTTAAACTGCCATAAAGTGGAAGCTCTATTCCGCCAGAGCACCTTTTTTTTTTTTCTCCGCGAAATGGGATTGATGCTTAAGAGAATGTGAGCCTACATTCTACTGTATGTGGCACTAATACATCCACTGCAGCCATCTCAACCACCATCACACCGTATTACCTCTGTAAGCTCCAGTGGTCACCTCTCCCTCACCAATGTGGTCTAGTGCCTTTCATCAATCATGGTCAACTACCTATGGAGGCTGAATGGAGGCTGTAAGGGCGTTGAAAAGCAATTGGAAGAAGCTGTGTAGTTTAAACAGACAGCCTGCAAACACTGTTTACAGATATATGACATCTGATCTGAATTTAATTTGCACTTCTGATACAGTCTCTCTCTGTGTGACATAAAAACTCAGAAGGGCAGTTTTACACACGTTTGTCTTTCATCCTCACTTTTCAAAATGTTCTCATGCCTGTTTACACACAGACACCCACCCAGCCACACACACACACACACACACACACTCACACACACATGCAATATGCTGCACAGTCAATGCTGTCAATTTAAGTCCACATCACACCGACATCAATCTTCATAAAGCATCTGACCTTGGAGAAGAAAGGATGATATCACCTAGCACAAAGCTAGAGGGCCATTGTGCACTACATGCTTTTATGTCCATATGTGTTCATGTGTTGTTTACCGTGCAGCACTGCATTGTAATGTCCCAGCAGCAGAGCGAAAGAGAAAAAAAAACACAATATTGTGTACAGGACGATTATGGCAGTAATGCATGTCAACACAGAAATAAAGCAGGCAGTGTATGTCTTCGATCAAGAAATCATTCATAGCAGCTATGAGGACTCTATTTTTAGTGTTTATTTAACAGTATTGTTCATGCCTCACGTGGCATAAGCAAAAAAAACAACAATGACTGGATGTTTGTATATTATGATTCCGTACGCCTGCCACTGGGTCGGCAGCAGGTCGGCCCCAGCGTTCTAATAAATTCAAATTAGGAGGCTTAAACTGTTATTTATATTCCAGAAATGGGTGAATGAACATCTCAAAACCTTATTAGAACTTTTACTTTCATAAAAAAGATCTTTCACTGCTTATTGATCTCCCCACAATTAGAGGTAGCGTGCCTCATCCATATACAGTGCGTCCCATAAGCTGTTTAGCCGAAGCGCTCTTCTGTTTCCTGCTCTTCAACACAGTTGCATGTCTGAAGGTCAGGGATGAAGGCAGCTCTTTCTGACAGGGGGGGTGATGGTGCTCATGCTAATCTCTGGGGGTTTTGTCCACAGGGGCTTAGAGTCAGCCAAAAGCAAAAGTCTAAGTCTGGTTTTCATTTTCCATGAATCACAGGCTGCACTGTGATGTTCTGGTAACACCACTGCTTTAGATTTGTTAGTGATTGGACTGCGGAACATTTCACAAGTGCCATTTGGTTGATGGTTCGTCGCATGCTGCAATGGAATCTCTGGTAAGTTTGTTGACCAGCCAAAGACACATCTCAGACTTTTCCAAATGACAGGAGGGAGAGTCTAGTGTCATAACTGACGTGGCCCAGATTGCTACTGAGGGGCTCAGCTCAGGCTACCTCACTGTGGCTTTTAGAGACTAATTTATTCCATCATTTTATGCAAATACTGATTGCCCAGATTTCAGATGATCGGAAAGAAGTCCTGAGAACCAGTTCCCAACCACATAACAGAAAAAAGTTTTAAAAAAATGCCTCCTTTGTAATAATAATGAAAACATGCCTTTTTTTTTTAGAAATAGTGGCTTTAAACCAAATTGAAATGTATTAACCGTCAGCCTACTAACATATTTAACATGCAAGGACTACAGAATGGAGTCTCTGGGGACCCCAAGAATAAACTACTCTAAGACACAACCATCATAGCAAAATGTGAAATGATCTCTTTATCATTATTAGGCTACATTCATGTGAAGAAAAACATTTGCATATTGTGTGCAACGATAATAGACATAGAAAGATGTGAAATTATTACTTTATTAGTTATGTAATTAATGTTATCTGAAAAAAAACAAAAAATATAAATAATTTAAATAATTTGTATTAAAATGCAAGTTCAATAATAACTGTGAATGAAATGTGTATGAAGGGCATTTTGATAAAAAAAATAAACCAATAAACAAAGTAAAGCCTGAGGGAGTTGGGTCATCATTGGGAAAGAGTAAACTCTTACATAATCTTACAAAAAACTCTTCCCTGGTACAGGTAACCTAGGAAAGGTGTTCTTTTTAATATTCACTCCAGCGAGGTTTGAAAATGCTAAAAAAAAAAATCACCCTCGATCACAAAAGCTAAGATAGGATATATACAAAGCTGATCTCAGTTCTTTATTAGGAGCCAGTCTCCACATCCTCCGCAAACCTGTCAATTCAGGGGAATTGTGACCTTCAGCTCAAATAAATTGGGAAAAGTGAAACGAGTTCAAACGTCATTTGCTACTATTTGACATGCTGAGATAGGACAACTGGCATGGCTTTCCTCGTAATGACACGAGTCAGAAAGAAATATCCTCAATCTTGGCTGCTTGACGGGAATCGAAGAGCAACTTTTATTTTGTGGCTGCAACCCAGAATAGCATATTCTCAGTTTTACTGAATGACTGAATTATAGGCTCTAATGAGGTAGGAGATGTGTGAAAAATATTTCTATTTCCTCCATTCTCTCCCTCTATCTCTGCTTTTTTTTTTATTATGTCACTTTCTTTCTTTCACACACACACACACACACACACACTCCTACACCTCCAGAAATAGAGGTAGCAACAGTCTCACTGAATTTCTCAGCCCACATGTTGATAATGTCACCTTTTCAGTGTTTCATTACCTTGTGCTAACAATCAGGGAACATCTTTCTCCCTCTCTGTCTATCTAGCTCTCTCGCTCTGTCTTTATTTTGGGATCAGTGGGATGTTTGAGAGGAGCTGCCATTCCATATAATTGCCATAGTTACATTAATGGTGCTACACTGCAATTTCTCCATCGCATCTGGAGAGGAAAGAGAGTTTATGATGCATTAAAGTCAGCATGCTAACTTGTAAACTGCACTCAGAGGAAATGTTGGACAAAGGGAAGGAGGACACATGGAAGCGAGGTTCTCTCGCAGAGGAGGCTGAGTCATAATTACAGATGAAGAGGGCTCCTCGACTGTAACATACTGTTGATCTTCAAAACAGTAACGACCGCTGACATGATCACAGATCAGTTCTCAGAGAAGCACAACCCAGTAGGTTTACATCAGAAGCGCTGACCCTACTGTTTTTTTTTTTTGTTGAGATCAAAGGAGACGGATACAACACATACTAGGTAATACCAAGAGTCAAAAGTCACAAAGTAGTTTTTTCTTTAAAAGGGTATATACATAGTAATAAAAAAAAAGAAAATAATATACACAGCAAGGTGCATTACACTTGGCATAATACGCTAGTCTTCACCCTGAAAAAGTGTCAATACAGGTTCCCTCTCTCCAGATGTTTGCTATTTCTCTCAACCACAAATCATACATGGCTAGAGTCTTTTGTCTTTTTTTTTTTGCAACCACCATTCCAAACAAAAAAAGCCTTTTTTAAAACTTATTGTCAAGAGATAATGAGCTCGTTGCTCCGACGATGGCTCTGAGCGCATCAGGTTCCCGACGCTTTTTCGAAAAGCCTCCGAGAAACAATGACAGATGCTTTTCCAATATGTGTAAAGTTTACTGCATGACCAGAAAGCATGTGATAAATTACAGATCAATGACTTACATCGATTACAAACAGGTGAAACGTCAGTAAAAAAAAAATGTTTTTAATCAAAAAAAAGCTGCGTGACCTTTTCCCTGGAATAAGAGTCTGTGTGACATTTTAAACTGTATGAGAGCGTGCATAACATTGACCAGACGATCATGTATGCTTCTAAAACATTTGTCGCAGACCTCACCTTTTAGTTCTACATTCAGCTCGCCTGCCTACGCCTGTTTGAGTCCTGATGTGTTCGACAGAGCTCTGTTATGTAGGATCTGATAAAAAAAAAAATAAAAAGTGAGACCGCCCTTGTGAGTAACAGGATCACATTTATTTATTTCCTCCAGGGACTCATGCTTCTTCAAGATTTCAAAGTTAGGCGTATGCTTCCTGACATAGTACGATGTCCTTGTTGTTGTGACACTCGCAACAGTTTGATTTCATAAACACTGATGGCTACAGTCAACCTCTGTCATAGAGAGGCATAAAAAGGTAGATAAACTGAGTGTAGGTTTACCCTTGACTGCATCCCTGGACACTATTTCTCATAGACCACGGGAAGACAAATGGTCACTGAAGGGTCAGCTAACATTAGAAAAATGTACAAAAAAGGAAAGCGTAATAGTTTTGTGCGGGAATAGCATTTTTCAAGATTTGCAGCTCTTTCTGGTTGTATCCCAGAGCTGGCTGGGATAACGTTCACTGAGCTTAAGGTGCGCTGCCAAGAAATCTTTGTAGCAGCAGAGTAACATATCCTGCTAATTGCAATGAAAATGTAGCTGTCACTGAAACACATTATTCGGTAATACCTGTTATGCAGTGCAGACGTTTAGAAATGAAAACTACATATTAGCATGACTTCTTTTTGTAAAATAGGGATTCAGATATAGGATTGTTAGCATTATAAAAGTATGCTAAATATAAACATAAATGAAGGGGGAGAGAGAGAGAGAGAGAGAGAGGAGAAGTATCCATTATCAAACAAGCATTAGATACAAGAAGGAAAATAAATAACAATAAAACATTATACACATACATTACAAACATTATACAGACAGTATAATAATACTAAAATAATCTTTCTCATTCTCAATCAGCATATTTATATAGCTGTCATCAATAAGTTAATCAGTCTGTGATCAGTCTGTGATCAGTCTGCAACGCTGCACATTTAAATGTCTACCAATTTTTACTATTTACTCAAAATGGGAATATTTTATAGGTGAAGTCAGAGTATGAACACAAACCTGGTAACTGTGGGCCCATCACATTGAGAGTGTCGAGCTCCGTTTGTCTCTACAGCTCACGGAGCTCCTGATACGTTTAATATCGCTCCTGCAAATCAACTCTGACATTAAAATGATTGAAAATAGTGATCTGGCTCTTTATAGAAAACGTGTCCCTTAGATTATATCAAACAGTCACTGTCGGAAAGAGCACGTGGCAAATCTGGTTGGCACAATTCTTTTTCAGCCATGTTGTTTTAGTGAAAATGAAGCTGCTTCAAGAACAATGGATTGCATTGTTTAACAGTGAAATATTGATAACTTACCAAGTGCAAAAGAAATGTTTTTTTTTCTGAACTTTAAATCTGTAAGATACAGACTTTATGCACTCCAATAACAGATACATTGCATTTTTATATGCTATATATACACTGCATTTATGCTTTGCCATCACTCAAAGTGCTTTACACCACATACATACATAGTGCCACCTGCTTATCAGTAGTGATAAACATCTCACACACACACACACACACACACACACACACACACACACACACACACACACACACACACATCACGGCATCAGGAGCAATTTGGGGTTCAGACTGCTGGGCATTGAACTGCTGACCCTCTGCCTGGTGGTGACCACTCTACCTCCTGAGCCTCAGCCGCCCCACAGAGGATGAGAAATGTATTAGAGTGACTAAGCCACTGTCATATGACTGCAATTTTGAATTTCAGTACAGTAGCTCAAAGTGCTTTTTACGACAAGGAGAACATTTTGAGAAAGTAAATTCACATCATTGCTCTCTGATGCTGAAGTGGCAGTAGCGTACAGTTTCACGAGGTACAACCAGAGTCCCGGAAAAGTATTTGAAGGAAAGCAACTAAGTAGTAGAACAGATGGTGAGATTGTAATGCCCTGGCCAAACTAAACTGTTGCACGTCGGTTGGCTAAATCTCAGGGTTATAATCAGTGTTATGTAAACTGACGAGTGAGAGTGCTGCTGCTGTGCGGTCTGCCTCCGCTCAGTGGCCCTGCTCGCGAATCACAGCGCTGTTTGTGTGTATATGTTCAGAGTGTATGCATGGGTCAGACATTCGAGCCTTTCCGAGAGGGAAAGGAAGAGAAGAGCCAGTGTGGACGTAAACCAAGAAGCACGAGATGGAGAAACCTAGAGAGCGATTAATGCCAGCAGGAAGAGGAACATTCTGACATTTAATGGAACTCAAATATGTTTTCTACAGCAGGGGCGTTTGAATAACACCTACGTGTCTGAAAGGGACATCAGTTCATCACAGCATGCAGCAACCACTGAACCAGCTGAATACTGAAGCCAGTGCCAGAGGGTGGACTGAAGCACTTCCTCTAAAGGCCACTAGAGGCTGGCTCCATGAAGCTGTATTGAAGTGACTGGGAAAAACCCCAGCATATCCAAGAGATGTGTAAATCCACTGCACAGGATAAAAAAAAAAAACCCAGCTCTAGACAGTTCCATCTATTGAATTTTTTCGACCACATACACATACTGAGAACTGTACACATGAATGGCTTCATAGAACGCTGTGGTAGAATGAAGTGAGTGGGAAACTACTGCATTGTACAACATGAAAAGGCAGTGTAACCTTGCTGGAAATGATGTCACTGTGAAGATAAGATGCTGACATAGTGGTTCAGAAATATAATACAAAAATATTTATTTATTGGTCTCCATGGTGTCTAATGTCTGCTATTCCTTTTGAGTGGTAAGGTATGAAAAGGAGTAGCTATGTGAACATACTGAGAAGTAAAGGCTTGTTGTATGTCGAGAATGTTCGCACACATTATGTACAGCGTATACATGCATGCATGCACATTTACGCCTGGTAAAAGTATGATAAAAGCAGGTAATTGGGTGTCTTGGTGTACAAAGGAAATCAATGGTGTACTCTATGAACTTGGTGGCACAAAGATGGAGCAGAGAAGCCTCTGAATTCTTCATCTCAGGTTAGCACATATATTCTAAAATTAGAGCTGAACAGTGTACCTTCTTTTAATATTCATTCGCATTGTGTTTATAAATTATGACGTTTCATTGGCCCTCATGAATATTTGAGTGTGAAAGGATCAACTGGTGGTGTAGTGCAGTTGCCTGCAGAGATCTGCAGACTATCTCTAGCTTTAGCTTTGCATCTAACTCCTTATTGTGTCCTACATTGTGTTGTGCATATGTGTGTTGTGCATATGTGTGTTTGCATGCGTGTTAGTACGTAGACACACGTGGGTTTGTGTGTTTTTGTAGCCAATTATACATGTACATGTACATAATGCAATATAAATCTGGACAACCCTTAATATATGCATATGCATGTATGTCTATGTTGGAACCATTGTGTATGGGCCAAGTCTGGTTATTAACCAATATTAATGATCATTCATATTAATTAAACTAATTATTCGTTATAATATTTAATATGATTATTAATGATATTAATTAGTATGACTTCATTTACACCAAGTCACCTCAATGGGGCACCACCTCTGTCCGAGGTAGAACGGTAGCCAGTTAATGTAGTGTCAAGAAACATTCTTGTAAAATATACTGGGCAATGCATTCGGAAACCTGATTATTAATTAAATTAATAATAATAATAACCAAAAGTTAGCTCCTTGTTACTCCTAGTTGATTTCCCTGAGGTTTCTTCCATGTTTCCCGTTTAATTGTGGAGTTTCTTTTAAGGAGTTTTTCCTTGTGCGGTGTGAAGGTCTAAGGACAGAGGGTGTCGTATCCTGTACAGTCTGTAAAGCCTAGTGAGACATATGTCCAATTTGTGATATTGGGCTATATAAATTAACTTGGATTTGAATATACACTGGTGATTGATGTGTTTGTCAGTTGGGATCATCATTTGGACAATTGCAGAAATACATTTGACTCATATTACTCCAATGCTTATTATATCATTACCACTTACAGCACAATCACTGTTATTGTTTATGTGCAACATTTAAGGTTATTTATTCACGTCCAGTTGTGAGAGTAACAGCACGTGGGGAATGCAGCAAATGCAGCAGTAGAGATGGAGAGTGGACCTCAGGAGAGCGAAGGTGAGTGTTTACTGTCTTACCGTGTTTTACATTGATTTACAGTAAGATCTATCTGAGAGGAACTGTGGGCCACTTATTAGCCACAGCCCACAGCTACTGGAGAACACTGGCCATTAAGATTCAGGTTACACTTTCTTAATGATGTGCACATACCGTATGGATAGCCACGATACATTTGTATACGTTTGGTTCAAATACTGTATGTAAATATATGTTTTTCACTGTGCCGAGTTGTGTTTATTGTAATACTTTTATTTATTGATTCATTCATTCAGGAATGTATTCGTCAAGTACGATATCGAACATAAATGCGGCTTCCTGGAACCTGGATTCCCAAATGCATTATGGCAAAAGGGTATAGTTGAATCTGTTATGGAAAATATTCTACAAAATGAAGTCTGTTCTCAGACCAAAGGGAGACAATGTTCCACAACAGGAGACGGAGAGGGGTTATTCAAAATCCTATGCAGCAGACTCACATTTGAATAAAAGTTTTTGTTCTCAGAACTTGAAATAGTTGTATTAAGTGCAGTGCACGGCTGCAGTGGTGAAACTGAAGTGACTTTTTATACAAGTTCTTAAAAGAGCAATCTGCAGTGCCCACCAACAAACTTTTAAACACTGCTGCCGAACCTACTTACAACCTCGAAAGTGTTTGACAGGTCTTTTAATACAAAAGTAAACAAAACCCATTCATGCTTTCCAGTGCTGCTAAATGTTTGTTTACATCAGTAATGTGGGGAAGGATCAAGTGATTTATAAACGCTGCATGCTGCCAGCACTGATGCAAAAATAATTCCTCACTTGTCAACAAAAAAAGAGAAGCTGAATTCCAACGTACTTTAATTTCTTTACCATGTTACATTTTGAGTCTAAAAAGATACCGAGATTTTAACACCAGGAATATGCCAATCCTTTGGCTCAACAAGAAACATAACCAGTCTTACTTCAAGACGCAACTGACCAAACCACAGAGCACTCTGTACCATAGATGTCGTAAAGATTATCCATAGCAGTCGTACACATCCGTACGTGTGTACACGTACATAAAGTACCGTTCAATTCATGTGTTCACGTGCAGTCTGAATGTGTGTGTACATTACGCATTTATGTATGTATATAAACATCCATATAGGTATGTATATGTACACTATATATGTGTGCATGTCTGTCTACGTGAGCAAGTGTGTATGAGTATGTAATGACGTGAATGTTTGCACCTGTGCATGTGTGTGTGTGTGTGTGCGTGTGTGTGTGTGTGTGTCGAATTGGACCTTGCCTGACACAGTGAGTCAGAGGAGATGCCAGCTTATGGCTGATTGCAGGGAGCAGCTCACAGAGGGGAAGCACTCTTTTGTCTTTAACAACAGCCTGATTTATTCCTCAGGACGACTGATTGAGGCAAGTCACCCTTAATTCTCTGCAGAAAAGAAACTATAGGCTACAGCCACACGACTGCTAGAAGGGCAGGCACCCGGCAATTTGGGAGAATCAACTTCTGACGCTGAGTGCATTCCGGTCCACTCTGGTGCCAACCTTCCTCCATTACTTTCTTTTTTTTTTTGCTGTGAGTGTTTCTCCCCCTCTTGGTACCAAATGTGGGTAGCACCTCACTGGACAAAAAAATCCCAGGGATTCATCCTCACCTGTGGAAAGTCTTAATTAGCCTGCTCTAGATTGGATGGATGAAGCATAACAGATGAAACCACGAGCTCGACAGGAGGGAAATGAGACACCGAGTCCGGGGTTCAAGAGAGTTTTCAACCTGCTGGCACTTTGAAATGCACAAGCCCAAGGGGCGAAAAAGGCAAGCAGAAATGAAGCTTTACTGCAGTAATTGAACTGAAGTACTGCACTTGCGCTTATCTCACTCTCTCCTGTTACAGCCTCAGTTGGAGGCCAGATGGGAGCCCTGCCTGCTGTTGCATACTGGACAGAGAGTGGTCTTGAGCGACCTCTTCATCGAAGAGCAGCCCCGACCTAACAGGAGCTACAACATACCACTCTCCACGAGCAGAGAGACTCACAGAGCCTCAGGAATCTCCAATTGAGTGACATCACATGCCAAATTAAGACATTCCTCCCCTGTGAAGAGTGCTCTGGTCCACTCCAAAAACAAAAACAAAAAAACCCTGAAGAAGCCCTCTCCTGCTTTTGTCCTTTTTAGAAACGCTATTTACTACTTGCAAAAAAAAGAGACTTCACTTCCTCTGCTGTTGCCTGTGTGTTTGTGAACCAGGATTCTAAAGGAATCCGGGGTTGTTGAGATTGTGACACCGTCATTAAAAGGAATGTGTTCTTTAAACTAAAGAGAGGTCAGCAAATCCTTTCAGGGTCACCAGCGTTCACAGGACCACTTTGCCTTTGAGAGTCAACAATCCTGCTGGACAAAGGCTCCGTAGGACGCCCCGAGGAGCAAATGGTTGTGCACTTGCATGTGCACACATGAAAACACTGTGATAAACTACAGTGTGAACGACTTCACTTTAAAAAGGTCAAACGGACAAATACTAAAAACACGCTGGCATTGTTTAAGATTGATTGTGCACCTGAGCAAAACATGCACGTTCACAAACACACATGGGCACATGCACAACACCAAAAACACCATGACACCAATGTGCAGCGCGAACACACGCAGGTTACTACAAGATTGACTCGGCCACACATTGCTTCTGAATATCAATTCACCACAGTTGGTGCTAAGTTTGTGTGAAACAAAACAAATGATCCCCACATATGGCCCCATGATGGATGCATAAACAGAGAGGGGAGGGGAAGGGGGGGGGGGGCGTAGTCTGTCAATATCAGTTCTTTTAAAATTCAAAAGCACTGTTCACAGCGAGTGATTATTTCTCCATAACCTGCACATCTCTCACCTAAATTACTTTCATCCATCTCTCTCCGTTTAGCCCTGCGCACACACACACACGCGCGCGCGCGCACACACACCTCACTTAGCTATCCGTTCCCATCACCTGCCCAGAGATGGAGCTGTGATTAGGCAAGACGCCTTTGCTTGTCCTTATTTGTTTGGGCGGCGTCACTGGACATTCGTCTAAAAAGATCACTTGCAGTGTTTTGGGGAAGATGTATTTTGTTGCCCACGAAGAAATGATTCTCGTTGGCACAGCGGAAGGTTATTAAAAACGTGAGGAGGCGGGTGGAGAGACTAGAATCGTATACTTTTTCTCCTCTCCACTATCCGTCTCGGGCGTGCTCGCCAACACAACACGCACGCGGGCACGTGTTGGTTATGCATGCCCGCACGTGCACGCGCGCGCACAGGCAACTCGAGTCACATGCAGCGGTGGCGTCTGGCTTTAAAGCGAAGGGAAGCAGCTTGAAATAGTACTCCACTTGCATTACAATGGCATTAATTCTACGGGAGGAGCTCGGTGAGGTTGTGGAGGGTTTTTATTGTTGTCATTATATATATATATATATATATTTTATATTTTTATATGATCGCGTGCACCTGCAGCATCAGGTTATAGGGACAGAATATGAGAAGAGCGCGAGAAGAGCGCAAGAAGAGGGGGGGGGGGCTCCATGTCAAACATTTGTGTTAATTTCTTGTCATTTTTGTCTGTTTCTTTTAATTTCTTTTAATTCTGTTGTATTCAAAAGGTTTTTAAATGAAAACATGTATATCCTTAAACGTCGAGATAGACAGATAGACAGATAGATAGATAGATAGATAGATAGATAGATAGATAGATAGATAGA
>CALSBV010011010.1:5145484-5185164 GCA_943590825.1 Bovichtus diacanthus | reverse complement strand
AGATAGATAGATAGATAGATAGATAGATAGATAGATAGATAGATAGATAGATAGATAGATAGATAGATTTGTCATTGAATACAGAGGCACATATAAGCCCATGACGTCCCTCATAACTAATAACGCTCATGCACTACTTTACCCACGCGTGAGGAGGCAACACGCATACACACAAACACGCAAACTCGGAGGAAACGTTGCACTGCAGACCAGACTGACGTGACTACACTGCCAGCTCACTCTGCCTGCTCTGATGAAAATAAACCCCTAGTCAGAACTAAAGGCAAAAAAAAATGAGTCCTCTGTCAAAAGCATTCCAAAATCAACAGCTGGGATTTATAGGAGGCTTATGCAACCATGAATTACACTGATGTGATATAAACTGCCCATAAGAATGCCCTTGTTTTCCTCTTATGCCTCCTGCTGTAGTCCTTGGAGATGAAAATGTCTTCTGATTTGTAGTTTAACTTGAAATACGCAGATGACTACAAAAATATACGCTGGGTATCATCAGCCCAATTTTTTTTTTTCCCCCTGCCTTGCAGATGCACGCAGCTCAGCGCTCCTCGCCGTTCTGAGCTCAGTCTGGAGTGGCGCGGCTGTAGCAGCAGAATATTTGGCTGTAAACAGAGACACAGTGCTGTTGTCTCGATGCGAAACGCAGGCTTTTAGGAGACGGTGAGTGATTTGAGGAGGATTTTATTGCAGAGAGAGGCTCGTCTCATCAGTGCAAGCTGGTGAGGGAACACGATTTTCTTAACATTTTGGAGGTGTCTTTTCCCTTGCTTGTGTCCGCGCGTATCCGAACCGTGTAATCCATTCGTGTTTCATTCGCGTTTCTTTTTCCCCCCGCTTCATCGTAAAATACTTACTGTCCGTTTTTATGACTGCTACTCTTGTCCATAAGATGTCCTAGCTGTCTTGGTTGCAACGGTCTTTTGATGTATGTCAATTTGATCTCCTTGGAAATCAGCACGTAGGAGCGAGACAGAGAAAGCGCGATGGGGAAAAAACAAGGGATCCCAGTTGAAAATGTAAGAGGATTTTTATTTAGCAGCCACTGAAAAGAGATTAGGGCGACAGCAGTGGAAGTTAAATTGTGCTGCATATAAAATGGGCGGGCTAGTCTTTATATTAGGTTGGTACAGCCTATTCCAAAATTAAATGGTCTGCGCTTGGACACAGTCTGTTTGCCATGCACTTTATTTACAGGCACGACTGATGAACTAAAACCTGTATTTTGGATAGAGACCTCGGTACGCAGACCAGATTTGTTAGTTTAGTAGAATTTTTTTTTTTTTGTTGCTGACAGACTGAGAGAGTTCAACTCACTACAGCACCACCAATGAACAGTGAGAGAGACCTGCGCATATCGTCAGCAGCCGCTTCTCCAGCCTCAAGCTAAAATTCGTCAGATCTGAGATCACAGAGGATTTTTCTCATTCAGTCCGGCTAGAAAAGCTATTCTCAAAAGTTTGAGGATATAGCCAGCGGACACCGAATATACCCCGACTCATCTGCTGTAAGTGATTTTCTCCATTTTTCTCGCCTTTTTTTTTTTTTTTTTTTTTTATCAGGCAGAAGAAGAGGAGAGGGGAGTAACACTCGGATTTAGAAAGGGATGGTTTGTGCTGCTGGACACCGCTAGAATCGAAGACGAGTTTTATTGGGGGAGAAGGGGGGAGTTTGCCGTCGAAATTGGGACCGTTTAAGAGGTATTTTATGGCAAAGAAGAGCCGTTTGATGTTTTTTTTGTTTTTTTTTAACGGGAGGCAGCCTGGTTTCAGCACTACGGACAGCGCTCCGAATAAAACAGCATCAACGCACATTTGCTTAATTACTCCGCCACGCACCAATTGGATCGCCATGCATGCATTTAGACCAGCCTTGCAGGGATGCCAGTTGCATGCTAAATGTCTACCCGGCTCGAAATATATCCACGTATTGTAGGGGAGAGGGTGACATTTCCTCTGAATAACTTAGAAAGTGTGCTTGTGCGGGATTTTCTCTTGCAGTCGTTAATCTGCATCATCCCCGCTTTGTCAAATCCTTGTCAACCAAAGGATTTATATTATTTTTTATATCATTTTAGCACAGCATTGTACGTCCACCGACTCCCATCCGCTCACAGTGCACCTTGGAACACCACAAGCAAGTAGCAGGGGCATTGTCTTCTATGTGGGCTGTGTTTCACTGGCAGGAACTGTGCTCGTGGAATACTGGTTTAGCGCTTTTCTATAAGTAAGTAATTGGTCCTCGCGTGGACACATCGATTATGCCTTCAAAAACGGACCGTGAATCTGAGCATTGTGTTTTGCATGCACAATAGCCCAGGCTAATTGCTTACATACTTTATGACCCGCCTGACATTATTGCTTAATGATGAAGGAGACCGCAAAACGCTCATATTTTAGGTGTATTTGGTTTGATATTGCGGTAATGCGCGTTTCACATTGCACGGTATTGGAGGAGGCTGTGTACAGGTGCTACAAGCTCACACAGGGTGTTATGTGGTCGATGGTGTGTTGCCTTGTTATTTCGTCTCAATTATTATGCGCTACAGATGCAAACCATATCGTATGCTTGTGTTGTGAGTCTCAGTTATGAAAGTCGTTTTCCAACTGGCTCCCTTTCTGATCATCGAAATGCTCAGCAGCTATTTCAATTCGGTCTCCCACATAGTTAGGGTGCCTGTCAATGTGACACATCATTTTAAATGATGATGTGAAATCTTTGAGGGGTGCGTGTGTCAAGTGGCACGTGATGGCCCAATGCATGTGGCAGGGCCATTTGGTTTGATTCATGTGCTGTCAGTGAATCTGTGAGATGTTAAGGAGCAGGACTAAAAACCTATAATCTCTATAGGAACGAGCCTCCACCTCCACATTGGCTGTTGCCGTTTTTAGCACATCTCCATGTTTGCTGACTCTTGATGTGATGAAATGTTTGGGATAATGGTGGACCACTGGCTCACATGACTTGGTAATGATGATTATTCTCTCTCTCTTTGACCTCCAGCAGTGAAAGGTCCTCATATTGCAACTATGTGTGGACGGAGCAGGACGGCCTTTCTGTGTCTGTGGGCTTGCTTGCTTGTCGCCAACAGCGTACTGGGTGGGAAAAGGTAAGAACACAACATTTTTACTTACATATGCATGTGTACCTGTACTTTGGATCATTGGATAATTCCAAATATGTGAAAGCCACAGCTATCATGCACACTGTTCATATGGCTTGGTTTTGAAACCTTACGCAGTGATTACTAAATATTGCCTAGATTTAGTAAGATGTTACTGGAACACTGCAATTGCACCTAGTGACATTTGGAGGACAAGCTGTGGAGACCACACTGCACATTGGGCAAAATGTTGAATGCACTTTGGTTCAAGAGGACAGTTACATTTTATTTCTGGTCTCAGTTCTTGCCGAATGGTTTGTGCATTTGTCAGTAAATCAGTCAGGCAGTCAGCCAGTGAAGGCAAACATTGGTACACCTGCTGAGCTGAAAAATTCTGTCTTCCTGCCTAGTGCTTGGTTTATTGGGTCGCACCCTTACAAAGCATATTCACTGTGGTTGTAACTGGGGCATCCCCACAGGACACCTCCATGCTTATAATTGCATGGAGGGAATAAGAAGTGCAACGCAGAGAGAGGTGATGAGAAGCCAAAACCGCCACTGTCAATGTTACCATAGCATTACACTCTTTTTGGTTCACTAGCCTTCAGGGACAACATTCACATTCTCAGTGTTCAGACCTTCTCAGTGTTCAGACCTGGGTTGTGTACAGTGGAGGATGTGTGTGGCATTGGGAAATTTGGCACAGATTTGCGCACGTGTTTCTGACAGTGACTGCGGGGATGGTAGGGTCGATGTACAGACACATCTCAATGTCAACACTGAGGTGTCGGATGTCGCCTAACCACAAGAAGACAAACGGAGTGAGAGAAAGAGAGAGAATGATTGGATGAGAGTGGCAGCAATTTGCCGTCATATGTCTGCAACTGCATTAATTCCCACATGAGTCAAATGCTGGGCAGCCATTTGCGTGTAGGCTACCTCTAAACATCTTAATCTAACTCCACTCCTTGGATTAATGTGGATAGCGCCAACATTGAACCCTAAAGTAAATAAACTCGCAGACCATTCACGGTCACAAATAAAACACCTAAAGTGCAATTCATTAGCTGCTGCAGCTGCATGAGATCATCTTAGCTATCCCACTGTGGTTCTTCTGGAGAATCTGGGAGGGACTCAAGAGATCAGGCTTTTCTGCCAGGTTGAATTATTCAGTAGAACTGTCACAGGCAGTTGACTTGAATGGCGATGTCTCGAGATGGACCTGCTTGCTTCTCTCTCCGCGACGACAGCTACACCACAGAAACACACTTGCACACAGTACACAGTGCATGTTTCCGCTTACATGCCCTGAGCACATGCAGAACACGGATGGAATGTGTCCTATGTTAAATGTATGACGAACTGCAATACGTCATGATTGCACACTGGTTTGATCAGACTGATTAATCACGGCTGTAGCTAAGGTTAGAGACTCTGAAAATGGCAAATGGAGGGTTTGATTTGCTGAGTTTGATGTGCAGTATGTTGAGCACATTACAGAAAATGTAAAAGTACTGAATACTTTACTGAGGAGCTGTCTCTGCAAACTGCAAAGCAATTATCACCCAAAGATTTACTGTATAATCCAGTCCCCCTTTTGAAGTCAAACACAGAATGGCGCACACGCGCGCACGCACACACACACACGTACACACCTTGGGGGATTTCAACGAGACACGGTAATCAGGAAGACCTAGCACTCTGCTACAGTATGTTGCCAACGAAAGAAATTGCCTTATAATTAGATATCCGAGTGACGAGAGAGAAAGGGACTGAGAGATAGAGAGAGGAGAGAGAGAGAGAGAGATGTACAGTAAAATGGAGAAACGGAGAGAGAGTGAAAGAGAGACATTGGCAGAGTGTGAGTGTGAACGGCACTGTTGCTGTTCAGATGACCTGTAGATGGGGATGGTGTACAATGTTTTATGAGGAAGTGGCCCCTGGCTGATAAACATGTGTATTCTTCCACAGCACCTTTTTCTCTCCATTTTCTTTTCTTTTCCTTGACATAGAACCCTAACCCCCCCCCCCCCCACCACCACCACCACCCGCGTTTCTCATATACACTCTAAAAAAGAAAAGAAAGATATGTGCCATCATTTTCCCTCCACTGCTTATGTGTAAAAGAAAATTGGGTTTTCTTACTCGGTTGAGATGGCGGATTTGACTTGTCGGTATCTAGAATCAAAGTAAAGTACAGCAGACTATCGTTCGAAAACGGCAAGGTCAAAAAACATGCCCTTTGATAGATTATTCCATTGATTTGAACAAAAAAAGTGTTTCTTACACTGATTATTAATGACATTTTAGAATGGATTTTTTTGTTTCCCTTGTATCTCCCCCTTTTAAGTACATTTTAATTATAGTTGAACCTAAAAGAGCTATAGCACATCCTGGCTTGTTTTCTCTGTTGGTGGAGACGATAACAAGAGGACAGTAAGCCCTGGGGGCAGACCAACAACTGTGTTGGCGTTATTTCTGATTTGGCAAATTGGAAATGCCTAAATATATGTAGAAAGTGGGAATGTTAATCACGAAGGGGAAAGGAGGTTGTATCTTATTTTAGCCTCTGCTGATATCGCATGGATCCAATTTATGCTGTGTGTATTTATACGTAATTGGCTTCCCAGACCTGAACAAAACAGATTACTTTATTGTTTTACATTTTAGTATTTCTAAAGTTGTTACCTCCCAGACTGACGCGAAAACAAAAATGGCTCATCACAGTTTATACAGTTTAAATGCTGGCTCAGAGAGTTTTTTTTTTTTTTTTTTTGGCAGATTTGGCCGGACTCTTGCGAATTATGGGAAATTAGTGGCAGAGAGATGCGAATTAACACTTTTATACAAATCCACATGTGACGCGGACGCGGCATCCTTATTTGGAAAGAAAAAATGTTTAGCAGCTCACATTCAAAGCTGTAGGATCTGCCTCAATCCCACAGCTTTGCACGGAAACTGTGTGTCTCTCAAACGCCCCTCCCCACTTTCTCTTAACAATTTCTTCACCTTTTCCCAACCTCACTCTTCTGCCTTTCATCTGCCCCTCATCCATCTCAGTTATCTCCATCTTATTTTTCTCTTCTTTGTCTTTTCTTTGGAGCGCTCCTCCCATGTTTCTCCAGAAGCCACTCCTCCTCCCTCCTACTTTTTCCTTGCCTCCCATTGCAGGTCCCTACTAAATAATCTTGATGACCTCTCCCTCTCCTTGGAGCCGTTAAGCTTGCCGAGCGTGTTTCCAAACACTCGCTGTTTATTTAGGATGCAATCAAACCAAACGCTATTGGCATATAAAAAGAAAAAGGGAGAGGATGATTGCTTAGAGGCTTACAATACGTTGTGAGAGAGTTTCATCTGATTATTATCAGCACTAACATACATGCAAAGCATATGCATGAATATGTACACAAGCTTTGTGTAGACCCTGAGCCTACAGTACATGCATGCATGCATAGACTCAGTTATGCAAACACACACATGCATTCCTGTCGCATTCTGCCTTTATACAATGTAATTAGGGGCCTTATTCCTGATTATGAGTGTGTTGGAATATTTATGCATGGAGATGCTGCTAACTCTGCTCTTACAATTACTGATTGTGATCGTTTTCGGCGTTGTTCAAAACATTTTGTTTCATGTTGTTCATAAAGCACATTCAGCAAGGCCTTTGTTGTCTAAAATACCATATTAAGGTATAAATAATGTATTGTGATTTCTCTATTCTCTCTCGCTGTGAGATTGTGCCTACGTGTGGGTGTGTGCGCACGCACATGTGTGCTCTGCATGCCCAAATTTACATTTCGATGAAAATAACTTTAACACTTGCCAAACTTTGCAAAAGGGATAATACAGGATAATTTGCCCTTTGGCAAAGGCAGCAAAATGCGTCAGTGTTGCCCATGTACTTCAACAGAGCTTTATGCTAACTACAGAGCAGAGATCCTTCTTTTTCGGTCTTTGATATACACTATGATTCATATTCAGAGTTTGTTCTTACTCTTTTGGCAGTTTTGAATGTGGTTTTGGACTCTAGCTGTGACGACTAAATCTTCTTCTTTGCTTTGCCAGCTCTGGGCAGAACGGCATGACAGATGAACAGAAAGATAACACTACAGTGTTCACCAAGATCTTAGACAGCCTTCTGGATGGCTATGACAACCGCCTCAGGCCAGGACTAGGAGGTCAGTAATCCCAAGTCATTGAATGTCTTTTTTTCCCTCATGGTGACTCTTTGAATCTTTTGTCTTTTATTTATTTAAACTTTTTTTTTTTTTGTTGCAAATATCATCCAAAAAACCTCTAAAAACAGCTTATCCATATGACTAAATCTTATGGAGGTGGGTTTCTCTCAGTGTGTGATAATTAAAAACAAGGACGGGAGACTTATTCTTCACCTGCTGCTTTTGTAAAACAGTGAATTGTCATAAATCCAGCACTCCTAATATAACACAGTGAATGACATTTCATTGTGTGGGCTGCTCTTCACTCTATTGTCAACTGCCCATTGTTAGAGAGAGAAACAAAATGGCAGGGAGACTGAAATACAAATCCAGAAATGGAAAATGAGAGGAATAGAGAAAGAGAAAGAACAGAGAGTAAAAGGGGAAAAAAAAGAGGAGAGATAATGTGAGAATTGGTGTGTGAAGGACACCGAGGATCGCACAGTGTGATGCAGCAGGCATCAAACAGACAGGCGAATAAAACCAGACCTGCTAAAAGTTCAGCAGCCGAGGGGAAGAAATTATGGATTATGATGGGTATCATTCATAAATCATGCTGTCATATTTCAGTTTCAGAATTGCAAGGAACAAACTCTCTGACACACACACACCTGCCACCCCCCTCCAATTGAATCCCCAGTGGACCCATCAGTATTATGGGACCAGAGTGGCATATTTTCAGTAACACAGCAATGCGCAAATTTATTAAGAGATTGAACCACTGTCCGGGTAATGGAGCTGACACTGAAGCCAATACCAGCAGAAATGGTTATCGACATACAAAACGGGGTTTTTTTTATGGTGGTGTTTTTTTTTATTTTTCCAATTTGTCTGTGTGTGTGTGTGTGTGTGTGTGTTTGTGAATGTGTCTAAGTGTTAAAAAATATTGTTGAAGGGATTGAATGGATCAGAGGCTCGCGCCAGGTGGTCTTGTATTAACAGGTAGTTAGGGGCTAATGAATGCCACTGATAGTCACTCACTGGCAATTTCCTGCTTCAACAGAGCGTGTAACTGAAGTCAAGACTGACATTTTCGTGACTAGTATTGGGCCAGTTTCGGACCATGACATGGTAAGACTCTTTTTCGCTTCTTTAAATGTCACCAATTTCCCCCTGTCCCTGTCCCTCCCCACCCTCACCCCTGTCTTCTAACCTCCCTGGGCACAATGTTCTCTAAACTGTAAAATAATTATTCATTTGATGATTCATTCCATTAACTCCTGATGTGTTAATAAAAACTGTCACATGTGTGAAATGCATTTTCTGCCGCACGGTTCGTAACCCCAGTCTACATTAATGCCACCCTTACTCGTAAATATAACCGCATGTGCCTTTTACGTGGATGTTAGAATCTGCTTTGAAATCTGACCCCAAACTGTGTTTATTTGTCATTTAATGTATTCAGTTTGTTGAGCTTGCAGATAGATATTTCAGAACTATACCCATGTTGATCAGTCTTCGCTAAAAAATCCGGAGCTAAGAAATGTGTGGAAATTGAGGTTCAAAGACGGTACTCATGAAATGTAGTTAAAGTGCAGCAACGATAGCTTTATGTGTTGCTGTGATTTTGGGAAGTCAAGCTGTTGTCACATTCCATTTTGAGATTCTTGAAAAACATTACAGTATGATGAGATAATTTGAAAGTTGGCGGCAATAAGAAAGAAGAAAGTTGCTACATTTCCATATCAAATTAAAATGCAACATCCAAATATGAGTCATCACATTTATGGTTTTCTTTAGTGTTCTTCAATATGCTATCTTAAAAAAAAAAAGCCGTGGGCTGTTCTTTACTCTCTGCACTGGAAACCAATTAATCTCATCCAAATGTCTCACTACCTCTCCTTTACCACTTGAAAAAAAAAGTGAAAAAAAAAAAAAAGACTCCTGTTATCTGCACGTGAAGTGTTGTACTCTAGTTGACATAATCTCAGTTAATTGCACTGGCTGACATGCGGGCCAGTACTATTTTTCTGCCGTGTTAAGGCCAGAAGGAAGAGCTGCAGAACATTTTCTCCATCTCCAGCCTTTCCCTATCCCCCTCTATTACCTTGAAGCTCTGTTTCAGCTCATACTAATTATCTTACGTGGGCCACGTGAAAATGGGGGGAGAAGAGAACAAAAAAACAGGCTGTGCTGTAATTTTTACAGGCTTCCTTTTACTCTGCCGGGCGGTCATGTGGAACCATTAGAATCTGCTCTCAGCTATAGTCATTAGCTGGCTTCAAAATGAAATGTCTTCCTAATTTTGTGTCCAGTGGTTCCTTTTTGTGTCCAATGTAATTTAGATTACTAAGCAAAGAAGTTTCCCCAAAGATGAATGCTAACAATGATCATTTCTGGCACTTACCTAACAATGCCCTATTAGCACACAACACATTAAACTGCCCAGACCATAATTATGTAAAGCAAAACTATAATGAAAGGAAAATGGAAAAAGCAAACACACGTTATTTCCATCTGAAATAGAAAACAATTACTATACTTAACAATGGAGGCATTCTTCTAGAAAAGATACCAGCCAGAACACCATGAACCTCCGTCCACTAGATCCTCCCTATATTTGCCAAAGCCTTTAACATGAAGAGACAGTTACCAGCAGGGAAACAAGGACACGACTACCATGAGAAAGTCAAGGTGATGTAAGGAAGAGAAAAAAGGAAAAAAAGTGAGACGACAAAAAGGGTAAAAAGGAAAAAGAAAAAGGTTGGATTGCTCAGCAGCTTCCCCTAGCCAGGTGGAGTAGATGGAGGTGGGAATAAAACAGCTACAGGGTTCGGGGTTTTCTTTTTTTTTTTGTCTCCTTCTTGACTTTTATGTTTCTCTACCTCTCACCGTGCACCTGTAGGAGTACACCATTGATGTCTTCTTCAGACAGAGCTGGAAGGATGAAAGGTTAAAGTTCAAAGGCCCCATGGCCGTGCTACGTCTCAACAACCTGATGGCCAGCAAGATCTGGACCCCCGATACCTTCTTCCACAATGGCAAGAAGTCAGTGGCTCACAACATGACCATGCCAAACAAGCTGCTGCGAATTACAGAGGAAGGCACTCTGCTGTACACCATGAGGTAAGGCTGACTATGGATTTCAGAACAAGCCAGAGACTAAAATGTCTTTGAGTTGACACTGAAACTATATCATTACTCAAACTGAAGTAAATATTGCATTTGTTAGGGGCCATTTTCAGCTGTGGATTAATGCACATTTGGTACACTAATACCTACTTACGGCACCAGAATGGTGTATGTGGAATTGACTCGTGATAAATATCAGTGCTCATGTTCATGGTAATGAAGGAACATAACAGTGTGGTTTATTGATGTGTTTTTTTATAGTTTTCGGACAACAAATAAGATTTATGACCCACAGGGGGAAAAGCTTTATCAGGCTTTAGCTACACAGAAAAGACGTACTTGTTAGGGAGATCCATTTGTTGTTGGTTGTTAAAAATGGTATTTGTTGTCAATGGGGATAAAATTGAAAATAACCAGCTTTATCTTTTAAGCTATTACATAAAACATTTTACAGAGTAACCTTTCTGAGGTGCATTGTTTCTACCTTGTTTAACTGTGAATACACACCATGCTCTACTTTATAGTGCTGTGTATACGGTTCTTTTTACACAAAGGTAATTCAGTACACTACTCAATTTCTATTTCTATCTCTATATATCATACATATATATATATATATATTAGAAATGAAATATAGATATATTTATTGGTGCGATATTACGATCCGGCATTTCTAAGTTCTGTGTACCCCATGCATTTTCACTACAATTTGTCATTTCTACATTGTAGTGTTCACCAGGAAAAATAAAATAGTGTCATCCTGTCATGATTTATTACTTCGGGGATGCTGCGTGACAGTTGCGCGCAGAGAGATAAGGTGTATGGCCAGCTGAGCTGAGTTTAGAACGAGTCGTGGCAGCTCCGTATCCTTCAGCAGAATGCGGGTAAATATAGGCCTTGGAGACGGTACAAACCTTGATGCACTGCACACTGCAGAGTGATGCTAATGTGAGATGTCTAAGGCGAGGATTGTAAAACATTTGTTTTAGCATGTTATCTGGCAGGGGGAGGGGGTAGAGGCGGAGTCCATATTGCTGTCACAGATGAGGGAGATGAGGGATGGACGGGAGATTAGTGTGTCACTGGTGGCCTGACGAGCCGTTTTTCACCAAGCTGTCAGGAAATAGAAACCCACAGCTCAGGGAACTGGAGCATTTCTGTTGGTTTGGGGGAACGTATAGCTGCAGTTCGACAGCGTTTGGTGCTGAGACGTTGGAAAATAACTAAAAGAATACACCACATGTTCCTGGTGCCTGACTGTGAACTGTCATTGTTGTGCCTTAATCCTTCTAGTCCTCTTCCTCATCCCTCCACCAGCATTGTCACCCTCTTTCTTCCCGGCTTTGCCACATGCTGTGTTGTTCGTATTTCCTTGCTACTGTTTTAGTTTGTCTAATTCACTATCCATGTCTGTGTGAATCTCTCTAGGCTTACAGTAAGAGCAGAATGTCCCATGCACCTGGAAGACTTCCCTATGGATGCCCATGCCTGTCCACTAAAGTTTGGCAGCTGTAAGTGGCCCCTGCACTCACACACAACCCTACATACAAAATGCACACCGCAACAGACACACACACATGCCTCACTGACACGCTGTCACTACCTCATCCAACTGGAAGCGCGACCCCGCACCAGTCCCTGATAAGGGATGACAGTGCGGTAACAGCTGTTCTCCCAGAGGAACTGTCCGCCAAGTCCCCTCTGGTCCCCCTATTCAACCCTGCCAGGCCCCGCAAGACCCCGGCAGGCGTGCAGTGCACAGACCTGTGTTTATCCAAGGCAGCACTCTTTGTAACGTTTCCAGAGCATCACACCAGCTGCTCACCGCTGACAGCTACCCCCACCCTGCATCATCCTTGAGAAGACATAACAAGATATAGAGTGATTGAGGTTGCAGACTAAATAGAGAGTGAGGGAAAAAAACTAGAGGGAAGAAAAGCAGAGCAAAAAGTATTATTGCTTGCTTGAGAAAGCAAAGCGAAAATACAGCAAAAGTGAAAGAGAAAGAGAAGTGAACTTCACGCTGTCTCCGTGCCATCCTTCAGACAGCTGCACAGCGTGAGTGAGAGGACCTAGCATCAACCTCCCTTTAAATTGAACTCACTCCCTAAATATTTCAGTGATGAGCTCTCTTCCTTATGCTGCAGTCTGCAGTCGAGCCATCCTTTCCTCTGCAGTGGTCGAGCCACACTGCAGCTTTGACAGGTTGGGTGGCCGGGGGGAAGAAAGGACTGACTTAGCTGTTTTAAGGTCATGTTGTCCTGTTGGGATGTTGTTTGTTTGTTTTCTTACAAGACGAGGGATGACATGATGTGATGCGATCACAGCATAACATGACATCACGAAATGCAAAAATGTTTGAAAAGAGACGAACGAAATACGAGACAGAGCTGAAAAAGATGACATAAAACGGTGGAGAGGAGGTTGGCAGATACTCTCGCAAGGTGAAAGAAAAATAATGTGCTTAAATAGTGAATGAGACAAGACAGGCAGAATTAAGATGAGAGCAGACTGGACGAGATGAGAGAAGAAGAGATGAGACCCAATGAGATGAGGTAAAATAAAACTAGACGATTTCAGTGGAAGACCACATTTCAGATTTGTCTTTTTTTTCTCTTTTTTTTTTTCCTCAACTGGCATCCCGAGCAACTCCAAAAATACAACCTGCGAGGCAACACGTGATCGCCAGCAGCGAAATAATTTATAACTTTTCGCTCCGTTCGTCCCTGTCAGATGCCTACACTCGAGCAGAGGTGGTGTATGTGTGGACCAGAGGGGCTGCCAATTCCGTGGTGGTGGCAGAGGATGGATCCAGACTGAATCAGTACGATCTGATGGACCAGAGTGTGGATTCTGGTGTGGTGCAATCCAGCACAGGTAGGCGTTTCAGTTAGTTTACAATGTGCTCTGAACGATACAGTTTGCTGTGAAATAAATAAATGTTTTGAGGGTAAAGAAATGTGCATTTTGAATTCATTCATTTGACATGTTGTTGATGCTCACACTGCTGTATCGCAGTAAAAGAGACAGAAAAAGAAGCTCAGCACATACACGGTTCCATAGACACTCACCACTGAACAAACTACTGGTCTGAAACTGTACATTTTGACACAGCTGCATCAGCTCATCTGCATCTTTAGTGGCATCAGTTTGTGGCTTTACAGATGACAGTTCCTGCCCTAGATTCATAATTTCCCAACTGGCCATTACGTATTTTTTCCACCTCCTCTTTTTCTCCATTGATAGTGGCAAAACTTTGTGACAGCGTAAAATGGGTGACCAGTGACACTATCTGCAGGCGGAAAGTGATGCTTACTGTAAAACAGCCCTAGACCCCAATCCACACTTCACTTGATTAGCAACAAGCTCCCAAGGGACTGCATCTACCAAGCTTGATTGAATAAGCTATGTTCATATATACATGCATTCTTCTTTTTGTTCTTCCAGCTGTTTATGTCTCTGGAAAGCCTGAAAATCAACATATTGTTATAACCAGATTAAACACCAATGCTGTTCCTTTGACAGTCGTATCGTCTATCTGACTGGGTTCAAACTGCTCTTATGAAATGCATCACGTATGGGTATTGAGTGTGTTAAGAAAAATGACACTCCTACCTATGCCAATAAATCTCAAATATAATAAAACGGAAGGCCAAAACACAACAAACTACTTAGAAAAAAAACCTTTAGGGACAGGTACAATAGATTTCCTGAATATATATGAGTGTATATAAGTAAATAAGTGTAAAAGTTATCTGTGCATTCTTTCTGACTTCATGTCTTTTGTCTGCTCACCACAGGAGAGTATGTTGTGATGACAACCCACTTCCACCTGAAGAGGAAAATTGGTTACTTTGTGATCCAGACATATCTACCCTGCATCATGACAGTCATCCTCTCTCAAGTGTCTTTCTGGCTCAACAGAGAGTCCGTCCCTGCCAGGACTGTCTTTGGTGAGTAGTCCGCTCGCCTCTCTGCTAAATACTTCTGGGTTGAAAAATGAGCCTATCATCAGAAGCTTTCAAATCTGTTCTCGGAAAAAATAAATGTGGACGACATGAAGGCATGACATCAGGTTCTTACTCTGTATAAATATATAACTATAGTTCCGCTGAGCACTAAACCAACTAGGTTGCTTAAAGATAAAATAAAAAAAAAGTCCCTCTAAATAAAACAAACAATGTCATTATCATTTTAAAATGTGACATTATGTAGGGATGTTTCTTCCCAATAGCTTCACATTTTTTGACATTATAGATATTTGATATTATTTATATATAGTTAAGTTTTTAGAATACTGTAATAGTTGCCTAATGATAGAGAATGGAGAGTTATATAATCTTCATAAGTATTGCATGGTTTCCAAAAACATTACGCTGTGATTTAATGTCTAACCTATTATTACGTCATTATTATTGGCAAACATGATGATGAGGTGGCGTTACACTTTGCAGCAATTTATCATAGCAGCACTTATTACCTGTTATATACATCATTGTTTGAAAGCAATTTTAGTCAAAATGCACAACATATCACATTATCATTTGTTCCCCTTGTAAAAAAAATTTAAAAAATAAAAATAAATATATATATATATATATATATATATACTGTATATATAAATATATATGACAAGTGTATTTGGATGATTGATCCTGAGATAAATGACAATAAAAAGTAACATTATCTGATTAAATGTTCAAATTAAGTACTTTTCTTTGAACTAAATAGAATAGAAATGAAAATAGGACAACGTGCTGTAACAATTTCATGAACACTGTCTTCCTGGTGTCTCTGCTGGTTGCCTGGCAACCTCACAGTGATGACACAGTGGTATCAATCTTCCCATCTCATTCTCGGCAAGAGAGCTAGCAAGCATTCTTGCCAAAATGTCAAACTATTGCCGTGAAAGATATCAAATGTTAAAAAGACAGGGAAAAATTACATGTATTCGGTCCAAACATCATTGCACAATAGTTCTACTGTGTTCTCTTCTATTCTCTGTCTGCACCAATGAGGAGAACACGAGCTTTAATCAGTTGTGGCTGGCTGCAGTAGAAATTCAAGCACAAGGCTCAGTGTGAATTTAGCTTTACGTGCTCGGAATGTTTGCCTACAAGTGTGTGTGTGTGTTTGTGTGATGCAAATGTTCGTCAGTGTGTGTGCGCATTGATTGGCCTATGTGTGTTGTGCGCATGTGTCTGAGTTTGTGTATATGTGTGTTTGTATTTGTGTGTGTGTGTGTGTGTGTGTATCTGTCTGCCTGTCACACTAAAGTCTTACATAATGTCGCCCAAAAGGAAAGCTCTTGCTAGTCTGCAGCATGCTCTATAGCAGCAAAGCACAGCAGCAGCAGGCAGAATGTCCTTGAGTTACCTCACCCTACACTCTTTCTTCCTCCTTTTCTTCCTCCTCTCTCTCTCTTTCTCTATCCTTCTCTCTCTCTCTCTCCTTCTCTCTCTTTCTCCTTCTCTCTCTCTCTCTCTCTCTCTCTCTCTCTCTCTCTCTCTCTCTCTCATGGACGTCAGTGTTTCCCCTGGCCTATTACTTAAAGAGCTTTTAACAGAAACATTATACAGGCTCCACATTTTGCAGCTCTGCAGCCTCCTGCAGATTTTTCTACGCTCCCTGCACTGTTTTGGTGTCTGTTTGTATGAGTTGTGAGTGTCTTCATGTGTCACAGCTAGCTACCTGCGGTGCTTGTCACGTGTCGAGGCGAAATGAGGATGGCCTAGATTAGATTCGAACAACTATCTAGGGCATGTGTGTGTCCCTCATGCTATCATTGCTGGTTCTGCTTCATGAGATTACATGCATGCAGCGTGTACACACACACACACACACACACACACACAGTTGAATAAGCCCATGTACGCGCTTCTTTTCACGAAGACGCAGAGCAGCGCAGCATCCCAGTATACTAGGTAGGTCATTCATGTGATTAATATGCATCATCTGAGGCCGCAGATGAATGAGCCTGTTCTTCAAAGATGTTACAATGTCAATATCGCTGTAAATGAATCATTAAAAAGACATAGCCGACAATCAGGATCTTTCATTGCCATCTTAATCCTTTGGCTATCATCTAAGTCAAGGATTTATGTGGTATATCAAACCATTGTACACGTGTCTACTGCTATTAGGATGAAAGAGTACACTGAGCTGTCTTCACACAGAAGTGTGTCTCTATCGTGGTGAATCAGAAGCTAAATGTACCTAAATAATAAGCTGCCTGGCAATATTCAGCGTGAACTCAGATTCACGCGTTAGCGTTAGACAAGGGTTACGCTCTCACTGCTTGCAATGTTTGCTGTTGGCGTATTATTTTGAGGGCTTGTAAATGGTGCTTTAAACATTCAACGAGCGATGTGGTGCCGACAGATGTCACAGTTTCGAGACAGGCAGCTTGACAGGAGCAGATTCAGAATGCTGATAAACACAAAAAAACACTTGATGTACTGCAGTTTGAAGTCCCTTTCAGAAAATGCACCTCATTACGTACATGCGGCTCCAATTGTACAGTCTTCCTCATGCCTGAGTAAGCGCCTTAGTCACAATGATAATGTTACTAGATCTGACCTAGTAACATTTCCAAAACAGCACAACACATCCACATTAACAAAAAGGTTACCGTAAAACAAGGTTAAATACACAGAGATGTATTACATTCATTAATTCGCCTCATTAAGAGTACTGGAATAAATATATCACTTCATTATCACTCTTTATGCACAAATAAAGTAAAACACATTGGTTTAATAATCCACACAACCCATATGATAACCAGACCAGCACTGCCTACATATGGGCAAATATGAATTAAATGAGTCCCAATTTGTCTTTTCATTCTTTTATAATGTAAGTTGCAGAATTCTTTATGAATGATGAAATTAATGAGAATTTGTATTAAGGGGATTCACTCTGAGAAGTATAGACAAGCGTCACTAATGCCCACAATGGTCATTAATTAAATCTTCAAAGGTAAAATAAGTTTTAAAATCCATCACTGACGCAGCCGGCGAGAGAGCGGAAAAAAAATGTTTTCTTCCTTCATACTGTATGATGACTTTTCAGTTCACCGCTGTTCTCCAGTCATACCATGGCATTTCCAGCTCTTTCCATAATGCTCCTGTCAAGCCTGAATAAAGCTGGGAGGAATATTTACATAAAACACACCTATGTCTGAAAGACAAAAAGACATTCTTTTAACATACGGTACGCGCCAATGAAGCCAACCATGTCATATACAGTGTGTATGGCATATCTGGAAAGGGCTTTAGGAGTACACAAACCAACCTGCGGTGTTTCAAATATTATATTTACTGCGGGAGTATTAACTAAATTGCAGAAATGCACATTAGTCATTCCTCCCGCAGACACCTATTCACAGCTTGACTTCTCTTTGTTTTCGTTTCAGAACAGAAACACAGGGTATCAAATGCTGCACTGGCACTAAAAATAAACAAACCACTGTAATGTTACGTGTTCTCTTGTTACTACAGATGTGTTCAGGTTTACGTTTCCAACGCAGATGTCCAAATCTGACACAGAAACCCCATCATCGTTTAAATTACATTGTGACCATGAAGCATGACCTCTGCTCTAAATCTCTTTTCCTAAAGCTTTCCCTGTAGATGAATAGGCAATTTAAAAACACAGCAGTGGGTAGAGTTATCTTATTTATCATTGTGCCGATTAAGTGGCTGATTAGTTTAAAGGCAGTTTGCTGTAGTGGGAAACTGTTGGCAATGTATTTATTTGCAGCCCAAATGAAAACCAAAAGGAAACAGCCCCTGATGGTGCTCCGTCTCACTCTCACTCTCACTCTCACTCTTTCTCCGTCTCTCTCTCGCGCTGTCTCTAAGCTGTCAGGGACAGCAGTGCTCAGATTATCTCGCTTCCTCCTCTCCTCTTTAAGCGATTGGCTGGGTATTTATTAGTTTTCCCATGATGCTGTTTAATGTATCTGCTCATTAAGGAATAACACCTTGTGTGTGTGTGTGTGTGTGTGTGGGTGGGTGTGTGTGAATTGAAGTTTGGTTGTGTACGCACACCAGCGAGACTGTGTATGTGTCCCGGCATGTGTTTGTTTGCTATATGTGCTCATGCTGGTTGTGTGCCAGTGGGTGCTCATAAATTCATGATTACTAGCTGACAACATTGTAGGCAGTGCAGCTACAGTACGTACTGTATGTGTGTGTGTGTGTGTGTGTGTGTGTGTGCGTGCGTGCGTGGCACAGTTCTCACAGCTGTGGTGCTGGCACAGTCATTTAACTCACCCGCCAATCAACATGTCAATTTATTTCTTCATTTATGTAAATCAGAGGTGACGTAGTGGTGCTGAATGGAATGTGTTTCTGAGTCAGGCCCCCCCTGAGGCTTCAGTTATTGATAAGGCATGAATAAATAAGTAGCCGCAACACAGTGGAGATGTTGATTGACATCCAGAAAAGACAGCTTCACCCCTGGGACCGGATGAAGGAATATAAAAAGTTGTTTGACAACTCCCTACACAGAAATCATGTTCATTTATCAAAAAGTCTTTACAAATTGTACAACTGTTGTACCTTCACTAATTCATGAGTGTAAGATCCTTTCTTCGTGTTCCTATATCTGAAAAGAATCAACTATGATTGAAATTATTTCTAATACGTATGCAGACAGAACTATATTTATATACAACCTATTTGTATCGGCATATACTTATTTTGTGTTGTGTTTTCCCTACAATATTAAATATGGAGAAAAAAAAGATCAGTATTTTTATGGTTATGTCTAGGCAGCTCAAAGCACTTGGTTATGGTTTGGGATAGAGAGATTATGCTCATGGTTTAATATTGAAAAGTCTATGCTGACTTGAAGCTCAAGATGGGAGATTGACTTTCCACATTTGAATATCTCTTCAATATGTATTCAATATATAACCGAAAACAAACGTCAAAGTCCTGTGGTTGTACGCCCATCCTTCATATTCCTTCTGTGCAGTAAAAGCATGGCAAACTGTTTGGATTGGAAAAAAACAGAGAACTTATTTTGAAATTTGTATTATCCATGGTATGGTAGATATGGTGAATGCTGGAGAGGAAACATCTTTCACTAGAAATGTTCTAAACGTCCTTGAAAAGCTTTCTTTCCCATATTGTAAAAAGTGAGATTCCCATGTCTATTTTGAATTTTTTCTTATAAAGCAGGTCTAGGTGCTAAATACTGGTTTTAAAACCAGAAAGTTTTAAAAACGCTAAAATCCACGGAGAGATGATACGGCCCTTGTTTAGGAATTGAACCTTTAAACAAGCCGCCAGTGACTTCCGTATAGGTTGTGATGTCACAACTGTACAACATAAAGTAATTCCCCGGCTGCAATGATGGTGCAGCGACGCTGGGAAGAGAGGAGAAGGGCTTAAAGAGACAGGCGCTAAAACGCAGCGTTTCAGGCGGGATTTAAGTTACGAATAAAGGACTACGTGTTCCTTGAGTGAGCAGGCATCCCACTTCACAATGTACTTTTGACCTTGTCCCACATTTTGATTGTCATGTTTGATTGGTTGCTTACTCAGTCAAAACATTGTTAGAGGCAAATTTCTGCCTGAAAAGAAGGAGCACGAGAGTAGAGCGAGAGGAAGAGAGAGAGAGAGCGAGCGAGAGTGAGAGAGAGAGAGAGAGAGGACAGCCAATTTCCTAAAGGCTCACTTTCCCCAACTTGGCTCTGGTCCAAAGGCTGAACAGTACATTTTACTCACTGGCTTGAGATTGGTCAGATTAGCAGAAGCCTGTCATTCAAGGTTTGTCAATCAAGTTGTCAAGTTGGAACCAACGAAGATAACAAAATGAATTGACAGAAAAATCAATAATGATTCTAAACAATGACTTTACACCTGGTTGACCTTAAAGGACAAGCGAAGTTGAGCTCAAAAAGCCCATACATTTATTTTTAGCCATGCCTGGAGCGATTAATTTTTTTGAATCCCTAGCTTCTTACAGGCAGTCGAGCATTAAATGTCTATCAGACTGATTACCCCGATAGCCAGTAAATCAAAATTCTACAAGCTTTATCTAGCTGTGTCAGAAACCTGTTAACCAAGTGGACATTATCTGCCCCACATTCTCCAGAAAATGCACATTTGGACTGTTTGCCTGCTGTCATATCAAACTTTTCCTTGCCTGAGGCAGCAGTGATAGACTTCCTACCTTGAAATAGTCTGTGACACCTTGTCATTCATCACCATAAACCTCTAATTTAGTTTCCCCACGTTTGCTTTCTCGCACAATCTTTCTCTATAACTCTTTCCCCACCCCCTTCAACCCTGAATGTATGTACTGTATGTGTATTTGACAGTGAATGTGCAACAAAAGAAAAAAAAAAAAAAAAAAGAGGGAAAAGACCTTGCTTGTGCACACTGAGCTAAATTAGGTGGAAAGGTTTCTCAAGAATTGAGTTACACCACTATTAATCCAGTTAGAACTTTCCAGATCAGTGACTCTGTTCATTAACAGCCTTCAAAGCCTCAAGTCTATTAGTTACAACATGTCAAACGGAGTCATTTAAAACCAGCTCTGGAGTCATGTTATAATGAATCAACTTACTGGTGTTCTAAATTATTCCTAAGTAGGCCTCACACTAAACAGGCACAAAGGGGAACCATTCTCCCTGGAAGTGGGACATCATACCTGTCCACACACGCACACACACACACACACACACACACACACATACATGTAGACTACTGTAAACATAGACACACACAAAACCTTCAAACGCATCAGTGTCTGCGAGCAACAAAGCACTTAACGGTCAAATTCATGCATCGTTCCGATTTCATCACCAAACATTTTTCTTTTTTTTTTCCATTTTTTCCTCTCTTGGTATTAAGATGTCGGAGGGTTGGCAGACTTGTTTCCATGACAACAGAGCTTGTCAAACACAGTAAAGTATATATGATTCCAAGCATCGGGGCGCTTTTCTGAGGACTTGTGTAATACCCAATGGTGCTGCCTTCCTCCTCCCCCACACGAATTAACTGATTTACTGGCAAACAAAATACCTGACAGATTGACACCCCTCTGTTGCCACCCATCTTTCCATTCCTTCCCTTACCTGCCTTCATCCCTTCCTCCTACTATAGCCCACGTATCTCTAAATATGCATTATAGGCCTTATTTCTCCTCCCACACGTGTATTTGGTTCGAGTTGTTTTTGTACAACAGACATTCCCTTATTCATCTTCCTTCGCTCCATTTTACCTCCGTAGCTCTCAGTACAGAAGCTATGGACGCGAGGTGCCATGTGTTTGTGCTCCGGCACCTGCTGACGCCATAAGCACACATGATTGCTGGCAAAAATCACTTTGCACTGGCTGTTGTCCAATGGAGAACGTTCTGGCACCCGCTGCATACACCTTGGTGTTATGGTTACACTCCACTGGAAATCTCAAGACACAGTTCTCATACCTAAAAGGATTTCAAACTGTTCTACAAGTTACATTTACGTGCGACTCATTTAAAGGAGCAATTCAGGTAAACTGGCAGCATTTTGTTCCAGTACGAAAAGTTTTTATAGCTCAGTGAAATGTTGCAGGGAGGTCGTACAAAGCTTTGGACTTCGATATTGGAGTTTACGCCTCATCTCGTTCTTTAAGCATTCACTTTTAATTTATTACACCCAACGGCACAGTACTTCCCTAACCGAGTCTTTATCGTTGTCTTAACATCAACAGTCCTACCATAATCATGCTTCATTGGTCTTGCGCAGATGCTTTTATGGAAAACAAATGTGAACAGTTTTCTGCATTAGACGTTATCAGCCCACCAGCTGATTAAGTTTTTTGTAGCGTGCGTTTTGGTTTTGTATTGGTACAGGGAAAACAAATGATGTAGTCAGTAGTCAGGGAACATTTGCAGCTAAGTTTAACATGATTGTTTTGCGACATTTTCCTTAAAAAAATGTGCCATACATTCGCCCCAAAATGTTATTCAGCTAATACAAATGAGCTGGATATGAACATAATTCTTGGTTGAGATGGAGGGTGGGAAAATCTGGTATGAATACGTGACTAAGCATCATTTGATATTTTCATATCTCCTGCCACCATGCATTCCCATAACAATATATCAACAAACCATTCAATGCCCTACTTAGCAGTGGGTGCAGTGCAGCACATGGTCATGTGTGGATTTTATGACATCACATAACTGTATTAATACACTTACTGTAGCATAAAAAAAGGCTTTTTTACTTCACATCTCAGGTGTGCTGAGGCGATGTGGAAATACACCATGTGTGATGATGAGGCAGATGTAACTCCTTGTTATTCCTGTATGTCCTTTTTTATTTTGAACTAATTAAACAAAATATCTTTCTGGGACATTTGATAAAAGAACATGCAATGAAAAGCTCAGAAACAAATTTAAAAATAAAATACATCAGAATAAATAATTCTGACCTACTTATTTGTTAGTCCCTTTTGGAGCCATAATGACTACCAGAAAATGTATGACCACCCACTCTATGTACCTACTATGCCGATCCAGTAAATCAATCAGAGGTGTCTTGTTCACTTATGGCTAATGACCAATTATTTATTTGGCTCTGACTAATGAGAACATAACAATCAGCCTTTATGCTTCATGTCACAGCACCAACTCAGTAATGCCAAAAGCATGTGAAAGTGAGTGGGTGGATGAGGAGTCTGTGATTCATCTCTTAACACTTCATCATAACCGAGGAGGAAGAGGGAGAAGAATCATTCTGAAGAAACATTTCAGGACACATGTAATAACTCAGTACCAGCTGCTTAGGCAGCTTGTAGGTGGTGGATACAAAAACAGGAACACTGTTCAATATAATGTAATCTAATACAAACACCAACTTTCTCTTTGGACCGTGTAAGAAAGGAGATGTATCGAACTCAACAATCATTTTTATTGAACCTATGGTTGGCGATTCTTTTTTTAGAGCAAATAGGATCACCTGGTGTAAACCTTTTTTTCATGTTGACGTATTTCATCCTGAAGCTTGTGAACTAAATATGATCATTTTTCGTAACTTGGAAATTTGTAAATAATCATTTTAAAGGCAACGGGCTGTAAATCCCAACGGCATCAATACAATAACCCATATTCATTTAAGGATTAACAGTATTTACTAGCTTGAAAAGGTGCTTGAATATATATATCTATATATATATATAGATATATACTGTATATACACTTATTTTTTTTTTTTAAATAAAGCTTATAGGGTATTTTAAGAAGTGACTGGAAATGTCGGCAGATCTTTGACACATGGAAGTGTGTATGTGGGGGTATCACATCCATGTGTGTTTTTACATAAACATCTCTCTCCACATGTGTGGGAGGGTCCTCTCTGCATATTTCATCATTCCTGTAGAAGCCAGCTGTTCTCCAGCTCCCTTCATGGCAGCCCAGGCTGAATATGGTGGATTGTTTGCTCCTTGGGCTGATGTTATTTGGTGTGTAAACATCTGCAGTAGCCTGTTCTGTGATGAGCACCGTATCGTCAGAGATGCTCTGACCCAGTTTCTCTCCCTATACGTACAGTGTCTTATCTCTACTTTCATTAGCTGATGTTGTAGTTTAGTGAATTGGTTTTCCAGGTTCAACATGTGCTCCTTAATACCAGGCACTTTGGTCAAAAACATGCATCAACTGCATTCGTTTATGCTCTTTCATTGCTTCATAACTGCTTGTGTATTGGTGTGCGCGGCAAATTTTGAGGAAAAAGCCTATTTTGCCTGGTATTCGTCAGCAGCAGTATCTCTGAGGCCAACTGCATCTTCCAGCTGCATCTGTGGAAATCTCCACCTCTCAGAGTTTATTAAAAGCACAAGCTGCGAGACCTTATCAGCTGCTCACATAGATTAATGTGAATGCACTGCTTGCTCATTTTATTCAAGAAAAAAAGAAACTTGCCCCGCAAAGTCCTTATATGATGGAACCTTAAGATTGATCCATTTGAGCAAATATAGTCCACATATAGAATTCACTGTTTCCTGCACAATGTTGGATTATATTAACAGAAAACTTACATTCATACCACACTACTTCAGCTCTAGAGATATCTTATTTATAAAGAAATAATGAACGTAGTTGTTTCTAGCTACTTATTTCAAAGTGATCCATTCCTCCTATTTCATATAGGCTCCTATATGACACTTCTAACATTTTCATACATGTATAGGACACACATGACTGACCGTAGCAACTGAATTGCCTGAGATTTGATCGAGATTTCACACATCCATCTTGTCTCGTCTCTCTGCAGGAGTGACCACCGTCCTGACCATGACCACACTCAGTATCAGCGCCAGGAACTCTCTCCCTAAAGTGGCCTATGCCACAGCTATGGACTGGTTCATCGCTGTCTGCTATGCCTTTGTCTTCTCGGCCCTCATTGAGTTTGCCACTGTCAACTACTTCACCAAGAGGGGTTACGCCTGGGACGGAAAAAGTGTGGTACCAGAGAAGGTATTTGAAGCCATTTTTATATATCAATTATACTCCTAAGGGATCCCCATAGAACAAATAGACAGAAGCTTTGACAAAACACACTTTGTTCGGCAAGGATTTTGCACGTTAATTGCACTATTTATTAAGTTACAGTGTTTTGACCAAAAACCAAATTCAAAAAGTGCCTCCTGGCAAAATGAGGGTGAATCCATGTATGTATGAAAAGTCATTTCTGTTATTAGGCCGGACACCAGTGACCAACAATATAATTCTAGAAATGATGTATACGACTTCTGATTCAAAGAGTCGTTCATGTTTGCACCAGGACGGTTAGCACTTAACTGTTGAGGGAGCCAAGCCACGCAGGGAACATTTAGTTGTTGTCGCCAGCTCATCTCATAGAAAATGCAATTTGAGTAACATGACATGAACATTAATAGTTCAGTGTTCATCTTGTGCTTTCTGCTCCACTTGTCTCTGTAATGCAGTTAGCAGCACCGCACTCTGTAATCTCCAGCTGCTTTTGAAAGAAAAATAAATAGAGCTCAATATTAATTCTTATATTGTTGAGCTTAATGTTTCTCTTTGGAAATATGTAGATGTGAATAATTCATATTTCCTAACTCACGTAATATTACAATTTCAATTGAGTATGCACCAGGCTGCTATATTACACATTCACATCAGTAATTGTGCAAAATATACTGAACTTGTGAAATGCATCTTTAAAGAATCTGAACTTTCTCCTTTTTTTACTTTTCCAAATGCTATCCCCAACAAACAAAAACAGCAAAAGAAGAAGAAGGAGTCTCTCCTCAAGAAGAACAACACTACAGCCTACCCAGCTGCCACTGCTACAGCCTTCGCCCCCAATATTGCCAGGGACCCTGGATTGGCCACTATTGCCAAAAGCGCCCCACCCCCCCCAACTGAGCCCAAGGAGGAGCCAAAGCCCAAGCCTCCAGAGGCCAAGAAGACCTTTAACAGTGTGAGCAAGATAGACAGGATTGCCAGAATAGCCTTCCCTCTGCTCTTTGGAACCTTTAACTTGGTCTACTGGGCAACCTACTTGAATAAGAAGCCCAAATTGCAGGGGATGCATCCACAATAATCCATGTGTCATTCGTTTAAAATTATACCTGTGATTTCTTTTTTCTTTTTCATTTTCTTTCTTATTCCTCCTAAAACAGGTGTTTACTTTTATTTTCAGACAAACATGGTGTCCATGCTGGTTTGAATTCCCAGTTGTTGCATTGCTTCTATGTTTACCTAAAGTTTGAAGATTTTGAAAAAACAAAATAGAGAAAAAAAAGAAAGATAACGATACAGACTTTTGAAAAAGGGTGTTGTTCTGGTCTCGGGTGATGCTACTAAGAAAATGCTACTATAAATATATAGCCAAGAGAATGCTATTCTACAACTGCACATAGCCCACACTTGTTAAGGGGCTTTTGTTTCTATGTTTTTTATTTATTTTGTTTTTTTTTATTTAAACATGGAATCACAGACACGGTAAAAGGCAATTGTGTATATGCATGGACAGGGCATCTCATTATTTATGTTTATTTATTCAAAATACAGATCAACATCGACTGATAGCTTAGTTTATTTGATATGAGCAGCAAAAATGCTACGCTCATTCTCTGTCAAAATATCTTCAATTCTCTGTAGATGTTTTATGAGATTAATTATGTCATCCTTCAAAATATGTTAGGGTTTCTGCAATAGCAATAAAACATGTCTCAGTGGACACACCATTTATTTAGGGATAAAAAAATACAAAAATCCAATCATCTCTGTGCTCAGCATTGAAAATATTATTTATTTCCTTTCACGCCGTTGTAAATATTATCAAGTGTTAGAGATGTCAATATTATGTTTAAGCTTTGCAAAGTGTAACTAAAGGGTATGTTTATTGAATACATGGAAAAGAAAACTTTTTTTATTTAATTAATTTTTTGTTTCTGTTTATGATACTTTCTACAAAAAGAGTATATACTTGTCTAATTCACGCTTAAGTGACTGTTTCTCGCCAAGTTCGCGTTTCATTCAAAGCTGCTTTCACACTGAAGTAACATATTATTTAACCGTGTGTTTGTGTACACACCGACGGCAACAACAGCAACAACAACATCAACGGTGTAATCTGAGATTGGCTAGTTATGAGTAAAAATCCAAAACATCATCTCGAATCCTGGAGTGCATTTGACATTTAGAATTAAAACGCTAGTTATTTACTTCTTTTGTTTGTTTTATCAATGGTGGGGCCTCGTTACCCAAAAAACGCCATTTATAGCAAAGTACAGTTGGCATCGCTTAAAGACGGGCGGGGCACATTGAGAAGGAGAAGTGCCTTTTTTATTTTCAGAGTTGAAGCTGTGATGGCTACTACTTTGTTGATTGATGGCGCGTCTGTATTTTCCATCCCACTGTGTCCCCTGACCCTGTTTGCCATAGTCCCCATCTCCTTTCAGTTTTAAAATTGAGACATAACACTCAGAAAGTACCAGCTACACTGCCTTCAGTATCACATGGCCGTTTGGACTCATTTGTTGCTGCTTGTTGGTGAGCAACAGCGAGAGACAGGGACAGAGACAGAAAGAGACAAAGAGAGAAAGGAGACATTGAGTTGAAGTGGCACTGTAATCTTGCTTTAGCCGGCGCTGTGTTTCGCACAGAGGACTTGTCTAGTAGTTCCACGATAGTGACGAAGATGAATATATTTTTGTAGCATGATGTCAATCCCTCTTCCGAGAAAAACTAACAGAAACTAACGCAAATGTGAAAAGAATGCTTTTGTTTTTGGTCTTGAACATTGCTTGCTCTTTTTTCTTTTAACTTATAAAAACACACATATTAAGGACATGCTTCTTCTCTGATGTGGCACGTTGAGGTTTCCGAACAGTCCATTTTAAATTATGTTAATGTAGCAATATTAATTAGCAAGGGCTTTTCTTAGGACCTGAACCTGACACTCAGTCTTGAGGCGATATCCATTGTAGCTTTACATTGACCCCTCTCCAACTGTAATTTCATCGATATACATGGATATCTAGGAATTATTTAGATTTGGTCAGCGATAACAGGCATCACATTGTGTGTCCATCTTGGGTTCTGGAGCCCTTGGCTCCCTCTAACCTTTGTTCAAAAAAATATCCACATTTCTTGTCGGGGAGTGGGGGCTGCATTTTATTGCATTATGGGTTCTGGGTGTGCTTTTTTAAACATGTTTTACAGGGCACTGAACAGGCTAAAAGGCATGTACAAACCCTGCAGCATTCTCTGTGTGTTTTGCGCTGGGGTGAAGAGATCACACTATCGCCAGAGGAAAACGAAAAAGAGATTGGTGGTTGTTGCTATTGTTATTATTTGCATTATCATTATGACCAATGCTGAACCTATCACCTAATGGCAGACATCTTTGCAGGCATATGCAAGCGGTCTACTGTTAACAGCCACTTAACCTACAAGCAGATGGTCAAGGAACTGCAAAGTTCAGGGTGAAGAGTTGTATAAAGATATTTGAATTCTAAACTATTGTATGTATGTTTATTATCATGAAGAAAAAATATATATACATATGTAAAATACATAATGCATACAGTATTTGATTATATTAATGAAGATATTAGCTAAGATGATGATGAATATTGTTTGTATTATCAACTTATTGTTATGCATTTTGCACATTTAGAAGAACAATAACATTACGTTTATGTAGTCGGCTTCGTGCTATGCAAGGACAGCTTTGAACCACATCATTGACCTTCTCTCCCTGACCATTGTGTTTCAGATTTACGAGCTATTAAAAAAAATGAAATAAAAAAAGCTTAGCTTTTATATCAGCTGTGCACCCACTAGCTTTTCTTTTTCTTTCAACCATGGCTATACAGGGTGACATCAAAGAAAACAGTGGATTATCTCTTTTGTTTGCGCTTTGGATTTGTCGGTGGTTGAAGGGAAAATGGCTTTCATTGTTGATTGCACTTTTTCTCCAGAGACATGCAATAAAGTGATTGAACTGAAAAAACCAGGAGCAAAACTGTAACAAGATCACCTTGTTAATAATATTTCTGTTCATTTCTTGAGCTTGTTTGTCATTACAAAAATGGAGGCAGGTGAAAATGTTACTTTGCTAAATGGATCGTTTTGTTTATGTTTTGCTTTCCAAAGCTCAACGATATTACTGGGAGCGGCAGAGAGTTTTGACATTGACAATAGGGAATTTTGTAAACTTTTCTGTTTGGAATATCTTTGCAAAGCCCCTATCTTGTACTCCAAGCAGGATCAAACAAATGCTATAGACCATTTACAAATATTTTTGAGCCAGGTCTGATTTTGCTACATTTAATGCTCCAGAGAGAGAATGTGAAATATGAGGCACAGTGCAATCATGAGCTTCCAACTTTTACCTTCACGCTCATATGCAGAGTATTCATGTAAATATCACATTTGTAGGCACATCAGTCATTTCTTTCATTATGTTTGATGCAAGGTCCATTGCAGTTCTCAGCAGCACTTGCTTTTCAACATTGAGTCTTTGGTTATTCCTAGATACCTACTGGAGTTTTTTCTTGTATTTTTATCAAGCAAAATATGTTCTGATTTTCACTGAAATGTAAAAAAAAAAAACTAATTTTCTAAAGCACAAAAGTTGATTAGGGTAAGAGAAATTAGAGTGAGACTGTATACATATGGACATCGACAAAAACACGCTTTCAAAATGCACACAAACACACATACCCACATACCCACAAGCAGTACACAGGAATGTGTTGGTAGTCCAATGATACTGACAAAGGGTTCTGATTGATGTAGATGAAATGGTGAACCTTCTGTAAATGTTTTCTTTTGTTTCTTTTGGTTATGATATTGCCCTGTAGAATCTGATTCTCTGCATTAGTCTTTAAATAAAAAGAAAACAAATGAAAGTTGTGACTATACCTCTGTCCTTGTGCTATGGTTTAACAGACAACGACTGTTTTTTTTTTTTTTTGCACTGTTAACATCACATATAGTAAAAGTAGGAATATTGTGGCCGATTCCAGAACGTGTGTCGCTTAACACACAGTATCTAATATGTAATGTTTGTACATTTCAATAAGTGCTGAAAACATTTCACTGGTTTGATGAAGGAATTTTTCTTTTTTTTTAAAGCAGGCAACTGACATGAAGCCTTATATTCCACCAGTAAATGATGAGTCACTGAGAGTAACTGATGACTCAGAATAATGTAAACTGGCCCATTCCAAACGACCAATGTTGAAAATGTTTAATCTAAATTTAACATACATTATTTCTTGGCTCTAGATCTGGAAATGTCAGTCCACCATTTTGGTTCATATTAAAATATCTAAACTACAATGAGATGGATTGCCATGAAACTTTGTGACATTTGGTGCCTCTAGGATTAGTCCCTCTGACTTTGGTCATCCCACTGACTTTTCCTTGAGCGTTTTCACATAAAATATCTTACCATACCAGATACACTGACACACAATCGTGTACAAACATCCATAGTTCCCAGACAATGGAATCCCTGTGAATCTGGTGATCCCCTGACTTTTCCTCTAGCACCACCAACAGGGCAAGGTTTTTACGTATCATGTGAAATATTTCAACATCTACTACGTCGGATCTAATTTTTGATTCCCTGAATACTTTGGTTTATGGCTAAAAAGAGTTTCATAACTAACGGGTTTCCCACCAGCCTCTGCTGTAATATGTGTGCTACACATTAGCTCATTTTAGCATGCTAACGTACTTAACTAAGATATATGAACATGATAAACATCATACCTGCTTAACATCAGCATGTTAGCACTGTCATTGTGAGCATGTTAGCATGCTGATATTAGCCTTAAGCTCAAAGCACCGCTGTTTAAAAGCACAGCCTCACAGAACCGCTAGTGTAGCTGTAGTTTTGTGTAAGTTTGCATAATGGGCATTGGGTTTGATAAACTGTCAGAGCCCTTGTTTATGATACTTAGAACTAAAAAGTACAACCGTCCTGACTTCTATTCCTGAACCTCACACCGGTAAGTCTTACAGCATTTTTCTCTTAAAACCCTAACTTTCATTTCCCAGAGTTTAACCTAATACATATTAAAGGAAAAGTACATGTTAACGTTTTATTATTATTATCTATATATATTAGTGACAGTATAGTAGCAGTAGTAGTTAGCAAGTAATTGGCTGATACCATTCTTGAAGTCTCCAAAAACGGCGGTCCAACCATCTCGTAACTGACATCTGTATTTTGATCCTCATTGCTTTTCTCCACGCCTTTCTTCTCTTGCCGCCCCTGCTCTCTCAAGTCTCCACCACCTCCCCATCTTCTCCCACCCAGCCATGAGATTTCAGGTGCAGGGGAACGTGTGCTTCTTCCTTAAAAGCATGTGAGCTGCCAAGCCCTGAGACTGTTATGTAATAAAGCTGCTTCTCGCTGGCAGATGAGCAGAGAGAAGAGGCTTTTTCTCTTTCTCTCTGCCTGCTTCTCCTCCTCCTCCCTCTCTCGATGTCTGTCACTTTTTCCCCCATAGGCACAAATTTGGGGTGGGGGTGGGGGGCATGGGGACATGTCCCACTCAGTCTTATGCGCAGGATGAATTGTACTGCGATTGTTGCTCAAAAGCATATACCGTGTTTTTCTCTTGATCTGCGTTTTTTAGACACACATTTGAATTTGACAAAAGCATTGTATGGAAGGCTATTGTCACAAGCACAAACACTCCTTTCTCTTTTAAAAAAGATAGTCCTTCGCCTCATCTCCTCGTTTCCCTGGGAACTCTATTTAGAGGCGCATTGAACAGTCTGTCCATGAATGGCGTTTTTTTTTTGTTGCAAAAATGAATAGAAATTCAACCAATCCCTTCATTATACACAAGAGCTTGCAGATCAGTCAAAACGTAGCAATAGCTGCACAAAAATAGGCAAATCAGCTAAATGCTTACTAGTGATCGCCATTCTTAACACCACATAATCCAACTCAAAACCACTGTGCTTTGACTCACAGGGACTAATGGGATCAATTGTGACGGCGGTGAATTAAAACTGAATAACACTGATGACTTCAGCAAATGAACAAGCTACACGCTTTTTTCAGAAGCAGCTTTCAATGAATATTTGATATTAAAAATTCTATTTTTTTGCTGGGGTATGTCTTACAGACTGGCCAAAAATGACATTGTCATCCTTAACTAAAATTGTGTTAATGAAGAAAGGGAAACGTAGCGCTGCATTTAGCTAACTGCTGAGCTCAGAACATTTGACCATAAATGTAAGATTTCTCATGTCAACTTCTATTTCACATGGACGTTCACATTCTCCTTATGCGGACGCTCCAGATCAACCAAAAGGGACCGAGGAGTCACTCTGTCTATTCTCACACAAAGTACATTCTGCCACGTCCGATTTTCCAGGCTTTAAATTCTTAAGCAGTAGGCACAACACGGACTCACATCTCCTGAGATTTCTATTAGTTCTCTTCCTGCATGCTCATTTTACTGTCTCTTTGCTTCAGTGTCTCTTCCAATGCCTGCTGTCTCTCGTTCCTCAATTATCCTTTTGAAGACTCCACAGATTCCTTGGCCAGGTATCAGGATCTGTGATTTGCCTTTCTCCTTTAATTGAAATGAATAAATGCACACATAAACAGCAAGGAAAACGCAATTGGAGCAAAAGATAATTACTTTACATTCTGCTTCTGGCATAAATAGTTTTTATGTACCAATATCCTCCATCTGTGCATGTGCTGCAAACTATTTATGTACAATAGAAACTCCCTAGACCCTAATATATTAATTTCTTTCCCAGGGTAGTTGTTTTATAAAAATTTAAATCACTCTTTTACTTTCGTAAACAAGGCTTAAGGAGTCCTGATTGGAATGGACTTATCAAGGCTGCCATTGTGAATTCCATCCATTGTCAAAAGCACTTTCTGAATAGAAGTAGATAAAATTGAATGTCTAGTCCATTACAGCAAAATGGCAGTAATGTGAGGTAGTATTATAACACAAAGTGCCAACCTTTTTATGATGACTCAGTGAGACAGGCTGGTATAAGCAGAAAGCTCAGCAGTTTTCAGACCATGTACTGTAATTTAACAGAGATTATTGTAACAGTGCATTAACTCAAGTACTGTACTTAAAGTACTGTACTTAAGTATAATTTGGAGGTACTTTACTAGAGTCTCCCAATTTATGCTACATTCTACTTCTACATCAAGTACACTTTTTCAAAAATACTTCTATACTTTACCAAGACTACATTTTTGAATATACTGTATTAAAACAGTACCACAGTGCCAATTGGGGGGAGTCAAACAAACTAATAAACAATATTAACATAATGTACATATTAACATACCTTATTATGTTGTTGGGGCGAACATGTTCCCACATCAAACAGACACAGGGCAACATTAGCATTCATTTGGAGTCATGTTTCTGTACAACAAATCGATACAAGCCCTATATTTACTCTCCTTTTAGCTCTGTTTTGGTCTCCACCAATGTGTTGTTGCTAGCTTCTAAATGCTCCACTACCAGTTAGTTGTTAAATTTGTCTGGTAACCGCTTGTGATTGGCAGGTAGCGTGCATTGTTTTTTTTCAAACCCTGAAAACATCTGACTTATGAGGATGGATTTGGGTTTATGAGAGCGGTGAAAGTTAACCAGAGCAGTAACGTTGGGGAACCTAAAATCAAAACAATGAGCCGAAAGACACAATATAATCGAGCAGAGTTGATAATTATATGTGGGTTCGTCACTATAGTTGACTCCTTTCACATTACACATAGTCAGTTGATCCATATAAAAATATCGTTTGGTGAATATTTAAGCAAATGTATTCTTCTTCCTTATAATTTCTACTTTTTGGAATACAAGGATATATGGTACCACAATAAATGCATACCTGCATTGCTGCATTGAGAACAAATTGCAGTCACTATACTCCTCAGGGATGGGAAAACTTTTTGGTGTAACTGCAAAAATAACTGCTTTACCAAAGATAAAGCAACAGTTCTACAATGTGAGAAGTGAAGTTATCTCATGCATCTTTTCTGTCCATGACGTTCAACCCCACACTGAACTGTGCTTTTTTCATTATTTTTTTTTTTTTCATTTCAACATCATTGGACGACAGCGCAGTTTCCCCGAGGGGCTCTGTCGCACTGCATGATATTTCCACAAAGTAGCCACTTATAACGACAGTATCAACCTCAAATGTGCTTAGATGCAAATACATTTTTTTTTTTTTAAAGAAGTCCCTCTTGGGGGATGTTACCATTTGGAGCCGTAATGTTGTAGTGAACACAGAAAATGGCTTGCTAAACTTGGCAGGGCCAGCTCGTGGAAGCAGAGCGTTGCAGACTTCAGCCCATGAGCTGTTCTTTTGCAATAAGGATAATGTTAGTCATATAACAAGACATTTGCAGAGCCACCACACTGACAGGTCTATCTAAATGAGCAAGTCGTTAAGTCTTGTTTGAAGGCTGCAGAATACAGGGTATCCGCTAATGATGGTGGAAGCAGCCGAAGGCAAGACTCATCAGTCCAGAGGAAAGACTGGGTGATGGGAGGGATGACAATGGGACATATTCTCTAGGCCATCATGATATCATCAGCATATTGTCGTTCCTCCTGCAGCTCTCATTAGAATACACACATATTTTTTTGTCTTCTCCCTTTCTATCATTCACATACAAATTAACTTTCTAGGACTGGAGCGGCGCGTATACCTTGTCTCCACAGTTTTGTATTTCCGTTTGTTTGGTTTTTTTTCTTTCTCCATGTCTTCCTCATTGTTTTGAAGTTGACATCCAGGGTCAGCATGACCACTGAATCATTGATCTCCGATTCAACCATCCCATCAGTTCGGACAGGCGTTGATGTTTTGTTGGTCGAGAAGAAGTGCACTTATGCCAAGACTGAAATGAGGTACGGCAGACAAAGAGCACAAGTAACTAAAGGTGAACAGAGATAGTAGGTGAGAAGGAGCTGGATGGATAGTAGGTTTTAGGGTGGGAGGAGGGGGGCGACCACAAGGACGTGCAAAATGATAGATTAAGTGGAAGATGATCAATAAGGATGAGAGACGGCCCGGAGGCAGGAATCGTCAGAGAATAGGATAAGAATAAAGAATAAGGAAAAGGAGGAGTAGAAGGATGACAGAATGGAAGGCAAAGAGAAAAACAAGGGCAATTACAGTACAAAGTAAAGTATAGTAGAAGAAGTTAAGGATTTTGGAGGTGAATATAGGGATAAGGGAGGAGGCGGTAGAGAGAAATGGAAGGAGAAAAAGATGACAATGAGTTATAAGAAGGGCCGAGAAAAGCCCAGAAACAATGAAGAGTTGGGAAGCAGAGAGCAGGGGTGTAGTAGAGCATACAACCACACTTATAGTAAGTGTAATACCACTGTAACGTACAATAAATTAAAATGCTCAAAGAAGGTATTTTGAAATGATATAGTAATTATCGTAAGGTTTATTGTAATCTGTTCGAGTCTCAAATCGGCTTTGCACTTTTGATTATTATTTTCCCCTCTCAGCTCATCTTCCTTCATAGACATTCCTCAAATGTCTCTTTCTCATCGTCCTTTACCCCATTTTTTGAAATGTTTGAATTACACATCTGCCTCTTTCAAATCACAAACTACATCCTCCTCCACCACCTCAAAATAAGTATTCTGGACTTTAATAAAACAAAAGCCGCTTTTGTCGTGTACGAAATTGCTCGCTTTTCTTTTTCATGTAATACACGTTTTGTTTTGTCTGTAGGGTTGTCTTATATAATGACAGTTATGTAAGATAATTAAAAGTTGCTGTTTTACCATCATTGGATTACATTTGTGTGCTCTCTCCACTTGCCAGCCAAGCATCTGTGGTTATATTTAATACTAGACAACAGAGGGGTAATTTATTTGGCTTACATCACCAAATGCATCCTGTTCCATTACATTGTAAGTGACGGATTTAATGTGGAATTAACCCGTTTTCTGACTGACATCCTACTTCAACTCTACCAGTTAATAGAGTCATAGAAATACATTATAGAGGCATATGGAGCCTCCTGTTATTTTTGTACCACTGCTAAAACACAATTAGTTTTGCTCTTTGTGAAATAGTGGAAATTTAATAATCACATTTTGATAATTGTGGAATGCAGAATCTTTCAACTCGTACCAAATAAATAGGTAGGCTCATTGAAGTGTATACAGTATGTATGACTTCTATTTGTGGTGCACTTTCTCCTTTTGTACAGCAGTGTGGTGGTGCTTGTGGATTCAGTGACCATATCTGCAGCGCACAATCCACTCTTTGTGGTAATAACAACTGGATTTATGTGGAACAAATTCGACCCGTTTGCGGTTTTGAATTCTTTTCTTCCAAACAATGGCCCTGGCTTCAGTTTTGCTGCAGTAAGCTAGTTGGCTACGCAGTCAGTAAACACTGCCTAATTCTTGAAGGTCAAAGCATAAATACTCTTGGATCCAATGTGGACAATGTGTACGCACGGTTCAGTGCAAGGCTATTTGGAACTTTTTGTTGTTTTGAAATGACTTTTTTGTCGAGGGTATTATCAGAATGTGTGTGCTGTCAGCTGTCTTGTATTAATGTAAGCTCCAGTAGGTGTGTTCAGTATTGACCCAGGCGCACACACACACACACACACACACACAGGTGCGTATAAAGCCAACACACATAATAAATTTATAGCTTCACCTTGGCCAGTGTAACTTGGTTTCTATGATGAGTGTTTTCCGTGTGTGCACATACTATGCTCATACGGTGTGTGCTTCATGCACAGATGTGTGTGAATGTGCATGGGCTTGTGTGTGACCCACCGAGAGCTGTGTTCCTCTCATTTTCACTGCTATGAATCCCAGTGTAAACCCACGTTTACGATGGTCCGCGCAAGCATCACCTGGTTACGGTTCATCTTAATCTTGTGCCCTGTTTCCCCCTTTAGGGATTCAGAGGATCACTTGTGTTCGTTCTTCTCTCTGAACTTTCTTTTCCTTTCTCTCCATCTGTTCCAGTCTCTCCCAGTTCTACCTCCCTCTCCAAGGCCTTTCGGATGTTCTTTGTCAAAACCAATATTTGCTATGCATATCACTCACTAACAAACTCTGCAGTTCAAAAGGCTATGAAGCTTACTTCTGCTCAGCCACACATTGCCATTCAATCATATCTTGTTACCATGGCATGCCCCTTTGAAGCCATCTATTCTGGGAGTGGAAATAACCTTTCAAAGAGCAGAAGTTGTATCGAAATCAATCACAAGGGCATAACTTTTCTCTTTTTACTGCCTATCACGTTTTCGTAATTGCACTATGGACTTTCAGAAAGAGGTCTGTCCTGTTTTCCACTGGGGATTACCCTGCTAAACTGACTTCCTGAAAGTATGACACAGTGTCAGCTGTAACCTTAATGCATGTATTTGCTTGTACAGGTACAAAATATGATTTCCTCTCGAGGCCAGTGCTTTTCCAGTCTCAAGAGCATAAATCAATAAAGAACTTAGAGGATAACACGGTGTGTGACCGAGGAAGTAAAGGTTAAATCATTGATTGAATGTAACATAAAGATGCGTCATGCTTTTGCAATGCAGTTATGAGGGGAATCATCTCAAGAAAACCAGATTTGAGGAGGACATGCTTCTCCGCTTCCATTTCTGTTGTCATATTTTCACATAGTACCTCACAACGTAAAAAAAAAAAAAACTATCTTCACCAACCAGGTCCTGCATGGAGCCTTTTATCTTTATATGTATGGTTTGGATCTCAATCTGCTGGTCTGTGAAGGTAGGCAGCACATACTGCTGTGTGTTGAACCATAAATCAAGCCTCGATAGACTGTGTACACTGAATCGACACACATCTCACATCACCTCCCTAGGGAAGCATGGGGAGCTAAGGCATCCATCAACAGTTAGCAGGTTAAATGCAAATGGAGGGGAAGGAAAACGGATCCTGATCAGACTAGAAGCGAATCAAAACATGCGGTGCTTTATTCCAGAGTGCTTCTAAACAGGCCGAATAGCTGCTGTTACAATGTGTAGTCAAGTGATATTATGTGCAGGGTAAAAATTGCAGTAGATTTACTACAAATCAGAACTGTAGACGTCGGACTTGGCCTCAAAGACACATAAATCCTGACTTGACTATCAACTCGGTCTTTACTGCTTTGAGACTTTAGTTACTTAGTTAAAGACTCAACTTGAAATGAGAGTTCAAAGGAAAAAACACTCAAGTCTCATGTCTTGAACAAGAAAAAAAATATATATATATATATTTTAATCTGACATGGTTAAATGCTTTTTTATTGAAAAGCAGCTCCATGACCCCATGTTTCAATGGGTTGCTCAACGCTCATAATACCTTTTAGAAAAATCAGTGTTAGCCAATACACTGTAATTATGTTTGTAAGAAAGACATCAATTTTGTTTTATAATGCATTTGAAAATTCTCAGTGTAGCTTTGCCCTCCTTTTATTGCACTATGCATTATAATTTATCTAAATACAGTTAAGTTCATATTATTACTGCATTTTATTTTCTGTAATTCTTTAAAAGCTAATAGAGCTCCTCTTTAGCCCCCCCCCCAGCGACCATTGTATGTTGAAAGGAAATGAAAGGAAAATGTGTAAGTGGCATGTCATTTTAATGGTCAACTGGCATAAAATTACATATTGCATTTTGTTTAAAGACTTGAGAGCTTACTTGGGCTTGCCCTCAAGGACTTGAGACTCGCCCCAAAATACTCAAAAACAGCTGAGCTATCAATAGTAACATAGTACACTGATTACATGAAACCTGCTTTTATGCAAATGAGAGAAATGGGCTTATCAGTAGGTAAATGGAATAATGTACAATATTCAGGTCTGTTACTGTGCTGGCCAAGACACCAGGCGAACGAAAGAGTACCGAGACTTTGTTTTTAACAGTATGGTGCCGTGTCACTGCTTGCATATATATATATATATATAAATATATACTGTATATTCATATATAATTATTATTTTTTTGTTTGCATTTTAAAGCTTTCAAGAGCAATTGCTCTATTTGAAGTTTTTCAGAGATTCAGAGATTTAACTTTAAGATTCAATGGGACATAGAGGGGAAGATTAGAAAAACATGTCATCTGTTAAAAAATACAGATGCACAACTGTTCTTTTTGGGCAACAATTTCATATTACATGAGAGTACGCCTGAGGCTCTCCCTCTCTCTCTCTCTCATAAAAACCCTGCAGATTTCCTTCTCAAACATGAAGCATTTGTATGATCCGAAATAAATGTGTTTTTTCTTTGTCATATTTTGTATGTGCATGCTGTGTCTACTGTACATGGACCCATAGGCCACCCACACACACACACACACACACACACACACACACACTCACACATGCACACACACACACAGATAGAACCACCTCGAGGACAAATAAATCCAATATCCATCATAATTGAATCCAGTATATAATTGTGTGGTTGATTACCATAACCACTGCCACATACAGTATTTCAAATTCCTTAAGGAAAACTTGCTATTTGTGTGAAACCCCTCCACGAGTACGCACACACACACACACACACACACATACACACCCACACACACACACACACGGCTAATGCTGATGTAATTTGTTAATGTTGACATTTGTTCCACCCTCAAGCAATGCATTTTCCCTCTTCATCCACCCCCTTATTATGTCATCTGGTATTCTGACCCTACCCACCACGTAAACAACAACAGATAGATAGATAGATAGATAGATAGATAGATAGATAGATAGATAGA
>CALSBV010011010.1:5101279-5145474 GCA_943590825.1 Bovichtus diacanthus | reverse complement strand
GATAGATAGATAGATAGATAGATAGATAGATAGATAGATAGATAGATGGCTCCTTAAAACACTCAAAGCATCAAACTTGTGGAGAAGAAAAAAAGAGAGGTATTAGACTAAGAAGAGAGAGAACGCTTCAGAGGGTAAGAGACTGGAAGATAAGGAGAGATAGAGAGAGCGCCTCCATTATTCATCTGCTCATCTCACTGCAGTAGATCCAGCAGGGGGAGGTGTTGCAATATTTGGTTGATTGCTGGCCGTCCGTTGCAAAATCCCAGCTAGATACACAATCAGACTCACATATAAATTAAATAATATTTTTTTTCTCCACACACGAGAAGGGTCCCAACGCAAAAGTGCACATGGTCCAAAACAGAGTCCGTTGTTGTCGAATAGACAGTTGTTGTGACTTTTGTCCGTTCTCTCTCTCTCTTTATATATATGTCTCTTTCACTCTTTCACTCGCTCTCTCTCTCTCTCTCTCTCTCTCTCTCCCCTCTTTTGAGCGCAAGTCCAACTCACTTGGTCGGGGGAAAGGTATGTGTGGAGTGTGAAAGAGCTGTTCAAAACCATGAAATGTCTCCCCTCACTAGGGAGGTTCTGACATTTTGTCTTGAAGGCAAGGAGAGTGGAAAAGAGAGAAGTGGCGAGAGAGAGAGCGAGAGAGAGAGAGAGAGAGAGAGCGAGAGAGAAGGATATTGGGATGAACCCTGACAACACAGTCTGATCGTTGTATTCAGTAGGTCGTCATTATCACGAAAAAAAAAAAAAAGACTAATGAAAGGTTTGGGATTATGGTTTCCAGACACATCGAATCTACTCATTCGATTTTGTGTCTGCAAAGAGTTCTTATATGAGAGTTTTTCTACATTTTAAGTGTCTTCCTACTTTATGGAGCTCTCAGTAAGTTCTAGGTGTTTTAAATTGACTTTTGAATTGTCAGCAAAACATATCACAAACAACGGTTGTTGTACAACTGCCCCGCCAAGCTAACGAGACCCTGATAGTTTTCTTCAATTTGACAGGTTGCGAGGAATAGGATTCTAACGGGATCAGGGCCGGATTCGCCCTTTAGGGGGACCTTCGGGCAAAAATGAGTTCTGGGCCCCTAATGAGCCCCGCATTTCTCTCCACTGCCTCTGCGTTTTAGCATGTATTAGTTAAATACGTTTTGTAACTTAACTGAGCAGAAATGTATTTAAGAATATGCACGTTGTCAGCACAATATTAACAGGTTGCGTAGCGATGTCACATTATTGAAAAAACAAGTGACATGTTTGAAACTGTTTGGCCCGAGTTTGTCAGCTTTATAATACTTCATTGTTGCTCCTACTTCGGCTTGCGATGTGAATTTGACGAATACCCACACACACACACACACGAAAACATCTTGCCGGAAAAGGCACGTTCCATCACCAATACGTAATTATTTAATGAATAATAGATGTTACTTTTTCTTTTTTTTCTGTGCACAGAAAGCGGCAGATATGAGTGGCGATTCTGAGATGAAGTCTCATTTTCTGCTACATTATTAACACAAAGCCCAGGCACACACACAGCTGTGCCTTGGGTGCCAGCTATTATGCATTCTGCGACTGGCCACATGTATGACAGTGGTTTCTTAGTACTGAATAAATCATTGCTGTATTCCAAACCCGACCACTGACAAATGTCTCTCTTCCTCTCTCTCTCTCTCCCTCCCTCATTATGTCTCAGAGACAAACTCATAACATTCTTGCATTTACATTTTCCCTAAATTGCTGTTGTGTTCTGTGTGGAAATGCTCCCTGTGACTGAAATTCAATTAGGTACAGGGAGCAAATTGTGTTTCATAAACATGCTGGGCAACCAAATGTCTAAACAGATGGGTGTGTGTCAACATAATCTCATTTTTATTAATTCAAAGTGCCAATTAACTCCATTGAAGGTGACAAATTCAGTTTAAGGCCACTGAACCATCTTTTTTTCTGTGTTCTTGTTTTCATAATGCGTTTGGGTTTCTCAAACTCTTTAGTTCATGTCATCATGCAAGTCGGTAAAGACCTCATTTCGTTACTGTGCGGCGAGATGCAAAGCAGTCTCTTGATGGCAAATTGTGAGAACAGAAAACACGACTAAAGCAAATGTCCTTCATTTTCATCCAAAACTGTAAACACAAAAGGCCAGTCTTCTGAATGGTAAATACAAACATCAGTTTGTGTTGCAGTTTGCGAAACAACAAATGCACCAATGGACGTGTTCCCAAAACTCTGGTTCTACTGGTGTCAACAACCTCAAATGCAGCTGTATAGTTGGATTAAACCTCATACTGGCCAACACTGTAACAAAGCTAGACAACAGCTGTCCCTTCATAGATCCCGCCACCTTTTTTTTTCGTACAACCCCTCAGCACGGCTGCATGTCCCACTCTCTCTGGTTCCAGGTTGCTCACCTCACGCTTTTACAGTACATGTGGTTTCCCTCTTTGAACTGCATGTTTTCTCACAGTTAATTAGCCAAAGACAAGGAAGCATTTTTCTCTTTGCTGGGACCAAGAATGACAATATTGGGAGCAGAGCACTCTCCGCACTCTTTGCCTGCACTTGTGTAAATGTTTTGCAAGGACACACTGTTCTTTGTGATAGTTGTAAAGGAATGTAAAAATCCCTATGTGAAGAGATAAAAAAATCGCTACACCTTTACTGGACGCATTTGAAGTTATAATCGCGGCATCGATGCATTTGCAGTCTTGGCAGAAGTGTGTCAAATACAGTAAGTGGAGAAATCCTGCCCTTTGAGGCACTGTTCTCTGCCAACATGTCTGTTGTTCCGTCCCAGCTGTCTTGTCATAGTCCTGCCTTTTTGGACTGTTTGCCTCCCTGCTTTGGACTCGCCTGACGTCGCGTTACTGAATCACAAGCATTCACGTCCTCAGCGTTTGCACAAAGATGAAGGAAAAAAAATCCTTGAGTCTAAATATAGAAAAAAAACCTGAAACAAAGTCACACTGGAAATGATCTATTGCATTGTGTTCCGAAGTGACGGCACTGTATGCACTGAATCTCAAGTAAGGTGGCACGGTAGGTTAAAGTGTGATCGACAGACCATCAGATATACAACTAGCAGGGCATAGCAAGACCACGGTTATCTCATATACCCTTTCTCTCTGCAGTCTCTAGTGACACTTCTACCGCTGTCTTGCAGCTGTCCAAGCGAGTTTCATATTCAACCCAAGTGGCACCGTGAGACCAGCGGAAGCAGAGGTGGAGCGAGGGCGAGAGAGAGAGAGGGAGACAGAGGAACAGATACAGGCTGAGGAATGATGGAAGGACTGTTAGAGACGGAGGGAGGATGAAAACAATCCAATAGAGGTTTTGAATGCTCTCAAGAAAGGGCATTAAGAAGTCACTTAGCTAAATCCATTATGCTTCACAGGATGCGGCTGCCTTTATGCTCTAAATCAAATTTTGCGTCCAGGTAATTGTTCTCATATTAGAAAAAAAAACGACATCCTGCTTCCATCCCCTGGATGCTCATTCGCCCTGACCCATCCATCTGAGATGGGGGATGGATGAAGTGGGAATCAGATGATGATGTTTATAATGTTGACGATGCAATAAACAATGTGAGGACGGTGTCACCGGAATTGTGTTGATGAGACAAAATGAAGTATAATGAAGCAGAAACAATAACGCTGATAACAACGATGGCAACGATGGTTATGATGGAGATGATGATGATTTGATTAGCTCTCTTTATAAAGGCTTTACTGACTGTGCGTGTGATTCTTTAGCAGCTTCTCAGTTGCACACTGTTATGTAAAGAGGCTCCCCAATACAATGGCGACTGTGAAGGACAAGTACCGTTCTCAAAGTCAGCATGATATTCGCCTTCGGAGGACCATTGAAAACTAGACCAGAGACAGGTTTAGAAATTCCAATGATTCAAAAATGTCAACGACTTGCACAATATGCTTTTCAGGTCAAGTTGTCAGAAAAAAAACTGTAGAAAACATTTCCTATGACTGTCTGTGTTTCTGTTCACCTACGGAAAATAAATAGAGTTGAACTCCCCCGTAGAGTAATCAGATGCAACACATCTCAGAAAGGAACAGTGCACTACTATTCATAAGGTAGTAAAATATTACACTCCTTATACTGTGCAGGAACTTCCTTAAAAGAAACATGGAAAAGAAGAAACATATTGTGTTAAAGAGATGTCTCCAGATGAATCTGTACTGCACATATGTTTTTTTGTTCTGTTTGTTTTGTTTGTTTCTAGCTTTTTCTGTAGCTTTTAGCTGTATATCAGCAGATTCTGTTTGCTCAGTTGTCACCACATGACTTAATCAAGGGACTTTTGGTCACATGGTAACAGTTAGCGTTTGTGTGTATCTTCTATTGGATATCGATAGTGATTGTTTGCACTTATTGTAAGTCGCTTTGGACAAAAGCGTCTGCTAAATGAACTGTAATGTAATGTAATAATATCACTTCCAACTTCATGAAAAGTTTGTTATTATGGCCTAATGCATCATTTAGAAACGCATATAGTGTACAACAAACTAGCGCCCAAATCAGAATTTGCAACACACTGCAGGCAGACCACATTAGTCCTCATTCGTTCTGCTGCAAGTAAGAAAAATGACTGTGCCACAGCAAATGAATTACTCAAACCTTCAATGTGTGAAGCCCAAATTGACCTTTACATGGCGCCTATCAAAGGGGTGCATTGCATAATTGAAAATCTTTGAAATATAAATGGACACTGAATCTCATCAACTTTCAATGTAGAACATCAACAGGAGTGAACTCATGTACCGTCTCTGCGCTTCCAGTTCAGTCCAGTTCTTTGGCTTGATAGGTTTTTGTACTTCACCCAGAAATTGTGATTTGAATACCAATTTTACACACACACACACACACACACACACACACACACACACACAGTCCTTTTTTTGTGCGAGGAAATTGTTAAATTTCTGGCTGAAATATTCCTTTAAGACTCTTCATACAAAAAAAATGCAACATAGTTTGAAGGAATCGCTCTCTCCTCTTACACAATATCTTGCTCACTTTTTATCGTCTACTACTAATTGCTATTATGGGATTTCAACCGGCATTTTTTTGTCTTCAGAAGAGCATTCCAACATGCACAGTCTTACAGAGCTGAGTCGCTACAGTCCGCTATAACAACATACACAACATTACAATCTCTCCTTAAATGCTGTGAAGTCCTCTGAAGCGTCAAGCAACATTACCGAATCGAATTAAGTGTTTAAGTCAAAAGTGTACACGATGTCTCTACGACCTTGGCTCATTCGGTCTACCTCTGACAACGTGAAAAACTCTCTGGATGTCACACACAAGAGAGTGAAGACTTATCTTTGATGTCATCAACACCTCCTGGAGCTGTTCTATTGGCCGCGGATGGGCCAACTTTGTGACTAGTTTGACAGCGCCCAAGGCTATGTTTTGGGGATACAGGTGCATCTTTTGGTTCAGAGGCCTTAGAGCTTCTTATGAAATTGAACCCATTTGGGTGTAAAAGGCCTAATAGTTATTCTTGAGTCGGCCCCCACTCTTTGACAGGAGAGCAGCTGGAGAAATGGAAAGTTGATCACATAGGTTGTCTGGATTTTAGCTTTGGGGTTCACTCGTTCATTGTTCATAAATACTAATCAAACTGTCTGAGATGATTAGTGTTGGAACGTATTCAATACTATGCCCGATCTCACTAGAAATTAACATTATATGACTTGATAGAGTAGTTAATATGAGTTGCTCATACTGTAGCAAGAGTAATAACTGGGCCAGTTGCACATCCGCAGCTCTATATAATACACTTTTGTCGATGCTTTTATTCATAATATGAATTAAGTAAATTATTTTAGTAGAGTTTTACTTAAGAATGTTGCAGTTTGTGGTTCTGGGGCTGTCCGTATAAATAGTGCTGGTCTGGACAACAGCTGTTCAACTTGGATGTAATAAGAATGTCTCAAACAAACTTCACAATTATGAGTGAGAGTGAAATATTGCCAAATTAACTACTGCAGTTTGGAGGCATTGTGGAAGCAGCAGCTCATCACCGAAAGCTTGTAAAAATAAAACATAACCAGGGGTACTACTGTGAACTCAAGCGCACTGCCGAAGCGGAGTCCTAGACACATTTTCATCAAATGCATTGCTTTCAGCCCAAGGCACTTCACGTTCTCCCTAAATTAGACACAAATCATGTTTCAGCTCCCCAGGTAAGAGCGAATGGCCTTGGGTTAAGCAAAAAGCATGAAGACACTCCCACTGATCCAGAATACACCGGGCTGCTTTATAAACAAAGAACTCCTTATAAACTCTGTGATGTATCAGACGAGGCACAGTAGGAAAACTTGTCATGGGGGATCTACCAACAACAGCTCTTGTTTATTTGCACTTCTTGCATTTACCTATTAGGTTTTCTCTACAGTAATTGTGTATCTTATTTATTCTCTCTCCATTTCATTTTGCAGGTGTGACTGTGGGTGTTGGCAGATTTCCTGTTCTTCATATCTCACAAACTACAGTCCTGTCCTTGGTGTGTCTCCAAAGATCGTCCCAGAAGTGCACTTCCCCTCTGTTAACTTTACTGGAGGTATTTACGCATAAGGAGCCCAAGGATGTGAACTCGTCGAGACACACAACACACGGTTATAGCTTTGCTGTCCAAGTACGTACAGCAAGCCGAGCTGGCACTGGGGCTCCCGCTAGGGTCGTTACAGGATGGTGATCAGAGGAGCAGAAAGGAATAAGTTTCCACAGGCGCCCCACTGCTGAGTGGAGAGGGATAAAAGACACAGAGGCAGAAAGCAGCTTGCACTTACCAGGTTTAAAGCCAAATCCCAAGGATACATTACATACAGGTGTGTGGAGAGGCACTAGGAAGTTGTATAAACACTGTAGCTGATTCTGCGTGTAGTGTGAGGACAATAGAAGCTCAGATAAACGGATTGTACCCGACCTGCCCGCCACCAAATAGCTGGTGAACACCGTGGAGCATTTAGCAGCTAATGAGCCAGTTATTTCCCTCAGGAGTTGGTGGAGACCAAAACAGCGCCAAAAGTAAAGTGTGTCACCATGCCAGTCTGGTTTCCTAAAAAATGTAATTAATTAATTATTCCAGGGAAATTTTGTTTTTTTCAGGGAATACGCTTGTTTTTGAAGTATCACAAATAAGTTTCTAATTAAAGTTTGAGGAAGCCTGCGTAAAGATAGGTTGGGGTGGATGGATGGGTCAAACAAAGACAGGACTTCCACCCAGGAGGCCGGTGTTTTATGTCCCATGTGAAACCAAAAGTCAGCATCGACTTTTTTAAATGTACACACGTTACTTCACTAACGTAACAAACATACTTATTTTCAGCCAACACATGACCTTTAACTTAACCTAACCAAGTAGTCTTGTGGGGTTTTTGTTTTGTTTTGTTTCAATTCACAATGTTAACAACGGTTTAAAACGGAGAAAGTAATCCGCGACCAAATGCATTTCCCTCCAAATGTAATTGAGAATGTAGTTTGGTTGTATGGGAACATACTGTACCTGGCCAAGAGTAACAAACAGCGACAGATCTACCAACCAATCAGAAGTGGTGGTTTCATCCAATGCTTGAGTGAGGGAGATTCTACCCAGTTGTTTCACTGCTATTCAAATTTTTATTAAGAGTCATTAACACCTCCTCTGAGGTGTGCACACATTTGTGTTTCGGCTTTAAATGCCGCTAATTGCAAGCAGCAACTTATGTGGAACACACTGAACACAATGATGGACAGAGGAGAAAATAATTGTGTTGCAGGAGTAGTTTGAGAAGTTTTTTTATACATGTTGGATACTGTATTTTATTATTTTTCCATGAACCTACTTGCCTTTGAATTCAATTGCAACTTGTGGATCCAAGCTGATTACAGAGGCCATTCTCTTGGAAGGAGCGAGCAACATTCGTTTCCTAGCCTACAGGGGAAGAGCGCTTTCGAGAGTCCATACTGTTGGTTGTGTCATTTTTCTCAAAGAGAATACGTTTTTTTGTTCTGTTTCGTTACAGGGAGTTAAGGGCTCTAAACTGTATGGGAAATGCCAAAACTGTCTGTTGTGTATCCTCTTGGTCAGAGACAAAATGGGAGGCCCCCTCCCCCCATGAGCACCACAAGGGCTGAGTAAATGATCAACTGTTGTTGTGAGCAACCAATATGCCTGCTATGCACAATGGGACAGAGTGCTATGGCCTTGGGTTGAACAAGATGTTGCGTAAGCATCCTGATAGAGACACAGAAAAGAGTGATGAGCTGCGGATAAAGCCTTCCCCTACGCAATGAATTGAATTCAAAGGCATTAAAAACCACTGAGGTGTGTGAAGATGTACTGCACTGATTAGGTGAGGGAGGCCCCATATTCATAAAAATAAAACTTTTGTGCTGAATTACAGTAATTTATTTCTCCTCCAGTCCTTTTGAATGTCATCGTAAAGTGAAAGTTGCTCTACCCCATGGAAATAATGTTTCCAGTGAAAGCCAGTCATCTTTATTCCTTACAGGTAAGACCGTATGATGAATAATATTCCATAGTATATTTCAGGCAGTCACTTTGTAGATTCAGAGATTAATTTTCTCCTGGTTGAAATCTTATCCTCATATGAAAGTCATCATGATGTCCCATATTATCGATACACATTTTGCCCACGGTTAAAGCCCAATCAAGTTGCCATAATCCATGACATCCTCAGCATCATCATCACGTTGCTAAATAATAATTAAAGATACAGTGGTGCTCTGCACACCCATCTGCAGTATTGTTAGTCACAGCCTTTTGCCACCATTAGGAAACTCTTTTATTATTATCGAAGTGAGACTTAAGGAAAAAAGTGCGCTTTCAGAATCACTTCCCCTGTTGAGTGTATATTGTTGCACCTCGATTGAACGGACTAAATGGTTCCTTTTCTATTGTGGTGCTTTGGATGCCATTAAAACACAGAGACAAGAGTTTAGAGTTGACGGTCCATGTGATGGTGAAGTGTTCCCCAGAGACTGTCCCTTTAGTGACACCGCTTGCTAGCGGCCTATCCTCTTTCTGACACACGCATGAGGCTTCATTAGAGCTTTTATATTAGCTGTGATCAAAGTAAATATGCGTCTTGATAGCTATTTCAATCACCCGAGAAAAAGATGGGCCAAAAAGATAATGGGGATTTTCAAAACTACCTTTTGAAGTTTTTTTGGAAACTCCAGCCTATGATGAATGGGGGATGGCAGAGTATTAGTGTTCTTCAGATGACAAAGTGGAGCTCTGGCACATATTCAACTATAAAAAAAAAGGTAAATGAAAACAGAGAGGCCACCTTGAAGGTGAAAATACCAGCAACACTTGCAGTGTTGTGGAGAACAACTTCATTTTGGAAACATCGGGGTGCAGTGAAGGCCACAGGGAGAAATGCACTCGTATTCCACTATAAAGTTGTTCCTTACTGCACTAAAAGCATTTCAGGAAATGTCAGGGCATTAGCATTGTGCCAAGGGAACAGCTAATCTTGATGGCAACTGTTGTGTAATGATAGGGAGATTTACTTCTGATAGAAAAATGCATCATACTGTAAGTACATCCCAAAGCAGATAAATATTTTGGCATCTGCACCCGGTGTGTGGAAGCATTTGTGTTGCAGCTTCAGTTTGTTTTTCCTCACAAAAAGGCTTTAGAAAAAGAAGTAGAAAAATTCCTGAGGGTGCGACGCAAAAATAGTCAAAAAAACCCCCAAAAAAAAACACTCCACATATTCCAGTATCCGTCAACTTGTACCACTCTTCCATTTTGGCATTTTCTCCCTCATATGTAATCTGTAGTATCTGCATCAGTGACTTTGGGCTCAATTGTGGTTTGTTTTTGATAAAGCCCTAACCCTAAAGAGAACATAAAAGCCTCAGAAATAATACCGGAGCTGAAAGCAGAAACTCCCTGTGATCTACCTTTGGGAGTGGAGATTATACCTGCTTAAAGTCAAGCAGACCAAATACCATATAAAGAGGCTATGAAATCAGCCAGCTAAATTTCCCCCTAATCACAGTGGAGAGGTTAGATTCTGGCAGGCCCCTCACAAGCCACAGTTGAAGAGCATGTGTGCAAGCCTCATTGAAAGCATACGACTGAGCTTGACTGATACAGGCTTAGAGCAAACAGAATTTCTAAATAATCCTTATGGTTGGTTCAATCCACATATACAATGGGTGGTTTACTGGATCAGACCAATCTAGATAGAGCCAGATAAATTGGCTTTTTGAAACCTTCATTCAACTCAGTAAAACAAGTTTGAAAACTTAAATAGAACCTAAGATATTATTTATATTACTTCACTTGGCAGATGAACTCTCACTTTGATTTTTCTATTCCCACTGTGATTTAAAGGCCATTTGAAAAATCCAATTGAAGTAGACTGCATTGGAAGGGAACACACTGTGCTAGATTTATTTTATTCATGTTCACTGTGTTGCAGGCATTGTTCAGCTGTACATAGTTAGAATGAATATCTTTATGTGCAATAATTGTACGCTAACAAAATATTTTTTTAAAAAAACTGTGCTTTTAGACCTTTCCAAACATTACATATGATGTATGTCCCAAGCTGACCCTTTGAACTTAACTTCAGGAAATTTACATTTGTTATTTCTGTGTTTTGTCAAAGCAGCTTCTAAACCCTCAAATTATAGATCGGCCTGAAGTATTTCTACTGTCGATTAAATTCTACTTTATTGGCAGATTTCAAGCGGCGACAATGCATATTTCACTGCTTTACAGTACAGCATCCTGCCTAACTGCACATTACCCTTGGCCTGCTAAGTCAGTCATTCATCACATCTGCTTACTCGCGGAGGCATTTTCCTCAAAGACCAGTATTTAAAGTGAGATCCACCCACGATCCAAACACAGTCCATATAGTTTGCCAGGTTAAATGCAAACAGTGTGAGGATAAAAGCCTGAGAGGTGATTCATTTGGTGGTTTGTGCTCCCTTCAAGTTGACAGATGTAAATGCTTATCAAGTTTGAAACAGTTCACACCCTCTGCAGCTGCCTGTTCACAGTGAGGGGGTTGTTGGCATCTCATATCAATCCAATTCTAGCGGCATTCTCCTCCATGGTGATAAAATGATTGTTGTTCAGCTAAAAAAAAAAAACCTCCAGGCTCACAAGCTGTAACATGAGATATTGAAAACAAATGCTATTAAAAATCCAATAGTAAAAATGAAATAGTACAACAATATGGTGTTTACTTTAGGTACTTGGGGCAGTATGACGTGACAGTTTTTTTTTTTTTTCGGGGGGGGGGGGGCAAACATTGCATAGAAGGGCCTGTTTGTGACCACATACAGTAGTTGTGTATAGGTTTGGCCAGGAACACCCAACTAGGTCCAGTGAATGAAAACACATGCCGTTAATATCCTGGGTTATGGTGGTAAAAATGCCAGTGAGTTAATAATGATTAAGAAAATATGCTTATTTTCAGAGCCATTCCCTAATGAGAATGTTCACTAGGTTATTCCTATAATAACATTGCTTTTGTAGTCACCATGATGCATAAAGTCAGAGAGAAACCGTTATCAGCTCAAAGGGTAAAAGACAAACCGCAGCAAGAGATGCAGAGATGTTGCTTTTAATGTGGGCAGTCGTTAAATCAGCAGAGAGCACCAAAGAACTTTGTTAATTAGTCTTTGTTAGTTAAAGAAACAATTTCTAAATGGGGTCTAATAAAGACAGATTTTAAAGAAAGTGGTGCTATATAACAGGCATGGCAAGCAAAAAAGCTAGAGTCCATTGGACTGAGGACAATGTGAGACAAGGTGCATGGGATCCAGTCTGATGGCATTTCAGATGTGGTTTAAAATTTTCAGTAATGTCAGACCACAGAGAGTGCTTTCTCATGTTCATGTCCGAAAGCTCTCAGTAAGGAGGGATGTGTTTGCACATTTGCTATGTTTAATAAGCAGGCCACCTGGCCTTATACTGCCTTTGTCTATTCCAGTTTCAGTGGTCTTTTATTTTTCTGTGTCTCGCTGCAGTAGAATCTTCTCATAAAGTTTGTTGTGTATGTTTTTCGTCTTCCGTTTTTTGGGGATTTTTTGATTTTGACGTTACATCACCGTGGTCTAAATGCCAGACTGTTTCTCATATCCAATAGTGCTTACAGTGGATCATTCTGCTCCCACAGCTTGATGCTAACAGAGTGGGGCTGTGACAGCATATGTGTGGGTTGTAAAACTGGAATTATAGTGGAACTGGGCATCTGTGTGTTCAATGGTGCCATTATAGAAGACTATACCTCTCCCAGCTCTTATCTAAAGATGACACAACATATCATCACAGCCAGACTTACACATGCCACCCTGTCTGCAGAAAGAATGGGGGCCATGAACGATGAAGTCGGTATTGAAATGTTCTTTAAGCAGACATGTCACTAAACTAAGTCTTCAAATGCCAGTACTTTCACTGCCCACGATACACCCATTATGCTTGATTACAAACAGGAAAACCCTGGATGCTCTGTTATTTATATTGCATTGCATTGTAGTATGCTCGATATACTGTATGTCATCCACTTCACCATGACACGGCAACTCAACTCATGCTCATGTTAGCTTACTACAGATATTTGGATCAGGTTTGCATGATATGTCTGTATAACGCTTAAGCCAGGGGCCCTACAAAAATAATGAATTGATGCCAGTAAAGGTAACTACCTGCATGTATCTTCTCAATGTTATAAAGACACACGCAGAGCGCAGGTGCATCCATGATATGAGGAAGCGCCAATTTGGCTCAAATTTCTGCTGTGACTATTGAACCAAGTGGATCTAACCTGACATCTCATCTCCCTCTCTCTCTCTATCTGTTAGTGTGCGTGCATGCGTGCGTACGAAAGAGATTAAGGGACAGCATGAAAAACAGAAATAGAGGCTGATTCTGCTAGGGATATTAACTGGCCGCCCTGTATCATGATAAGAATAAATGTTCGGTATAATCCATGTATATTTAAAGCAAACATCTGGTCACATGTTGTAAAAGCAAACAAAACAAAAGCCTTGTGTATCTAATTGTCACCCTACCGTGAATGTCTCCCAATAACAAAATACATCCACATGGGTTAATTCACTGTTATAGTTTAGTAGCCAATGTAGCATTTCTCTAAATTACCTCTTCTGTCTTAGTTAGATCGATACCTCCTACTGCTAAGCAGTATAGCTGATGCTGATGTCTGGGTCCTGACCTGCATGGCTAGATACTCTGACAGCTGCGGTGACATGGCTGCAGGGCAGGGAGATTTATATGGCCCTAGGGACTAAATGATATGGGCCGTGTGTGTGTGTGTGTGTGTGTGTGTGTGTGTGTGAGCGCCCCTGTTTGGACCAGCTTGATTTATGATAAATGATATGCAGAGCCTACATTAGCATACTAGCATTAAAAAAATAGTATGTGAGGGCAATGGGGATTGTTCTTCTCTGCAATGTAACTCAACTCAAAATACAGCAGTGTTTTAAATGCACATCATGAAACAGCTGAACAAATACAGTTTAATGCAATTGTGTTTAGCAAGTGGCAGAGCCTTATGAAACGTGAAAAAAAGAATGTCAAAACTTGACCTAGTTTACGGTCTTGTGTTCCCTGTGTGGCTTGTGAAACTTATATTCAGGAATGAAATACATTTTGAGGTACAGTATGGCCAGGGAATATGAATTGCAAACTGGTTAGAAGACTATATGTTAAATATTACGAGACTTCCTCTCAACATTTATACTGTATTTGGGAGCAGTTGTTGGTTTGTGCTTCCTGCCTGATGAAGCATCTGTGAATTTCCTTAAGATGATTAACCTACGCTGAGCCTCACTTGCCACAAGTAAACACATGATGGTGTTTTCAAATCAGACACGGCTCATCTTCCATGCATGTCACACTTAGGAGGAAACAGCTACAATCAACTGTGATTGGCACAGTCGAAATGTTAATAGCAGGAACCAGACAATGGCATTTTGAATGATTGAGATTATAAGGCCGAAAACATGTGAAGATAACAGTTTACCATAGCTGTCACCTCATGGGACCATAGAAGTGATAATGCTGCATGTTCACTGCCTGTATGTCCATGGAATACATGTTCAGAGGGGAATTTGGGCTAATGCACCGTGACAAGACGACAGCTCTGAAAGCACCTGCTTGTTTCCACTACACCTGCCACTCTCCTTGGTGCTCATTTCCCCACTCCCTTCAACTTTTAGGCTGGTAGGTTTTCATTTTAAATGAGATCAATTAACTGTATTTAGTTTGACAACAGCCTTTTTATTGGATAGGGACAAAATATTAAATAAATAAAATAAAAAAAAAACAGTATGTCCAATGAGGAAGAAGAAAGGGAAACATATTTCATCTTGTTCTAGTAAAACTGTAACCCACTGTGTTGATAAATTCTATATGAAGCCAAATTGTCTTTCAGCGAAGACAGCGATATATGAGAAATGCTGCTCTGATGAAGGATACCTTTAGCATATGCTGTGCACACTTGAAAATGGAAACTTGGCAGATGTGTCCTTGGGTCAGTCAAAACAGAAGACAGAAGAATGTTGCTGAGGGACACATGACCTACTTTGCTCTTGTCATTTGTATCACGCACATACTGTAGTCCTAACTAGCACCCATTTCATTCTATGCTATTCTTGTGTTACGTTCAGCTTCATTTAGTTGATATTTACATCACAAATATATTGTTAAATTATGGTTGTTTAAGGTGTATATTTGTTGTTGTTTAAAAAAACTGTACTACCACCTTCTACAATGTGCTTTGGCAATACTGTTTTAGAATATTGTCATGCCAATGGAATTAGAATTTTGTTTGTAGAGAGAGAGAGAGAGAGAGAGAGAGAGAGAGAGAGAGAGTGAGAGAGAGAGAGAGAGAGAGAGAGAGAGAGAGAGAGAGAGAGAGAGGGGAGATATATTGCCGTGTAACAGCAGTATCAAAGTAATTTATGAGACAGTGTGTGATAGGCTACCATTTTGTATTTTAGATTATGAACACATATTTTCTTCTCAAACATCCCCTCAAGGAGTCCTTGGAAAGAAGTAACACCCCACCAAAGCAGGAGCATTAGCATACTTATATAAGGATATTGAAATGGGTGCTAGAGTACCTTACAAAGGACAATGCACAACTCAGGATGCTCTTTTCTGGATTGCTTTCGAAATATGCCAAAAGACTTGCAAACGCATATACAGTATATCATAGAAGAATTGTGTATGCTGCCAACATATAAATGTATCATCTGACACAGGCTGCTTTGCCTCATTCGGTCAAACAATTGATACAAGTACTAAATAAACAGCAAAGTCAACTAATGAGCTCCTTTTTGTAGGTGACAGTATTTATATATATTTATATTGTCAAATCAACTGGGCCGTGAGAGCCAGTATTGCTCTGATTCAAGCAGTAACACACTGACAGAAGCTGTCCTTGGTGCTGATTGGTGGTTTGTCATGCAGATGAAACTAATAGAGCTGTCCAAGGTGCTGAAAGCGTGACTGGCCTCCAGTCAGGCCTGTGACTCATTTAGGATTCTAAATACATCTGTATGGCATCAAGGAACACACACATGCCTCTCCCCCTGAAAGGATTTGTATAATTACCTATAGGAGAGGTTTCTTTGTCTGCACTGTATGCGAGAAAAGTACAAGTGGAACATGGTCACAACTTTCAGTCTTCTATAGACCCTCATTATGGTCACTGAGACTGCATAAAAATGGTATAGATGCACTTTACCTGTCTGTTAGGGACCCCCAGATGTCACCTTAGATCTAATTTTGTGAGCCCCCACGTTAAATTGTGTTAAGTGCTGCATCACATTATTTGGCAGCAATTACACCATCAGCCAGTAATTACATCATTACTACATAGTATAATGTTATCATATTAAACAAATACTATATATATATATATATATGTTGACAGTCATCACGTGGTATACAACAATAGTGTGCTGGCAGTGAAAAGTAAAAACACTGTTTTCCCTGTAGCACCAAGTTAAGGCTTCCCCCCCCATTCAGTGCAGCCCTGCTTCCGCTCGGTGAAACCACGCATGTGTTGTTCCGTGCTGCAGCAACGTGCATCAGTTCCTCTCTGACCCCAGTGTTAATCTGCATTCAGACTGAGGCTCCACTGCTTTTTTTTTTTCAGCTGCTCGATATTAGAGTAGCATATTACGGGGGGCTTCGCCGTCTGTGGAAATTTTTTTTAGGGCCCTGCTAGGCTGACGATTCGGCAAACAGACACGCAAAACAAAAAAAAAAAAGGAAAAAAAAAAAAAAAAAAAAACCCGAGCGTCGCGAAATCAAGCTTTCGACTCGCATCGATTTTATTTTTGGGTGATTTCACTCCACCGCACGTCCGCCTCGGGTCTAGATTTGCAGACCCGCTACTGCTAACGTGCGTAATGTATCGTAGAGAGGAAACACAGTAAATAGACGGACACGTCCATCTGCAATAAAGAGGAAACGAAGATGGTGACGATGGCTTCACCAAATTTAGCCTCCAAATGCTCGACAGCAATGGCGAAGCCTTCCCTCCCCCTGAAGCTGTTTCTCTGGGTGTTTATTGTCGTTAATCTCCCGAAAAGGTAAGATATTACCGCGTGATATTTCCTCTCTGAACCATGATTCTTTGTCGGCTTTGCTGGGTAGCGTGTGTCTTATTTTAACAACACATCATTCTGCGGTGCCTCCCATCTAATGCCAACACAGCCCTGCTTTTCATGGGATCCTGGACAATTAGGTAGCTGAGGGGAATCTAGTTTTATTAGAAAAGCCAAGGCATATAGTGTATACATCAGTCGTTTAATTGTGGCTCGGCATGGACGTGTGATATTCCATTTTCTTTTTTTTTTAAGATAACCATAGCGACACATGCATCGCATTACTGGGAGATGTCGTGGATCATAAGACATTTTTTTTTTCTCCACAGAAAACAAAAGCAACGGATAGACAGACACAGACTGCCTTAAATATTCGGCTGTGGAAACTAGATGATGTTATACCGGGCGTTTTTGCATATAAACGTCTCTATGAAGAGACCAGTATCTCACACAATCTGTCCAGCGTTAGAAATAGCATAGTGGCAAGGCTAATTTGCTTGAAGCTAAGGCTACATATAGTCTCTGCTAAGCTGCCTTTAAGGATCAATCCTATTCTAAGAGCCAAAGCCTAGTTATTAAGGATGTGGCCAAACTCGAATAGCTATATGCAAACAATCGTTTGTAATAAAGACAACTTGAGTATGAGTGAGGGTACGTCTCATCCCACGTATTTGAAATAAAAAAGCATTTCAAAATGGCAGACAATCACACAGAGAATGCAAGTGTAAAGGCACAATAAGGACAAGGATAACACATATGGACTCATCCTTGTCTTGCACACACACACACAAACACACATACACACACACACACACACACAGAGGCAAAGGACTGCCATTTCAGCTTTAACTGAGGTGCATATTTGAGTTTGTTGAGAGAAGCTGTTTGGTTGTCCCTGTCAAGACATTATTCTCGTTTACTAAGATGAGAGAAGTCAAGAGGAAGGATGGCTAGGCTCCTCGCTTCGCTCTCGTCTTGTGCTGTTGTAGGGTGAAAAATGGAGGCAGATAAATCAGACGACGTTCAATCACCGTCATGCTGATCGCAACCTCAGGGCTCCCTGCCCAGACCTTCATTGCCAGGCCTTGTGTATTTCTAATTGTCTGCACAAGTAGTGTTCACAATATGCTTGAGTAAACACCACACCTGGCCCCATCGAATTACATCCAGAATTAAGATACATGGGCATAAGTTATGGATTGTATAACTAGTGTATTGATTGTGAGTGTAACATAATGAACTGAGATGAGACATTTGGGTGCTTCTTAGATAACCATGACACGGCCACATGAGAGCTCTTTATGTAAACACCCGTACAATATCTGTGGCTCAAGCCTTGCTATGCCCCAATGTCAGCAAGATATAGTCTCTTTTTTCAAATAATTCATATCCAAGCCATTTGTAATAATTCATTAATTACAGCTATTGCTCTGCACGTTGCATTGGACGTCATTTGTGATTCATGTAAGAGACTTCTTACATAAGACATCTCAAGGCCTCTGGCATGCTTTTCGTAATCTATGCTACTTTGTGACTCATTTACAGTTACTATGTGTAGTGATGTCTGAGCAAATTACCATACATTACCCCAAGTGCACGGTCCACCCTCAAGCAGAAGTCCAAGACATTTTGTTGCAAATGTTTTTGGCATATTGTACCGTCAGTCAATCACTAGGCTTCAGATGTAGGCCCAGGAACCACAGAGCTGTGGCTACGGCAGGAGGAAGTGACGTCAGAGTGAGGAAGTGCTGAGCTCAGGTTTTCTCTTTATTATTATCCAAGTGATGCTTACTGTTCTGCAAACTCCCATCAAACACTTTAGGTGGCAGATGAAAGTCATTATATAATCAAAGTTTTCTTTTTCTTTTTAACCATAACTGTCCCAGAACATATTTTTAATACTAATGTATATTTTTCATGAATCAAGAGCCTATATCGGTTTGATGGGCATGGACACTAGATACACTCGCATTAGATATTACAGTAAATCAGATTTCAGGATTGTTGTTACTGGAAATGATCACATTTGATTCTATGAATTAATAAATATGATTTCCTCTCGCGCCTGTCAAATAATAATACAGGTCTTACAATCGGACATATAGGAAGAAAATTTAAATACACTTTAATACACATTAAGATTTTAGGAAGTCCAGCAGGGTAATACTGGATGTCAACAATGGATTTTCTCCATAGAAAGTAGCAACAAATTATTGGTATGGAATATTTTCTCTACATCTTTCAGGGTTTTACAACATCACACCGTAATATTTCTCTGATGTGATAATTTAGTGTCGTGAATTCAACTATAACCCTCATCACCTAAAATATCAATGTTGAACATGTATCGATAATGCCATGTATCAATGCCAGCAATGCAGGATTCCAATAAGGTAACAAAAACAATACAATGCCTGATGTAGTAATGGATTAAGAGAACCCCCCCACAGCACCCTAACAAAAGGTCCTCTTGCTAAACAAGTAACACATGCCTTGCCAACAGCATACCCACCCACATAGTTACCTGCAGTTTGCATACTGGATACTTTCATATAAAACAAATAATGATAAAAGTGAATCAAATGAAATCTTCAGTTGTTCAAACATATGACTTCTACATCTGCAGTGTGGATGTCTGGCTAAAACTGTCTCACTAGCAAGGAAATGCTCTGGACATAGTATGTGAGAGGAATATTGTAGATCCATAATAACACTCACAACTGATAAAAAAATGATATATAGTTGCAGTATTCCTTTAAGCTGCTGTACGTGTGGATGATCTGGGACACATTTTGAGAAGAGAACTAATTGTATGCTAATTAATTAATTAAATCCTGAGTCCAGCAGGCCGCTTGTTGCATTCCAGTTATACCCAACCCAGTGCAGTTCCTTTCAAATCCCATCCATTTAAATGGGAAACCTACAGTGTATTGGACTCAAACAAACTCTCATACACTATCTGCCTCTTGTCATCACTTGGGATGTTGGGATGAAACATTTTTGACAAACTGTCAATCTGTCATGTATCCCATAATGACTACTATATGTATTTATGTCTCAGAATTTCTAAAAAAAAAGTTTTTGATAGCGCACAGATGTCAATCTTCTTTGTTCCCATGTTGATTTAAGACAGTTTGACGGGACAGTTGAATATGATGGTCAAAGCTCATAGCTGCCTCTTGCTTACAGTTTAGACAATCTGTCATATTCATCACCCAGGAGGTATTAAGGTCAGAGGGATTTCAGATTTCTCGGATAGGGTTGTGTGAATTAACGACAGCGGTGATTACTCCCATTTGCTCAGTCCGTTAAGTACCACAAGAAACCTGAAGTGGGGTCATGGATATTGCCACATAACGCGCCTTGCTATCTGTGAGTGTCCTATCTAAAGTCTTTTTACTACGGCTTTTACTAGTTCCGTCTGTATTCTAAGAGATCCTGTGGATAAATATAGATCTACTACCCTTAGTCCAAAAGGGTTTGCCCATTTCTATTTTAAGTACACAGCAGGTGAATGAGGATACTAGAGTAGAGAGATGATAGGATACTTTTAAAAACTAAACCACTGTTGTTTCCCTCCATGTTTATATATATATATATATATATATATATATATATGGCCTGATTTTACATGCATGCAGGAGTTTATTACTAAACACTCAATGTTGCATTAGATATAGACACACTGTAATATCCACGTTCATATGAAGCTCCAAGCACCGCAATTTAAATGCAAATGGGAATCCCAGCCCACACGGAATTGAACCCTGCTATCACTCCCTTAATGATTAACAAGCCATCTAATCGACCGAAGTTAGACCGCATAATAATTACTTACTAATATTTGATGTTGCTGCTGCTGCTCAGAGTTTGTTCACAGCTTCTTTAAGTGAAACCTCACAAATAAATAGTCCAAAAACAGGCGCGTCAACCGCAGCTAATGTATGGCATCTGGTTTAGATTGGACAGAGTGAAGCCTGTTAATACACTGGTTGTCACAGTCAGAGGTCAGTTAAGCGGAGCAGCTCCAGGTGGTTGGTTGTTAACGGTCCTGTATGCGAGTACCGTAACTGCAGATGTTAATTGTTTTAATTGGCAGCCTGTGTGATTAAGCAGAAGCACAATCTACGTCCACTGTAAATGACTACAGTGTGTTTAATTAGTAAAAAAAAAAAGTGTCCAATGCATTGTGTTATGTTGTGTTATTAACGGTACCGCTTGTGAGAGGAGGGTTGTAGCACGATCGGTTTGTTGTGTCGTTGCCATAAGTGCAGGACCAGTTTCTTGTTGGTTGATAATAAGCATTTGGGTTCATTATATCTGGTTCCTATATTTGAAACATGCAGCAATGATAGCTCAGGGAACTTGATGTGGATGCTAATGGTAGGCACATAGCTTTTTTTCTATAGCTGGCATTACTATCATTACCCTACTTAGACCATCTCATGAATGTTCAGAGGATGGGGCAGTCCTCTGCTGCTTTACATGAAACCTGAGATGAGATTTTAATTGAGAACGATTTAATAGTAGGGACATACTGCACATCTAACGAAAATGGAAGGGGTCTCTGCATGTACCCATGCATTACCTTCGATTTTCTCTCCGCAGCCGTTCATCCGATCGACTTCACACCTGGCGGGTGTGATGCTGAGGACCCAAGGAATTGCAGTGTCGAGTGTGAAGTTGTTTGAATGAGCGGTTCTCGAGAAAAGCTGCAAGCAGCAATACTGGAGGCCAAGCACCAAGCAAACGGCCGTTCCGAACAGGCACGTTTTGAACGCCATATGAGACTGTTTATTGACGACGACACTAAACGTGGAGGCGTAGAATGTATGAATGTATCAGATTGTCCTCAACGAGAGTAGCCGTGAGCACAACACTCAACTCCAGCACCCTCTGTCATCACATACACATCCACGAAACATGCATATGCACGAAAAACAAACATCGATACGTAATACGAACACACGAAGGCACACACACACACACACACACACACACACACACTGGCGCATACCTCTCTGCGGATCTTCAGGTACCGAATTAGTAGGCAAAACCTCAGATCTGCCTGCAGTGGAGAACACATGACTGTTCCTTTGATCTGCTTGTCTTTGGAGCATTTCCATATACCGCGAGATGAATATAGATGATGAAATTGCAAGTTATTACACTCTTCTCTGCCCTGTTTATATTTCTATCTATCCATCCATATCTCTCTCTCTATATATCTTTATATATATATATATATATTTATATATATATTTATATATATATATATTTAACATCCAGTAAGGCATATGTAAAAGGTTCCACCTGAGTAAGAATATTAAGTTTTAATGTTTTGGGCACTAGTGTTGAAGGGGAGATGGATGGCACTTAATGGCACTTAATGCAGTCTAAGGAAGAGTGCTGGTCAAAACATTATTCCTTGCGCCCAGCCTAAGAACATGAGAAAGCTATCAGAGCCTCTATCCTTGTGCTTTGCCATGGAAACGGTGTCTTTTCTTTTCTCACCATTACTGTTTCTTTATTATTCAATTCAGAAGTATGTGTACCTCTCATTTCTCTAAGGCTTTGCTGAAAGCTCCCGATTGTTTCACTGTTGCTCTTTTGTGCTGCTGGACAATTCTCTGAATCCTTCTTTCTTGGAATCTCTCTCCACTGTATCTATCACTTTTCTCCTTTGTCTCCGTCTTGTTTCTTGTGTGCGCCTGAACAAATCGGTGGTATTTATAAAGTGTTCTGTCACCTGAGGCACAACTTCCTGGTAATTAGTGAAGTAGGCCTCTATTTAATGCCTATACAAGGAAGATCGCACAAATAACAGGAGATATGAAATGTGTGTTGATTGCACAACCCATCTAATATTACGCAGGTCCTTAGTTTGCCTAGAATAATTAGCTCCTTCCAAAGAGTGTGTGCACATTTACACTGGTGTATTAGGAGAAACTTGTAGTGGGGAAAAGACACGGCAGTTCTCTAATTCGCCCTAATGCATTGCCATACCTCCATCTTCCATTGGATTGCCTTCTCCAGCTCTCACACCTTTAAAACCCTATTTATGATTTGACAAAACAATCCTGCCGTCAACTTCCTCAACTTTGCCGACCCGGAATTTGTTCACTTAGTCGAAAATTATTATTATTTATTGAGTTATTGAAATGAATTGAGGAGGTTGTCATTTAAACTATGGGCCTCACAGTAATAGTATTTGCCATTCTTAACATTTGTTTAGATTTCTCTTGTCACGTTTATGCAACGAAAGCAGTGGGAAGACCGTAATTTAATTTTGGCTTTTCCCTCTGTTAAATTTGACTTTTTACAGCAGTAAAACCTAGCACCTGGAGTTCATGTCTAATCCTTCATTACACTCGTCCAAGATGGCCAACTGCATGGAAGCCAACGAAAGTCAAAACATCTCTCTTTGAAAGTGTGAGCATTATTGGACTTTAAATTTTAATAGAAGAAGAAATGAATGAGTCCTCATGTTGAATCTGTCCAGGTGGGCACTTAACATTATGTCCAATTTACTCGACATTAATGCTAATATCAGCTGTCTAAACTGCAGTGAGTTTGCATGACTGATGCTAACAACGTTTGCTGACTATCTAACCACATGACTTAAATGAAACATTAGCTACGCCTCTCCATGGGGAAAAAGTGTGTACAAGGCTTCCCGGAGGACACAATTAATAACGAAAGTGATGCGTCACATAGTTCTCAGCTGGTGTGGTGGTGCACCCTAATGTGCATTAATGTAGGTTCCAATGAAAATAGACAAGATTTGAGTTATTTCCTTGAACTCATCTAGCGACACATCACCTCTGAGACAGCAGAATTCCCATCAGCCATAAGCTCTCTATATATGTATTGGATGTCCTTTTTGATGATATACATGTATGTATATCTCTTTGCGTTTGTAAAAACACTAAATGGTCCAGGAGGTAGATTAGGTTTAACATCTTCGATAGGAGTATCAATCTGAATCAAACTAAACAAGCATGTTTGGAGGTTTATTTGTTTGAAATGACAATATATGCGCAATATGGCATTGCTGCACGTGTTAAAACAACTCACAGTGAAACAACGGTATAGTGTGGACTGGTTCTGTACATAATGGAGACAACGGGACTTTAAACGCCCCAAAACAAACTTGAATGTTTGATTAAAGACAACCCTACTGTGTGAACAATGTTCCACATGTTCCGCATTACAAGTGTTGCACCATAGATGAGTCATGTTAATATGGATTAGAAGTACATTTATGGTGGGGCACGCTCGGTCACGTTGGTCTGATATAGTTAGGTAAGACGCCGTATATTTTTTGATGCTCGTCTATTCGTGGTGTTACGGTACAGGTGCTTGAAGCTGCCAGGAAGGACAAAGAAAGACCCGGACTTCAGCATTGATTTATAACATTTGATATAGGGAATGGAAATATTGCAACATTAAAAAAAATTATTATAATGTTCTCACTGTGTCTCTCATCTGCTAATATTTCTTTAGAAAGAAATGAGAGCACACCAGGAAAAACCCCGCTCGCTCCCCTTTTAAAATAAATTATTGATATCCTGCATTCATTTTCTCTCTCCTCCCTGCAGCTCCTTCCAGACTGATGACGATGATGAGGTGGCTAACAAGACGTGGGTGCTGACTCCCAAAGTGTATGAGAGTGACGTCACGCACATCCTAAACAGCCTACTAGACGGATATGACAACAAACTAAGACCTGATATCGGAGGTGGGTGCTGATTCTTCACAGATGATCCGTTTAGTCGCAGAATCATAAAGAAACACACCCACGTGTATGGCCAAATTTGCAATTGAACACATTGCACTCATTAACTGACAAACATGCTTATAGCCAAGCACTTTACGCATTAACTGTAGATAATAGGGATGTGGCATTATGTGATGTCACCCACTGATTTTTAGAAGGAGCCTGGAGCCTGCCATGTTCTCACTCGTTGAAGATATTCCATGATTGTGGTCTGAAGCCTGAAAACACTTAACCTTTCATATGATTGTCAAAATTGTCACTGAGAATGACATTACATTAAGGGAATACTTACGAGACTTTTTTGGATTATCAAGGAGCAATTATCTTAAGACACTTGTACAAACTGAGAGGAGACACTTACACACTACGAAAACTCATCTAGTGACACTTACACTTTATGTGCACATGCTTACAGAAACCAGCTTTAGTTTTTTTTTAAGAAAAAAACCCCATTGGATTTTAAGGCGATGAGACAACAGCCTTGTGGTCAAGGTGGATGATGCTTTTTAATAATTATTCAGGGGGTTTTTAAATGATTTCATGTGCCCAAGAGGTCAGACATTTCTCTCAACAAGCCACTGATTTTGTCATTGGCTTCTCACAGAAAAACAGCGTTTGGGCCATGAATCTTTAAATCTACTCTACTATTACTTTACGTTTTAAATCCTAAATGGCATTACATTTAAAAGGGACCATTGACTTGACGGGGACTCAAAACACAAAGTTTAGGACTTGGATTGGACTTGCCTCACCTCTGGTGGTAGCTAGTAATAATGTTAGTCATGCCACCTGATACATATTGCAATATCTCTACAGCAAATTGTAAAATGATGAGAAATAATGACTTTTTAAGGCACACAATGAAAATGGTAGGCCAGCTGCACTGCATGGCCTGTTCACCGGCTGTATAAACTGAACACGGAGGGTTTAATATGCACAGCATACAGTTAATTATTACGCCAGGCTGGGTAGTACAAGGTGTCCTTGTGTGTTTGCCTCTGTCCAGTCTATGTGTGTGTTTTTTGTGCTGTGCGTTGACAGGCAGCCGGGCTCACTATAAAGAATGTGTACCTGTGTTTATGTGCACGCATGCATTACGGCTGGGATAGCAGTCCGTCATGGTTCTTCAAGTCTTGTCTTGTCGATGTGAGAAGTAGACAAGTAGCTTACTCCCTTCACTTTGACAGACAGCTGGGCAGGGCTCCCTTGTCAAGTGCACATTTATCCTAAAGCCTGTCACGTCCATCTGCAAGAGCAGAATATGGAGATATCCAGTACCCTTGAATACTTGATTCATGGGTCGGTATTCCTGGGAAAACTGGTTTAAGTCAGAATCTGTCACATCCTCTTACAGAATGATAAAGATATATCACTCCGTATGCCAGCAGTGAATTGTTTCTCCGACCATTGTAAGGTCACAGGGTAGTGCTGTATAAAGCGGCAAATGGTTTGGATAAATGGTTTGGAAAAATGGTTTGGAAAAATGGTTTGGAAAAATGTCAGTCTTATCAGTCTGTGCTACAGCTGACACACTTACCGTTTGTTTGACTAAACTGAGTGTTGTGTCCTGTAGTGGTGTACATGCACGTGAGAAGGGAAAGACAAACTGACGTACTGTATGCAACGGAAATACTGACCTCTATTTTGTCAACTGATTAACTTATGGGATGTTGCAGGATTTTCGGAGCTTAAATAACAGGTTTACAATTAGGTGTTGGAGAAACTCACATTTGTTTGATTTTTTTTAATCGCTTTTTCCCCCTTATTGGATTGATGACCATGTAGATGCAGACTTGGGGAGAGAGAGGTTCTTGGTCTCGCCTCCAGATTCCTTCCCCTTCCTTGAAGGCGAACCGGCCAACCAATAAGCATCTCAGGTGCAAGAGAAAGGGTACAATCCCTCACTGGCTTCACTACCGTAAACATGGCTAATTATTTTAAATGGGTTGGAGGGGGGGGGGGGACCAGCCAGAGGTACCCCTGCTGAGAATTGACTTGATGCAGCTTTAAAGCGTCACCAATGAATTGAATGAAATGATGGCACAAGATGAAAGCAGCTGAGTTACATGGATGTACTATATAGCGAATCCGTTACACGGCTTTTAATGTTTTTTTTCCCCCATGTACTGTACAGTATGTACAATGCTGCATATGATGTGACACATTTCGTGAAGGGCCTCAACTTTATACTTAAGACTTCAGAAGTGGGCTTGTGCTATAAATTGAAGAGCAGCTCAGATCTGCTTTGAGGTGCAGCTTCAGCCCAGAGAGCCGCTGCGTAGATGAGCGGCTGGCTGCCACCATCTTAACCATCATCTTCAAACACGCTATGATCTCGCTCACTCGGTGGTGGCATTCCAGCTGCTGCCAAGTTACACAGCTACAGAAGGGTTATAATTAGCTGGCTATACTGTCATGTGATCCACCAACCAATCAACCAACCAACTAGACCAAGGCAAAGCGAAGATTCTCCTCCACTCCTCAGAGCGCTGAAACGCTGTGGATTTAGATTCATTGCTGATTGTGCCACAGCCTCTCTTTGAAGTCCATTGTGATGCTCATTTACTTTTAATGCCCCCGGAGTCTACTGTACGTATGAAAACTGAAGCAAATAGGACAGAGACGTTAAGAGAGGGAGAAAGAGAGAGAGAAAGGAAGTCTTTCATTCTTAAATCATAATACATCCGTGGCTTTGATGAAGGTCATTGCCTTCTAGAAAATAAATAGATTGTTTTCATGGAATTCACAAATATGGAGAGCAACGGCAAGGACATAAAGTTACAGTGAGTTTAACTAACAGGTCTAAATGATTGCTCACGCGTGGTGCTGCATTTGGTGCGAGCTAATTGCATCAGCCATTTACCAGGATGCCTGTGTGGTGGGTGTGTTGGCATGTATCATGTTGTCTCAGACAGCAAGTTAGAACTCTTAGCACAGCCACTTTATGTTCACTGGCATCTTGAACTAATGTTTCTTCGGAATCGGGTTTTGCACTCATGAAAGACAACCCATTTCCAGTTGGCTGTATTGTAAAATAAGACAAATGTGCTTTTATTTATTAATATTATATTAATGCTGTGCATGCAGCTTTATATGTGATTTTACTAACAATCCAGTCCAAGGTTGCTTATTTTCATTCTCTATGAATTCTTAGTAAGCCAACATAATAGTACGCACTCTAATTCATATCCATTAACTGATATACCTCGTGCATGTGCGAGTTCGTTCATGTATGTGTGTGCGCATGGATGGGGGTGCAATGCATGTATTTATGTATATATGTTTGCCTGTGAGTGACATGAAAAATGGATGCAAACTTGCACTCACTCCCTCTGTATATCTTTCACACTCACCATACTGCAGCTCCCACTTCAACTCTCAACCTTACTCTCCTCTCAGACATAAAACGTCAAGTCATCCACAAACATACGCATTACATAGCATAAGTGTAGTGATCCAAGCTGGCTTAGAGGATCTGACAGAGCAAGGGCGTCCATTTGGCAGCGAGCTTTTCAGTTTCCTCAGCCAAACTGTGTCTGATGTCCATCTCACTAAGTGTAGGCAGCAGGTGTGCTGCATGGCGGTGGACAGACGTACACCTGCGAACATGCACGAGAAGATGCACTTGCAACATGTATTTGTTTCCAATATAACTGCTGCTCTAATCTTACGCGGCTTATTTGTTCGACGGTCTCTATTGGGCTAAGGATTGTAATCTTGTCAGGTCAAAATATTTCAGGGCACTTCGAACCTATACGTGCGTCTCTGTCGGAGCGCCGGGCATCAGCAGGTCTGTGGGAAAAGACAGTAACTGATTGGCTATCAAGAGGAGTGCGCAGGCCTGAGGCATAGAAGGGTAGACATGGGATGGATGGGATGTTGTTGAGGGCACAGAGGTATTGTGGTTAAATGGAACAGGAGTTTTGGTCGTGAATACAGACAAAGCATGTGGTTTGACATTGGCAAGAAGCCTTTTTGAAGATGAAGTTGGCCCTGTAGGCTCTGATGTAGTCCCCTTGCAGACAAAGGAACAAGGGTTTCTATTTCATCAGCACCATCTGAGGTGTCTTAGACATGGTAAAATAAAGGTAATGTAATATAGTGTCGTTCAAGTAAAGTGGGACCTAATGTCATTAGCTTTTACAGTGGACCTTGAATCAGGCCAGAAATGATAAAAAAAAAAAAGAAAAAATGAACTCTCCTACAGATTTACACTGTAGCCGCAGGCTGCAACAACCAGTTGGAAAATCAAACACCATATTACAAACACCTGAGACACTTATCAATAATTAATTAAAAGAAATACCTGAAAGGAGACACATTCGTATAGATCTCAAGTCTCAAGATTGTTTTTTTTTACATTTGTCTTCTTTAGGAGTGCTGAAATATTGGCCTGATATGTCCTAAAACATTAGACTATTTCCTTCAAAGTTTTTTTCAACTGGTTGTTTTAGCCCGTGGCGCAAGTATAAAGTTGTCGTTTCATATTGTGAATTTGATGCCTGATAAAGGTCCATGACGAAACATTGCATTTTCACTGAACTCAGTGCAGACAGTTTGCAATAATTCAAAACTTTCTTTTGCATGATTTCATCATATGCACCTGTCTATTAGATGTGTATAAGATACAACTAAACATGACATACCACTGAAACCGAGCTGAGCAGCGATGTTCTCCAGCACCTTCGTATTCACACAGTCACAACAGGGATATTATTTCCCTGTTTTTTTTTTTAATAATAATGATGATGATAGACGAATAATGACAAACAACTTTCTGAAACGGCTTGTGCAAGTGCATGATAAATCATTGCTCATCTCTAAAATGGATTTCCCTGTGCTTCTTTGCAGTCAAACCGACAGTGATCCACACAGACATGTTTGTCAACAGCATCGGTCCAGTAAATGCCATCAATATGGTGAGTAAAACTGAAATATGGTGTTAATAAGTCATTGTTGTTATCAATAATCAGCCTGAAACTGCATGTGTAGCGAGAGGAGAATATTTGTTTTTAAAAATGTGTGTTCGGCCTGCCTCCGTCCTCAGGGAGCTGAGCGTATAATGATCCAGAGAGTAGCTCTCTTCTCTGGCGCTGGCAGGGTTTCAGTGTCTTGCTCAAGCACACTTCAGCAGGGCAGATGCTCGCTGTCATGGTGGATTGCTTGGTCCACCTAATCACTTTGCTGCCCCACTGCCCTTGCAGTGTTGCAACACAATGGAGGTGTCAATCAGCTACTTAACTAGTGCACTGGCCTTTGCACCACGTGGGATGAATGGGCTCCTTTTGACGCATGTGCATTGCATTAAACGCCTCTTATTTGGAGTTAGAAATACTGATTAACAGCTGATCAATTGTGTTGCTCAACACACAGGCTGGATCGCCAAGCAGCATATTTGCAAATGGCTGTGTGAGTTGGCAAATCCCAAGATGTTTGCACTTTGTGGTTGCCAAGAATTGCATCAGCGACAATCTGAGGTGTCACCTGTTCGAGGTCTTTGTGTGTTCAAATAAAATACCAGTTTGTGATTTCCCTTGGATCTGGTTTGAAGACAAGGTTTTGATCACGTCCGTCTGTTGTTATGGTTAGAGTGACACATTCAAATTGTGTGCTGGTTGTACTAAATCTATTTGTGTTCAACAACTACAATACTGTTTAGTTTATATGTCTTTAAAAAAAATGTCTTTGAATAATATTACAGTTATCTATATTTGAACAATTGCGTAACCTTGCAATTAGATGATGCTTAGCTTAACCTTGGTATGACCAAGTACATGCACAAATATCAATGTTGGTCCATTCACACACATACATACTGGTGGACCACTCTACCTGCTGCCCTACCTACTCTAACCCTAACCCTAACCCTATCCTACCACACATAGTGTACATACTACAACTCTTGAAGTAGCAATTGAATGAACCTGGTAAAAATAATGTTTTTTTTTAAACACACTTCATTATTGTAAAATGTAAGAATCATGTTATGTCTTCCAAGCCAAGTATGTCTCTTTGTTATACATCTCTTACAACAATGATCAGTTTCAGCCAATACGAGTGGGTGAACTGCTTATTCGTACAGGAGCAGATTCCAAAAAAACATATCAGTACATTCCTATTAATAGAAAATAGCAGTGGTACAGTTGAAAGTGTTGGAAATGCTGAATTCCAGCCATCAAATGCAGATCCTACTCCATGTTGTCTTTTTTTTTACCATTGGCAATGTTGTTACAATGCACAGTAACTCATTATTTCCATATTTGAAAACTGAGGCATGATAATAGAATGCATAGCTGTCATTGTGCAGTCGACACCAAAAGAAAAGTATCATCTGATGGTGGAGAATAGAAACGTTCGTTGGAGAGAAAGAAGGATTAGAAAACGAGAGTCTCTTGCAAATCCCGCATCAGCGTTGTTTTATGTGTCATTGTTTTCTGTGGCACGTCCCCGCTGAGAACCCACTTCTATTGTAATTCTGCAGAGCAGTCTGCTCTACATGGTGGTGGCGTTCCATTTCACTTAGTCTTAGCTAAAACACCCACTCTCAATAACGGCAGTCACAGTGAAGTTGGAAGGGAAGCATTGATGGGATCAGTTAGAAAATGTGTTTGCGCTCACATTAAGGAGTCTGCGTGTGCGCGCGTGTGCGTGTGTGTGTGTGACGAGGGCATCACGCTGACATGAAACGATGACTGATAGCTTCGCATTCATATGTAATCAGCGTGGTTGGGCCAGCGCGTTCACACTATGACATGACAAATGTGGTGCGGTAGGTAGATTCTCTAAAGAGCATCGAAGCATGAACATCATTTTTAATTATGCAGGAATCTTTTGAAATATGGCAAAGTTGCAATTTATGTTAGATTGGGGGGAAGGGATGGCACTCACTAACGGAGGGAAAGAGAGGGGGAGATATGAAGAAGAAAAGGAATCATAAATTGATGCTTTGTAGCCACTAGAGCAGGGAGTTTTCTTAGCTGTTCTTGGATGCAGCTTTTTGAAAGAAATGTGGCTCTGTGAAAGATCCCAGAGTATATATAGGTTCAAGGGGGAAAAAAAAAGATGTTCATCCCACTCAGCAGGGCCCAGATGAAGATCCTAAGGCATCCAATCTTTCTCTCATCATTGGATTTGAACTGTCTGCCTGTCCTTTGTGGAAAAAAGGATGTTGAAAGGATGGGAATGTTGCCTGGTGAAAATGTTGTTTTTCAAATCTCGTTTAGTACTCTTTGGCATGAATTTAGGCTTTATTGTTGCACTGAGCTTTGTCAGGAAGTTAATGCCTCGATGCCCTCTTGCACACAAATCCCCAGATTTTTCTCTCTCTCTCTCTCTCTCTACTGCTGTACTTTACTTTGCACCTAAAGGCTCAACCATTCCAAATAACAAAATAAATAAGAGACCGATAACTCCCTCTCACCGTGTCTCCTTTCCATCTCACGTTAGACCACATCACACCATAGCTCTAAGCTCTTTAACTCTTCCCGTGCTGCTTTTCATCCCTTATATGTATGTTCAAACACAGCTCTCACAGGGGCTGAATAGGAGACAGAAGGTTTTGTCAAGCGCAGGACAAAGTGCTACCAGAGGCGGCAGGTTATGAGGTTAGATAATGCTTGAGCCAAAGAAAGGGAATTATTAATTGCCCCGTTGAACATTTAATTTTCAGGTTGAGGGCGTCAAGATGGTCTTTTTCAGCAGAACTCTTTAGTAGCGACAAAAGGACTTCTTGGCCTGAATAGAAACCATCTTGTCTTAGGAAAAAGTGCACTCAAATGTGTTCCAGCATTAGGTTTTCACTGGCATAGAAAAGTTCCCCTCAGCCAGAAGAAACAGAGCAGTGTTTTCGCAGCCCACATTTCTATTTGATCTGATTGCGTCTCACAGTAAAAAGCCACATATTGTTGACAGCACTGGTTGCAAACAATACTGTTTGCAAGGATTTCCTGACAAACGGAGACTTTCATCAAGTGTGTTACATAAAGCATGTTCAGCTTCCGTACTGAAGGTAAACATAACAATTGGGGAACAACTGTGTTTTATCTGTCATCAGGAATACACCATCGACATCTTTTTCGCTCAGACCTGGTATGACAGGAGGTTAAAATTCAACAGCACGATGAAGGTTCTGCGTCTCAACAGCAACATGGTCGGGAAGATCTGGATCCCAGACACTTTTTTCCGCAACTCTAAGAAGGCCGACGCCCACTGGATCACCACGCCCAATCGCATGCTTCGAATCTGGAACGATGGTCGGATACTGTACACCCTCAGGTAAAACGTCAGGGCTGCCAGAGATGAGATATCAGTAAAAGAAGTGATTTGGGTATTCCTCATTCACACAGTTTCATTATGTAATGTGGTGGCAGAGTTATCCGATTTACCACTTATCACTCCCGTTTTATCACATTGAAAGCTTAAATTGTCAGTTGTCATTATCTCTGCCGTTTTTTGCGTCCACGTGGGTGTGTCCAAACCGAAAGACACAAACGTGCTTTTGATTTAAGATGTAGAGGAAAAAAGAGCATATTTTCCTGTGTTGGAATGATAGCTTTTTTTTTTTTTTTTTGTTCAAAATCTATTTACATAAACAATTAATTGTAGTGCTCTCAGCTGAATAAATCAGAAAACGATAGATAACAGTGAAAATACATGGTAACTAGTCTCGGCTCAACAATTCAACAAAATGAGCGTTAAAGCTGGACTAAGAACTCATAATCACTGTGCAGCATTTCATTTTTGTTTTGGATTATTAGCAATTTGTTGCGACTAAGGTGCTTCCTGCTCTTCCTACAATCCAACACAAGCAATGCGCGGAAGTATTCTGAAGTACCCTACCATTTACGGCCTCTCTACATAAATGATTCATGGTACTGATTATACTGAATAGGCCCTGGGCGATTTCAACATTTTAAATTGGACATTAATTAGAGTGCAGGTAATCTATCCTACTGAATGAGGCAGGAATTTAGTTAGTGACAAGGAAACACTGGAACTGCATTCCCCCTACTGATGTTTTTAGTCACTCTTACATCATATGGCTAGTATATGGCTTAAAAGGCAACATTTACATTTTTGTAACATTTACATCTGAAATCCTTGGGAATATTTGTTTTTTAAATATTCTAAATTCTATACTAAATATACATATTTCTATATTGTCTAATAGCCCATTATTGCCCGAAGAGCTTGAGATTGGGCAAATACAATAGCCAAGAAGTTACTGCTCTGACAACGTTTGCTCTTCAGACCCCTCACAGTAGAACTTGTGTAACTAACAACAAACATGTGAAAGCTGTAAGACAGGATACGAAGCGATAGATTGAAGGGAAATATTAATTACGCTTATTATCATGTTTCGCATGCCATCATAAATACAGCGGACGTTTATACTTACGGCACAATATATCATCAGTGATAATAAGAGAGAAAGTGCACTATTCTGGACTCAATCAAGCCGTGATGGATGTTCTGCAATGCAGAACACTACCCCTCCACTTCATTAATTTTTAAGGAACTCACAATTTAACCACTGGTTAATTAGGATGACCGCTGTGATTGGGAGGACAATGATACATGACAATAGCGAGTTAATGGATGGGTAAAGTCATTTAAGGTCATTCTCTCATTAAGGGAAAGTTTAATGACTTTGCCGTCAAACTCCCTCAAGTGTGAAAAAGAAGAGACGCGTGTGTTGCTGTGAAAAACATCAATTTAGTTTAGTGAAATTCTAATTATTAATTCCTTGTGTTAAAACTGATAAGGATAGTGGCTTAATTCTGACTTTTTCCAACACCCTCCGAAATGTTGTTTCGTGATGGACTGGTATGTCATTTAAAATGTACACTCACCCATATATGTTTTTCTATAGTAACCGAGTCAGTGGATGCAAATATTGTGTCTCCGCAGGTTGACCATCGATGCCGAGTGCCAGCTTAAACTGAACAACTTCCCAATGGATGAGCACTCATGTCCCCTGGAGTTTTCAAGCTGTAAGTTTGGCCATATGCTGATCGCCTACCGTTTTACCTCTTCCCCTGTTTCATCTCAAACACACACACACACACACACACACACACACACACATGCTGTGGCCATGAACGAGCAACACATGAGCCTGACAATGACATAATTAAAGGAGTAATTATGCAACAAGCCAAATCAAGGAATTCAACCTAAATATTTCTTACAGACCACTCCGAACTCCAGACTGAGATGAGTCATATGTGTGTGTAGGTTAAATAGACTTACGCACGTATGAAATGCACATAACATCTTGCTCTTTTTACCGTGCTTTCTCAATCTTCAAAGGGCTCTGATAAAGAGGAGGACGAATACAACAACATGCTTATATGTGTTACAATAAGAGATCTTTGAAAGGGACATTGGTTAAACTGTTACACTCATCCACAGTATGTACTAACGTTCAGAAAAGGGATTTAATAATAGATGTCTTATTGCCAACTCGACCAAAAGCAAAGTACTGATTGATTTTCCTGCACTTTGTCAATACTGTTCTAAGCGACATTTCAAAAAGTGACACGAGTCCAAATGAGTCAGTCCCTTCGTGTGAGGAGCGGATGGGGGTAAGTTATGCTAATGAGGCCTCTATGGATCTACAGAGAGATGCACCATGGGATATTCCCCAGAGAGAATGCTTCCTAAATAGCTCCAGAGCAACAAGAAAGAGAAAGCAAGGGGGTAGCAGGCCTAAAAATGGAACAGAAACATTCATTTAAATTTGATGAAAGCCGTGGATGTTTTCAGAACTTTGAAAAAGCGCTTGATGTACAGTACATGAGCTCAATCTCAGAGGCAGCAGGCGGAGCAGTTTGCAGCAATTTATCAGGCGGGCATATTTTCTCAACTTGTGCCACAAAGCAACAAAGCATTGTAGCTTTTCTAGAGCAACCTCTTCTGCAGTGGTTTTGGAGAGCGCTTTATGGATGCACATGATATACTATATAACATTGCATTCTCATTTTAAAATCGTAATCACGGCAACCGCTTCGACAACAACAACGGCACCATCTATTCAAGGTGAATTCACGACATTGAGCTCCGTGAGCTTTGTTGTTCTATCTTCCCAACAGAACACCGAATCAATAATTTGTGCTGGATGCATTGCGAGTGAAGGAGCAGGCTGCCTACCTGCCTGGATGTAATGTGGCAAATGGGCAGATCCTTCCATCCCCGGCTCCTCTGAGGTCCGGCATTACTGGATGTCTGAGAGCACTTTAGCAATAAAGCCATTTAAAGTACTGAGGAATGTTTACGTGCATTACTCAAGATACTCATCGGCTTCACACGTCTCATCACTAGCAATAGACCGTATACAGGATAACCCAATTTCAAAATTCAACTTAAACCTAAAAAAAAAAAAAAAAGGAGAAAAAAGAAGCTTTTTATAGAAAAATGTGGATACCAGACATGCAATTCAATACAAAAAAATTATGATTTGATTATGATAATGCTTCGACATCGTCTAAGTGAATCGGCACGAGACGAGTGTTATTGCGATTCACACAACCAGAGCACTTCCTGTTGAGGTAATCAAATTACTGGACTCCAAGTCGTAGACAGAAGTGGAGCAATTTCGTCACTTTTTTACTTTTTAAGCCACCGATGAACTCAAATGTTGTCAGGAGTCTGTTATATAATGGTTCTTTCCCGAAACAGTTTCTTTGCAAGCTAGCCGACTTTTAAGTGTATGGATTACTCACTCTTTACAACCCGGTGTTTCAACAAGTTGTCTTATATAGCAGAGCGCTTCTCGAAGGAGCGAAGCCTTAAGATGTTTCTTAAAAAGGGATGAAAGCTAGTCTTTGGAAAACGTTGTGTCATTTGTGCACCAAAACGTTCCTCCACTCCTTGTTTTAACAGAGCCCCATGTAACTGTGTTCTTTTACTGCTCAGATGGCTACCCAAGGGAGGAGATTGTGTACAAGTGGAAAAGGAGCTCAGTGGAGGTTGGGGACATTCGCTCCTGGAGGCTCTACCAGTTCTCCTTCGTGGGCCTGAGGAACACCTCCGAGATTGTCAGGACTGTCTCAGGTAGGAAAACAATCTATTCATTTCTAAACGCGCCTCACTCATTCGGTAAAGGCTGACTGAATGCACACGTTCTCTGCCAGGGACACCCTGCTTGAGTCATTGGACGGAAATGTGCGTGACAGAAGTGATTTCTTGAACATGCTGCAGCGGAATAGGGATTCCACGGGCGCTGCACGACACGACATTCATGTTGGGCATGATCTATTTAATCTGATGGAGTCAGGAGCGTGACGGCAGCATCACCTTAATGTGATGATATGGTGCAATTTCATATATGAAAATATGAGAGGCATTATTATTATGAAGCTTAACTACGCATGCCAGTGACTCCTAACGCGTACATTTCTATTTCCGACTCTCAAAATTCCCATTCTTCTTCTTATTCTTCTGACCTGAAAGCCATCGCTGCTGATCTGTGGACCGATCTGGTTGCACCATTAACTATTAGAGAAACAGGGAGCGGGACTGCTTTTATCCACTTTTTGTTCACAGTGCCTCAAGTAAAACACATAAGAGCTACTTCCTGCATACAGTATATCACTTCCCCTGTGGGATGGACGGACAGACGCTGCGGGCGGAGCGGGATGTATTGCAAGAACAATACATCAAAGATGGCGTTCCATTCATTCGCTCGGTGAATGCACTTTGTGTTGTTCACTTTTTGTGCATTTTCGGTCCATACCACATGCACACGGCGTTTCTTTCTGTGTCTTGTCCTGACTAACTTTCCCCCATATCCCTCTCTGTGGCTCCTCATTATATAATGGAGCTCATGGTTCAAATTGTGTTACTTTGGAATGGCAATTTTGAATGCGCGTGACTACTATGACATTTTCTTAGTTTGGAATTCAGTATGAAAAGCTGCTCCACAATCCTCCCGTGCAGATGCTCACAGCAGAGTGATTTTAAAGTAATGATTGCAAGTCTTTGTTTGAACCGAATACAAAAGAGCGCAAGTGTGGAATTACAATGCAGATACATCGAAAATGTCAGTTGACAAAAATATACACTTAACTGATTTTTTCCCCCCCAAACTGATATTCACATTAATTGAATTTCAGTTTCTTGCAATTTTCCAACTACAGACAGACAGACAGACAGACAGACAGACATTGAACTGCATGTGCATCAATCAGACAGTATTTTAAATCAGTATATGTATGCTGTACTGGCTGGATTCCATTCAGAATGATGTAGGAATAGTAATGCTTGCTTGAGGAAACACAGCTGCTATCCCCAGACAGTGTTGATGTTTTAGAGGAGGGCCAATGTGTTTTCATGCATATGCTTGTTTGTTTATGTTTATATTCATGAGTTGTCGGTAAGTAATGTATGTAATGTTCTGCAAGGAATTATATGTATTCTTTACGCTCGACTCTGGTGTGAATAAAAGAAAGCCTGCCCGCAGAGAATAGCTTTAGTCAGAGGACAGTTTATTCGCATTAGATCAGCTGCATTATCCAGAAGAACTGATGATGAAAAATAAGGGTCTATTATATTGTATGTACACGTAAAACATCCCCTCATGAATCTATACTGTTAAATCGATTGGAAAGAAATACATTTCAGCATTTATTCGATTATATTTTCAACTTTAGAGGTGATTAGAAAGTGTATATCATTCTCTATTAACACCAACAATGCTTTTTTTTTAGCTCCAACTAGATCTCCTTTTTATGAGATATTCAATTCATCCTCGTCTATCTGTTTTGTGAATATTGATCAGGGGGAATACGTTTTTTAAATGTTTTGGCTGCACTCTATCCGTTTATAATATACTACCACAGGCTGGAAGGCTATTCTTCCATTCCATTCTTTCATGTGGCAGTAGGATCTATATTCTCGCTATCATTTACAGCTCAGCATGTCTCGTCATGTAGTATACTGCAGAGGCGTGGACTCAAGTCACATGACTTGGACTTTCCCCCAAGCCAAAATATAAAAAAAAGTATGTTATTTAAAAAGTATGCCACAAATCAATTCATTTCCTGAATCAACTAAAGTTAATGCTATTATTTTTACACTTAATCCCCCAGAACCTGTTTACTTTAACCATCCAACAGCATCCAATGAAGTTGCAAGAAAGCCCAATGAAGAACTCGCGTTACATTACTGAGCGCCAGTTGGAAAAGATTGTATGAAAAAAAAAAAAAATGTTTACGCACAAAAAACTATGCAGTGGTCAACAAAAAACGATTTGCAGTGTGCAAAACATGCAGGTCGAAATTGGTGAAGAGCGCAATATGACTTGTTTAGGACTTGAAATTCAAAGTTTAGGACTTGGGACTTGCATAGCTATGACTTCATCCCATCCTGCTTCCTTTTCACAATAAAAGCCCAGACTGTCTCGCGAGAAGCACGGATTGTAGCTAAACAGGCAAGTAGTAAAGTGGAAGAACTAGTGTATGGAGTCTTGAACGTTTCTTTTTTAAATGTTTTTTTGGTAATGCATGTTGAGTTTGTCATGATCATTTTAAAAGCTGTACTGTGTGTATGTACATGAATGTTCAGCTTACTTTAAATGTGGCAGCTTGGGAACTCATGAACAATGCTCTCATATGACGAACAGTAAAGTTGAGAGATAATATTGTGTTTGGAGTGTTTGCTGAGGCTGTAATAGCTGCTGTGCCGTAAACCATCTTCTTTTACAGAAAACACAATTTAGAAATGTTTGATTACAGTACAATTTTGATACGCACATAAAGCCAGATAAAGGTAATGTATTGGCTTTGGCAATGTAGTTTATTATTGTTTAGTATTCCACTATAAATAGTCATACGCGATACACAGGATCATGTTTCTGTCCGAGTGAAATGCTCATTTTTCAGCAACAAACCGAGCTCTGTCAAACGTGCACAGAAATACGCTCGTACGCCCTCGCACGCAAAGTAGCCATGGGAATAACTGAATTCGCCCAGTCGTTCTGTACTTCGCCACAGTTCAACAGAGTGTCCCTGCAGTATTGTGAGCGTAGCAAGACCAAATGCTTGAACAACGGTGGTACAAGTTGATTAAAAACAAAAATATTTTTCTAAAACATGCTCGTAAATTTTCTTTCTGTTTAAATCAAAAACATTGTTCAAGTAAAAGCATGTAAAGGCAATCTGTGTGGGAGGATGGGCTGTCGTGGAGCGTCCTCTGACTCTCTCTCTCTGATCTGGTTTGTTATTTCCACAAACAGCCATCTGCTCTCTTGTCAGAGCAGAGAACCTTGGCTGTGGCTGAGAGACCTCTTGTCTCATTTTGCAGTCAGTTTGGGTGTCTGACCTGCTTCAAGATTCATGAACACAACATCTGTCTCAAAAAAGCACTCGGTTAGGGCCTTATAATCACCCAGTCATCTCAAGTACTCGCCATGCAGTGGGTAGCGCGTTCCTGAAAGGTGTGCTGGAAATGTAGAAATAATCCTAATCCTATCATGAGCAGTAACTTGTGTACATTTTAATAACACTCAGTCACTGAGTTTTCAAACTGAATGCATATTGACACTACTGCATTTAGTTTTTTTTCTGCAGTAAATTCAATAAAAAACAAAATCTTCTTTGACCTACGTTTTTCATTTGGCTTTTGAATGTTATTCATTATTTCGTCTTCTGGTATTTCCTATTAAATATCGAAGACTAATATGCATAAAATGTATATACACATGTTAAACTATCTACATGCAACGATTGCTGTGTTTCATCATTTTAACCCTGGTGCGTGAAGCAATTCGGACGCCGTTGTTGCATGAGAGGTAGCGTACAAGTATTAGTTGTTTTGGACAATCACTATAATCACTGTCACCGTTGTTGTTGTTACATTGACCTAGAGTGAAGCTTGAATACTGCTGTGTGTCAACTGCGGCATTTTCTCATCTTGACTGAAGTGGTGTTGGGAGCGGGGGCCTGTACACTATAGAGTAGTGAGAAGGGAGACTGACAAACTCTCATTCCAGCCTCTGCTGGTGTGTACCATACTGCGTTGTCCACTAGCAAGTCCCTGATTCCCTGCCAGCTGAAGGGGTTCTGGGTCTTTGACCTTCCAGGAAGGTTTTGGTTAGTTACAGCTATTCTTTAAAAAAATTTACCTTTTCACAGTATTCCAGTTCGAGCACTCTGCTGAATCACCATCAGTTAAACTGAGTCGAAATGGGTCGCGTGAGGTGAGAGAAGGACACATAATGGTAAGCTGAGCAGACAGGCAGGCAGGTGAATTGGCCGGATCCAGACAATGAAGACTGTAGCAAATAGTCAGAGGGAGAGATTTCCTCTCATTCTATGAGACAAGTCAGTCTCTCCCAGGCTCAACTCGTCACAGGACTATTCTTCACCATTAATGTATCCGCGCTCGTGCACTCAGAATATCTTTTTTTAAATTTATTTATTTTTTTAATAAAAAGTGATGCATGATTAAAGAAGGATCGAGTGACCTCGTAATGAAAGGGGTCCGTCACATGACATCTCCTGCTCCTATCCAATTGTGTTGTAGCTTTTTTTTTTTTTTTTTTTTTTTTTTTTATATAAAAGGCTATGTCTGTTTTTATTTTGTTTCTCTTCCCTCCCTCAGCCAGTGTCCAAGGGCTTGGTCTCTCAACATGTCACTTCATATCAGAGCCGCCTGTACTGCCTGGAAGCTTATACCTGCATTTACACACACACACACACACACACACACACACACACACACACACACACATACACACACACACACACACACACACACACACACACGCACACTATCTCAAGCCAATAACAAAACATTCACTGCTGCTTATGACGAGCAACGACCCTTGAAAGGACGCCAGTGGACAGAATAGAGAGAAGCTAAAAGAGATACAGAGGATTTTGAAGGCAGGACAGCCAAGGCACTAGGTACACAGCTAACATTGCTGTTAAGTTCACCTCAAAGTTAACACCTCAGTGACTGGGTTACACTTAGTGCTGGGAGCTGTGTTCTCTCCCATCTGTCAGGCAGGAGTTCAGGGATGAACATCATAGTGCAGACAAGGACAGAGAGAAGAGAAAGCAGGGGAAGGGGAGGAGCGGACAGATCATAGAGGGCGATTATAGAGGGGAATAACACGGAAAGGGACGGTAGTTATGGCACTTTGTTGGTCCTGCAATTGGCACAACTGGTCCTCCAGTTCACAGAGGTCACGTGGGTCAGGACGCGAGGCTTTGAGCAAAATGTGTGTATGTGCCCCATCTGAGGCTGTATCTGTAGGATTTATATAAATGTTATTCGGGTAACCGTACGGGCAACATTATATAAACTTTTATTGCAAGCAAATGATCAGAGAATTAGCAACGGGTTCGCTTTTCTAGCTTTGACTCTGAATTATAGAGTGACTTGGAAAGTAATATATCCACTGCGTAATAAATGTAGCGACTTGAATTCCACTAACACATTTTCAGAGCTTGAAAAAACATGAGTGGCCGCCAAATTTGCATCCAACAACAGCGTCGTGGTTCCATTAATACGTTATAGGTGCGAGTGTTTGATTGATAGAGACGAGGTTAAGGAAGATACATCGCGAGGGGGGAACAAAGACGAATGACTGATTTGTTTTATCAAGAAACTGGTGATTAGTCATTTTGTCTAAAGCCACTGATTAATGAAGCCAGTGCGATGCATTTACATTAACTATCAAATACTATCGCAGTGATCTCTCTGAGGCACGTTAACCATCTTCCCAGCATATTAGTGGAATAAATGAGCTTAGAAAAGCATCGCTTAGACCGCCAAGAAGCTTTTCCTTTCGAGCATGAAGAGAATCAATGCCATGAGGTCTATCTTTCTTGTTTTGCTACTAGCCTCACTTTTCTCAGGAGTGAATCATGGGACGGTTTAAGCAGGACATGAAGTGCCTAATTTGCTTTCCTTTTAGCAGAGCACAAATGTACGCTATGTGCATTACCCAGTGTTACATATCTGTGTGTGTTCGACAGTATTCAGAGTGCTTTGGTCTGCGCCTGTGTCCCATGAATGAATGCACGTTCTTATGTGTCCATTTGCTTGCATGCACATTCCAGTGTGTGCTCTCCACTGGATCCAAGTCTTTTTTTTTTTTTTTTTTTTTTTTTTTTTTTTTTTTTTTTTTTTTTTTATATATTGAAAGCTATTCTTAGAGTGACCTTCCAAAAGCCATGCCGTGCAGCCCAGTTGTCTGTGTGCGCCCGCCTGTGTGATTCAGTTAGAGTGGAGAAAGCCCAGGGACACATCAGTGGCCCTCTCCCGATTACTGAGCTCCACAGTTTGCAGATGATTCTTTGATGGGGCGAATCTGGAGGCATTGTGGTTGAAAGGAAGTGGCCCGGCGAGAGGAAAACAGTCAGCCAAACAAACACATGAACGCCCATGCACACGGTATATATAAACACACTCATGTAAGAACAGTCACTCTCTGACACGCCAAAGGATTCCCCTTATAGCATGGCAGAGTGTTCTATCTTTAGGCCCTCTGTACAGCGAATGGGGACTTAGACCAGAGTTTAATCCACAGCTACACAAATACTCTCTCACACACAACTACAATAGATACACTTTTGTTGCAACACAATTTCCTCAAATCCTTCTTTCTGATATCCCATTTGGGTCCATATATCATATAGAGCAGAGGTCCTCAACCTTTTTGCACCACGGACCGGTTTCATGCAAGACAATTCGAAACACACAATAAAGTGCAAAACATATAATTAAATTATTACAGTAATGTAGTATCTGTAGTAGATAGAATGTAGTAATGATTAGTCGGGTTTTATCACGGCTGTGTTGCATTGTCATTGCACTGCCAAGCAAAAAAATCTGTACCTTTAAGGAAATCCACTTTAACAGAGACGTGGGAGCGACATGTGATAATATGGTTTGTAAAAAAAAATCCCCCAGCGGTGGTGTGGTAACGGACACGCCACATACAGTACGAGTTCCATAGGAAAAATCTAAGCAAATTCAGGAGAGAACGTTATCAAATTCCTCGAAACATGATGCCACCGAGGCAATGGTGCTCGTCACCACCTGCCTGGTTTAATCAAGAAAAAGGCGGAGGGAGACAAAAAGCAATAAAAACCAAAATGCCAATAGTTGTTTTGTTTTTTTCTACTACTGTTCCTGAGACATTGCATCCCTGATCGAATAAAACACCTCCGAAAGCTCAAGCATATTGTGCGAAATCATTCCAGTTTGCGACGCACAAATTGTGTTGATGAATAACTCTTTGCTCTCAGAATAATTCACTAAAATGTAAAAAGGAGACGCAATATGAGATCGAGAAATATGCAAATGCATACGGAGCAGGAGAATGTTCAAATATTATTTTATGGTTGTATCATAGGTTCCCTGTCATCTTTTATGTCAAGTATTCCGGTGAGGCTCTGTTGTTAACTGCCAGTCTTAATATGTTTCCTAAAAATCTCTTTATGTTAAGAAAGTAATAAATCAAACGCATGAAAGTAAAATGAGAATACTCCAAAAATAGGTGTACAACAGGTTACCCGTGACTTCATGCTGTATATAAATACAGTAATTTAATCACAGTAATAATGCGTAGCAGTTTTTCTTTTTTTTTTTATCAGATGACGATCACTCCATCTTTGCTGAAGGGAAAAGGTTAAGAAGCGCTGAAACAATCCATTAGCTGCGGTGCGACTCTGTTGCTATAATAGCTGCTCTCTCTAATCCCCCCTCGCTCTCGCTCTCTCTCTCTCTCTCTCTCTCTCTCTCTCTCTCTCTCT
>CALSBV010011010.1:5001505-5101269 GCA_943590825.1 Bovichtus diacanthus | reverse complement strand
CTCTCTCTCTCTCTCTCTCTCTCTCTCTCTCTCTCTCTCTGTGCCTTCTCCCTCTTGCTTCTGGGTGATAGTTGTGATGGGCAGGAGTGGGAGGAAAAATGCTCTGACTCAGCCAGAATCCTCCTTTTGTGAAGTTAAATACCAATTTACACTCCTCCCCATCCCCTCTCCCGTCCTCAACGCACACATTCTAACCCGCCCCATACACTAACAGCATTCACACTTACAAGTGTCTGCTCTATGCAGCCCATTCTCCTTTCTCCCCTGCTCACTCTCGCAAAAGGGATGATTTTTGTTTTGCGGCCCATGTATTCCTGTGTCCTACTTTTTACAACCCCCCCCTCTCTTTCTCTCTGTCTCTGTCTCTCTCGCTCTCTCGCTCTCTCTCTCTCCGTCTTTCACAGTCGACAGTCTAATAAGCTAGTAATTAAAACCTGGAAACAGAGTGGTGATAGGCCATAGGTGGAGAGATTGCTTTGGGAAAATAAAGCTCTTGTTTTCCTCCCCATCCGCCGCCACCTGCATATATAAGAGCGCCTGTGGTACACAGCAGAGGAGCACAGATTTAGAGAAATGGAATTAATCTCCGTCTTTGTGGTACGTTAAGATCGTCAGTGCTCTGCGTTCTGTGTATATGTGTGTTAGAGTGACGTTCAATAAATGGAATAATATTCACTGTCAAAGGCAGCCAACTGCTCTATTCCTGCAACTTCAATGTAATATGTTGTTCCACTATAATATGTGAGTAGAACTGTCCTCGTGATGTACATTCTTTCATCCACTTCAATGATAGCGAACCTTTCCACTAAAGCTGCGACGCGAGTTTTAGAGCAAACCAAACTAGGACACTGGAATACATTGACTGCAAAATTAAAGTCATCTAATTTGCAAGTGAGCGAAAGAGGAGGGAAAGAAAGTGGACATAAATAAGTGAGGATGTTGTTGGTTCCTGTTTTTCGGGTTGAGATGCCGGAAGGGAAAGATGGAGGGCACGGGGCCGAGAGATGCAAGGATAAAAAGAAAGGAAGCGAGAGAAAAAAAAAAAATAGAAAGAAGAGGATGTTCAGCCAATACCGAAACAGGTCAAAGCTGTGAAGAGAAGGCGTTTCTGGAGGTTTCGTGTCCTTCTTGACTTCAGCTGTCGTTCTGAAACATCATTCTCACAATCACAGTGTGACGCACTGGAAGGGGTGGATGGGGTTGATTTTAGATTTTAGACTTTGACAATACTGAGAGTGAGAGACTTTGTAAGGCTGAAGGTGTAAGAAGGGAGATAGCCACAAGTATACTGTATTCATCTTGAAATGTTCCATTACTGCTCCTGCTGGTACTACAAATAACTTTAGTGCTGTTATTGCAGCTATTAATACTACTTCTATTTCTGAAAATAATGTTTCCACTACTGCTACTTCCAGTATTACCACGTGTGTGGTGCAGTATTGGTATGAGCATTTCACAGCCTTGTTTCTCTTTATCACAATATGTCACTTTAGACCAGTATAATAAATAGTGGTATTTTATAATAGCTCTATGAGTAGGTTGTTTGACTTTTGGTCAAATATTTAAACGTTGTGTTGTTGGTCGGACAGGACAAGCAATGTGAATTTGTCACACTGGGCTCTGGGAAACTGTGATAGACATTTTTTTTCACAATTTCACGAGGACAAAACAATCAATTGATGATGATTTAAATATGTGTTAGTTGCCCGTCCTTTGTACTAAAAACAGACGGGTGGTGGAAGACGTTGAAATACCACAATATTAATAACAAGTCCTCCAATACACATTTTAGTACTTATACATATATAGGTACTATAAGTAAGAGTATGGAAGTATTGTCAGAAAACTGTACGTAAAGAAGTAAAACTCATTATGCAGAATTGCGTCTCTTTTTCATTCTTTACTTAAACGTTGTCATGGGTGGTGCTGCAGCTGATACTGTACCGTTGCAAGTTTGATTCATAGCAATGCATAATTACACAGTACATGTGAAATATCTGCAAAGTCACCAGTAACTATATATGTCAAATAATGTAGAAATGTAAAAATTACAATATATACTAGTGAAAAGTAGTCGAGTATAAAGTAGCATAAAATAAACAGTCAAACGAAGTACGGGTGCCTCGAAATTGTCCTTAAATACAGTAGGTGATGTACTCAGTTACAGTCCAGCACTGAAACAGACGTAGTACACGCCTAGAAGCATAACTCATACTGTAAGACAGCTGCAATACACAAGTACCTGAACAGCAAGAGTAGTAGCTAGTGTGTAGCTCTTGGAAAGTACACAGTATTTCTGTTAAAACTGTTCCTGTAAAGTGAAACAAGGCGCCTCCATTTTTTTCCAGAGAGATGTGCGTGAGATGGATTTTTTAGGAATCGTACATTGCAACAGCTATTACTACAGCCTAAATGGAGTTTGTACGTGTGGCGAAATGAAAAGTCTCTTCCCGGTACCCTATTGAGACGTTCAGAGCTGGTTTAGAGGCTAAAAGCGTTCAAAGTTGATGCCACTCTGTGGAGCAATAATTGCTCCTGGGCCAAGCCCTCGTTGCACAATAAATTGTTATAAAGTTTGATCCTGGATACTCTTCTCACTCAGCTTATTGGCCTTGCGTAACATTCTGCAACCCGAGGTTTCAAAGTAATTAGCTATAAGACATAAGGAGAGAGTAGTCGAGGAGCAGCCTGTGTCTGGTTGGTTAATACGTGGCAGGGCATAAGAGGAGCAATCTCAGAATTGCAATAAAAACAGAATGAGCAGTTTCCCATGAATCATACTGACAATTCAGCACATCACCTTTCATATTCTAGGCAAGCACTTAACACAGATTAAAAAAAAGAAAAAAGCTATTGTGGTATTAGAACTCTGCAGAATCCATATGTATATGTCATATATGCCATGTGGTATTACCTTGCTAAGCTTTTAAAGAGCATAGTATATAGAGTATGTGCATATTATGCTAATACGTGTCGCATATACTATAATGCATCAGAGGCCTGTTTCCGGTAAGTCTAGCAAAGGCTACAGTGGAATCAAATTCAAGTCATCTAAGCTTGGACTTGGAAATGTGTTACCTTCAATGGAACTGTCCATGAATCGGCATGAGGGGATGCATTGTTAATATTCATGCTGGATCGCTGGGCTCATGTATGAATTTGGGCACAAGGAGCACATTTGCTTATAAGGCTTACTGCATTTTCTGCAATTTATTTAAGTGTACATGTGTTTTCTGGGAGTGCTGTTTTGGCAAAGCTTTGTGATTATGGAGGTACTTAAAAGAAAATGCTACTTAGTCTGAGTATGCACAGGCATAAATCAGTGCTGTAGTTTTGGGCAATTCATTTAGTGTGTTGAATATGATTAATTAGATTTCAAAGCTTAAAACCAGGGATCCAAAACTCTAATCTGTAATAGCACTAAGCCATTGGCAATGAAGTGGGGACTGATTGTCTTGGCTTATGGTGTTTGTCTGAGCTCATCCATCGAATTTACATTTAAATGACATTGTTGCTATTGTAAAGACCATTACAGTGTGCCATTAGGACTGAAAAATCATCCTGAAGATATCTTGTAATAGTGAGTTTGTCTTTTTTTTTAATCTGACAGCATGTATGATTCATTAAAGTAGACATTACAATAAAATGAGATAAAGTAAACGTTAACTGAATCCTCATGGCATGTGTTGTGCAAAACTTGAATTATCTGACTCAATCCAATCAACATAATGCAATCGGTCAAATGTTCCCGACGCATCACATTATAGAATTTCAAAGTTTATATCCTGTTGTTGTGATTCTTAAAGGCACATGTGGGAGGTACTTGTAGATTTCTTTTTTCAAAGCATCTCTGATGATGGACTGTTACTGAAGCTAACTGCTCAGTGCTTCTTCTATCTATTGCAAACCATTTGCTGTTCGTGCTGTGACACTGAAGAAAAAAAATATATATATAGTCATATGGTGCAAGATGTTACTGAGAACATTGCAAATATTGTCCATCCATCTCCTTCTGATCGCTTGTCTTAACATATCAACTCATCTATTCATCCATCTGTGTTTTTAGGTTGTCAATTATGTCTTCTTTCTCAGATATACGCACACAAATCAGAGATGAAGAGATCTGCTGCACAAGGGCCTCAGGAAAGCTTTTGTCATTGCATCACACACTGCATCACATTCCCCTCCCCTTGCTTTTACTTTTCCCAAATTAGCTGTATTTATTTTTAATTGCCGGCAGCTCAAGTGACAAATAGGTCTAGCCATCAGTGTCGAGACTGTTCAGTGAGGAGTAATATCACCCGGCCAAGATAGTTAGAAGAGAAGATGAGACCAGAAAAATAAAAAGAGGCGATGTATTAAACATGGGGAGAAAGGGAAAAGAGAAAGAGTGAGAGTTGAATCTTAGAACTTGGAGCTTACGTAACGAGTGTGAATCGCATCTCTCCTCAGTGCGTGAATAAGACATAACAAAGCCATTTTTAGATGAGGTAAGCTGGAGCGCAGACTGAGAGAGAAGTGGCTTGTGAACATGTGGGCCTTGTTTTCAATTATATGACGTGACGGGAAAACAACCCACTAATGAAGTTGTCCTGAAATTTACGTGGACAAGTAAAACAGTTCAGGTGAGGACAAGCGCATTGAGATGATTAGATTGATTACAAATTTGTTTGGTAATACGCACCACAAAATCACAAATAACACTGGGCCATAAGGTGGCAACTGTCAATATCTTTACCCAATTTGGGTCAAAATCCATACCAATAACCTGGGCGGGGTGTTCCAGCATAGAAATACGCCCCATGATAGCATGACAGTGACATCATCATCTAAAAAAAATGATTTTACTCTATGCTACATTTTCTGACTTGTCCACCTTCTACTAAACTCTTAAAATAATGGTAAGGAAAACAGTTTTGGCAGCTTCTTACTACCTCTCATAAATCCTATAAGCAGCCTTGCTCTCAATAATTTGAGAGCTATTAGTGCAGCCGAGAGAGGGATAATCATCTGTCTCTGTCACATTCAACACAATGTTAACAACAAGGCAATCAAACTCTGCAGACTCCTGTCTGCTGTTTAATCATGCCGCTGTGTTCCCGCAGTTACTCACCATGACAATGTTGTGCCTTTTTTGCCGTGACATCATCTTGCCACCCACTGTCGGGCAGGAATAGCCGAAGCGGCCTGTGGAGACAAAATAAAAAAGCCATATTAACTAGTTAATTACTGGCATATAGCCCCTAGTCGTGTCACAGAAAGTGGTGAGTTAACATCCTCTGTAAGTATTGTTGACCCTGGAAACCAGCCATGGCATGACCATGGTCAGTAGCAAATCTCCTGTCTTTCCCACACACACACACACACACACACACACATGCACAATAGCATCCGCTGTCACCTCTGATATAGATGACCCCTGACAGGAGAGGAGCTCAGGGAGACAGCCTGTCAGCCGCTCTGCAATGTGTCTGGTTCGTCTCCCTTCATTGGAAGGCCAGCATGTGCCTCGGGTCTCTCCTGCCCATCCATATCCACACCAATTTACAGTCTTGCTGCCAGCACAATGATATTCTCATGTGACATGTTTTTTTTTTTTTTTTTCTTTCTTCTGGTCAGCAATCCGGAATTAGACTATTATATTCCCATAAACTCCCCTGTGGCTATTCTGCAAGAATGTACATCCACATTTGGATCAACATCCTTTCTCTCAGGTTCTATACTCTCCCAAATACAGAATGTTCCAACAATTTCTGTATTCTAATAATAATAAAACATAATCTTTTTTGGTGTACTTCCACCACAGTAGACCCCCCCCCCCTCCGCTGTGTGTGTGTCTAATTCAGTTGAGTGTGTTGTCTCTGCGGCTTTTAACAGAAAAGCAACAGTGTTTTCTGATGAATGATCATCCCCGCCAAGTTTTTATTGCTTTTTGTAGATTACATCAGCTTGTAGTAAATCGCTTTTGCCGAGGAAATGTGTGATCCTAATAAAAATACTTCAAACCATATCTTAATGCAAACACTAGTTTTGAGCTGTTGTCGGCATAGTTGGTTTTTTTCGCACGGCTGTCATCAGCATTTTTCATTCATGAAATGTTGTGATTACAAAAAGAACCGGATTGAATTTAAAAGGATGTCATTATAGCAATAAAAATGATAGGATTGGAGGAATTTGAACTTTTAGGAATTAAGGTAACAAATAGTCAAAAGGAAAAACAAAAAAACTGAATGAGTTGATGATTATGAAGGAGTGAGGACCTGTAGCTGCCTGTAGGAGCACAGGCTGTGAGATCATAGCATCTGATACATGGCAGCTTCTTTATAATCATTGTTGATCCACAGAAGATACATTTGAGCTCAGTGGTAACAGCCTTGGAAAAAAAAAATAGCTTTCTATAGACCCTGTGAAGATAGAGTGTGAACACTCTCGTGAACACGCGCTCATCCACTGCCGTTGACAGATGGGGAGTGCTAGCTAAGGTTAGTTTGAGGGCTCCCATTAGTAGGAAAGCAGGCACGAAGGCTTGGACGCTTTGATAACCCAGCTGCAGTCCTATGAGAAATAAACAGGGACCTTTCATCCCAAGCGCACACGGGCATACATGCATACACAACATGGGAGCGACCTTCTACCTTGCCTATGCAGCGCATTAGAGTGCTACTTGAATGTGATGTACAAACGTAAAAAGGGGAAAATTGTAAGTTGAATTTGAAGCGGTAAAAGTCAGATTCATTCTTTTATAATTGTTTTCTCTACTTAAACAAATATAAAACAATAATGAGCACAATTTGTTGTATGTTGGAGGATTTAAGCATGCTGAGTTGCTGCACCACAACGAGTCTTAGTATGGGGCGAAGGGAAATGGATAATGGATACAGTGGATATGTGTCCAAAATGGAGACAGGTTTCTGCTTTTACTGGGGCAATATTAATATATAAAGCCTCCATGTGTAGGATACTGGGATATCTGACATTGGCTACTCTTAGTGGTGGCAATGCACCACTACACCCCCACACAGACTGCACCAGTTTTCACCAGGATTGTACACTCTTAAAAAAAAAAAAAATAATGTTTTAAACAAAGACATACACTATCAGAATAATTTAAAAGATGACAGAATCACTTCAGAATTCGACTCTTTAAGTAAAAAAAAAAAAAGAATGTGTAATGTAACACGTTCACATCGTCCCCTAATTGTGCTGAGACTGTTTATCCGGATCACTAACCTATTTTGTTTTGAGTGGAATCAGGAAGTCATTAACAAACTGATACATTACTACAGAGTCCTAATGGCAGGGCTGAAACAGATACATCAGCCTGCCAGAGCGGAGGGGGGCATAGGTCGATAACACCTCCTCAAAGTGTCTTCCTGGCAAGTGCTGTGGCCGATAATGAAACTGGCGAACAGACTGGGAGAGACGTACGGCAGGAGGGTCTCACGCCAGCCGACCTCACCCCTGTGGTGGAAATCCCATTATCATTAAGAGTCCGAGGAAATGTGAAGAAGGCAATGTGCTGCTGACCGAGCCGGAATAAGTGTATTAACCGGCAGTTTCTCAGCTGTCAGGGGTTTCGGTTTTGGGCCCCTGATAATGTAATGTTAATAAAAACAAAATAGCGGGCTGTGGGACCCCTGAGAGCAGCCTTCATGTGTCTCCCGTACTCCTACAAACCGAGGCGGCGCACTGTAATATACCGTGCACCTGCCTGCATCAGCAGAAAACACACGTGGTGATATGAACAGTTATGGTTGTGCTGCTGGGGTTATTGCACTTGGTTTATTTAATGATGCTATCAATGGCTGGGTGAACAGAGGTGCATGGTGGGATGAATCACAAAGACTTGGTCCCTGTCCAGACACTACGAGAACACACACACACACACACACACACACACACACACTGAACATGTTCGCAGACATAATAAACACTGACAGTCTCATCTCGTTCCCTCTCTGTCTCTCATTAACACACAAATACACAGATGTTGGCTGTTTTTCAATAAACTGCACTATGTGTTGTGCGCATGAGGAAAATTATTAGCCAGCTGTTCAATCCCCAGCTGCAGAGACCACTCCTTGTGCTGTGGGTGCTTACACACACACACACACACACACACACACACACACACATGGTAGATACATGGCTGAAAGAGAGTAGGTTTGTGGCCTGCAGGTTACAAGCCACAGCGAGAGGCCAGGGGAGGTTTCCGACACCGTTAACAGTCTGATGTTAATCAATTAGCTGACAACTGGCTGAGCTGGAGGCCAGCAGTGAGCTGCCATTAAACCCAGGGAAACAGACAGGCAGGTACATGGGTAGACAGCTCAAGAGGACAGTAACTATTGGCAGGAATGCTACTGGAATGTGTGTGTGTGATGAGTTAGTTGCTGTCCATGAGGGGATGTTTCTATTTGGTGCCGGTTCAATTCACTCGCATGTGGTGCAGGAGGGTGTGTGCGCGCGCGCGTGTGGGCATTCGTGATTAGCATGCATTTTTTAAACAGGCAGGCCGAATGATCCACATTGTCAGGGTCAGGGCTATCTGGGCTCGGCTAACCTCAACCTCCTAACTCCGGACATCTGCTGGGGTCAGACAGCCAGCCAGCCCAGGGATGGCTCATCATCAGCTGGATGCTGGTGTTCATGGTCGAGCTAACTACTGGCAGGAGACGAGGGTTTGTGTTTGTGTGCGTATCCAAGCAAGTCCGGCTCTAGCTCTCCGAAACACTCCGTTTCATTCTAGATCTCCGGTTGCCTTGGGCAAACATGCTGTGAAGATTCTGGTTACACAACATTACACATCGATCAGCCCGTGACTTAGCAGTTTGTTTAAGCCACGCTTGGTGTTTTTGTGTTGACGGTTTTTCTTTCATCCCAGTAAGTTAATGTGCGAACATACTGTACTTTGGAACTTTCTCAGCGCACTACGTGTTAGGTTATTATTACTATTTTCCAGTATGGACTGTTGAACGTTGATACTCAAGACTAATCACTTTTCAATGGTTCACACTTAATAAATGAAATGATATCCCGCATCCTTGCGTCACACATGCCCTTACTCGTTTTTTTCTCCCGTTATTTTTCCCTCTCCAGGAGACTATGTGGTGCTGACCGTTTTCTTTGACCTGAGCAGGAGGATGGGCTACTTCACCATTCAGACCTACATCCCATGCACCCTGATTGTTGTCCTCTCCTGGGTGTCCTTCTGGATCAACAAGGATGCAGTACCTGCCAGGACATCATTAGGTAAAAAGACAAAATAAACCTTTTTCTGCTGCGAGACTCCGACCATGTGTTTGTACATGCTGAAATCAGTTTCAAAACTAAAAAGTCAATTAGCAGAAATAATTAGATGTATTTTACATCTATTTTCTTTTATACCCCGTATCCCTCCCTCCTGTAACTGCTCATGAAGCCTTGACAGAGCCTTTGCTTTACTTCATTTTCATAATCAGTCCACCACATATGTGAGGTTCATTAGCCACCCCGGCCTTCATTACTCTCTGCTTTCAAACACAACAAGAACCCTGTGGTGGTCACACACCACCTCAAAAAGCTGTCGGCTTAAGCTTCCTCTTTCCTCCCATTTTCTTTTGCCGTCTCCTTCACCATCCTCCTCTTTTCCCCTCTGAGACAGGGCAGCTGCTTAGGAATCTAGTCCATCTTGATTAGAAGAGCCTATCCTGCACATGTGTTTTCATGCATGCCCTAATGAGGCATTAATTATGCATTACAGCAGGGAAGTTGCAGAGATGCAGCCTCAGCACAATAGTAATGCAGGTGGCCTCTTCACTGAATGCAATAGGGGACGCAGAGTGAAAAAAAAAAAAAGAGGGGCAAAAGTGAAGATTTCAAGGAAATGTGTAAACTTTCGAACTTGCCCTTGGCGTTCAGTGGACATCCTCAGAAGTTCACTTGTGATGCGGTAACGTACACATTCCTTAGTCAGCGTTCCTTTTGGCCGCTTAAGGCTCTAAATCCTGACCTCAAGTCAGCGTGATGTGATCATTAGCGAGCATAACTGAATGAAAAGTAATCCCTGCAGGCGGAAAACCCTCGTTCTATCTCACTATCATCATTACTTTGTCCATCATTAATCTCTCTAAAAAATAGGTTGTTTTGTTTTCCTCCTACTTATGCAGCTCCAGACATGATTTGCAGTCGAAATAATAACACTATTAATTCCCTGCTAAAATTGTACCAAGAGTCAAATGTCTTCATTTCCTTTGAAAGATGATCCTGGAGGTACAGGAAGCCAGGTGGTTAAGGAAGCGGATTAATGCAGATGACATAATTCTTAATCCTTCAATGGCAACCAGAAATATATCAATTCACTCACAACACTGCAATGTTAATCATGACGCATACCGATGTCTTTCAGTCCAAGTTAAATTTAGACCTAAATCATCTCCCATATACGAGGCAAATCCCGTTACAAGTATGTGCTATTTAAAAGGAAAGAGGCGGTATTGTTAATGTTTGTTTGTCGGTGTTTGGGGGGGCGGGGGTGGGGGTGTTTGTGACGCTGCTGTTGTTAGTCTGTAGTATCAGCGTACTTATAAACGTGCATTTCCTAGTCATGTGGCATCACCCCGCCTCCATCTACATCATCATTAGAGACAAACGGAGCGGGTAAAAGGGGAGAGGGTTAACAGCTGGCGGATAAAGAAATGTTGTATGTCAGTGTGGTGTTCAATGGCAGCTAAACCGTAAACCAGTAAAGTATGTGGATCAAGGGGACAGTGAAAACAGCTGCTCACGCCGTCGTCATGAGCGTCCATCAGCAAGAGCTTGCAATTAGATAGCCAACAGTAATCCTCTTTTTATAAAAAAAATAGAAATAAAAAAAAAGATATACTTATATATCAGTCACACAACGTCATGGCTCTACACTACAGCGTTAGTTACAAAATAAGTTGATTTCTAACATCTAGCATGACTTTTATGAAATGATATTACATCTTACACACCGTCCAGTGTCAAACGTGCAACTCAGTTCTATTTTAATTAGATCAGTGACGTGTTTCTGAATTGAAAATGCACCTCCGACACTAAAACATTCAGAAGTGCATCTGTTTTTGGGCTGAAAAATGTACAAGCACATGGCTATATGAATTAAAACATTTTTAGTAACAAACAGAAAAAGCAGACGCACAATCTGTGAAAATAATGTTTCCAAGTTTCAGCTCGTTCCAGATTCCACCCAACTGGGAAACTCTTTAGAATATCATATTATTATTATTACATTATATATGTCAGGCTACTGTTAACAGATATAGGCAACATAGGAAAGCATAACATGTTGATGTTGGGAAGTTACTGTTTTATATATATGATAACAAAATGATGGAGCTTTTTTTATTTTTAAGATGAAATAGGAAAGCAGAATGTGAATATGACACATACCATTCAGCTCTATGAGGCAGTGCATGAAGAGTACCGTATAGTTGAACTTACACAGTTCGATTTGTGTCTTGATTTAGAGATTTAATGTTCTCCTTTCTCTCTGGTCTTATTACCAGGCATCACCACTGTGCTGACCATGACCACGCTGAGTACTATTGCCAGGAAATCCCTTCCAAAAGTTTCCTATGTGACCGCCATGGACCTGTTTGTGTCGGTCTGCTTCATTTTCGTCTTCGCCGCACTCATAGAGTATGGCACGCTGCACTACTTTGTCAGCAACAGGAAGCCCAGCGCCAAAAAGGACAGGAAGAAGAAAAACCCGGTGAGCGTCTCTGTAAAACTAACTGAAGTGGTGTGTTTTTTTGTTGTTTTTTTTTTGTTTTTTTAACCAAGAAAGGTTGCTCGATAGCTACAAACGACGTTATTTGACGCGTGTACAATTTCTTCATGTTAAATCCTTGTGTGCTATCTTTACAGTGTTTCCAGTATCCTTTATGTAGGTGATATGTCAAGTTCTTCCTTTGTCCCTCCCCCACTGTATTCCAGTACAGGGATTAAGCCTTCGATAAAAAAAATTAATTAAAAAGATAAACATTGATTTCTTAAGGGAGCATCTTCCCAGGGGCCAGCACAGAAATTACTAAATGAGCGAGGCATGCAGCTTGAACGTTCTGCTAATCCGTCACATATCTGTTACAGTTGTAATTTAGACCCATGTCACATGACTGGAGAGTTGTAGTCATGTGAGCCTTTAAATCCCTCAAGAGATCAACTGTCGGTTGAAGGGCTTTGAGTTCACACCATATGAGCACGAGAGCGTTTACCCTCGACAGTAACACTAGCACTTCTCCTGAATCATCTAGAAATTTATATTTGCATGACAATTAGTTTAGATATTCTACTCGAAGTCTGTTTAGTGGGGGAAAAAAAGTTTATGTTCTTATGCTTTTTTGTTGTTGTTCTAACTAAACCAAGTTGCATTACTTTTTTAAAGGGTTGTCGGTAATTGGAATTCATCTTTGAAGTTATGGCTTTCTTTGGGGGGGACTTGAAATATATTAAATGTTAAATCTTAAAAAGGTATACTGTGCTTGGGTGAGCAGGAGTATTTGAACTGTAACTTGGGGGATAGTGGGGCACTCTAGTTTCAGCCTCTGTAACTACGGTTGTGCACATGGTCTAACTACCCCGTGGACGAATGAATGACCAATGAAGTGGAAGGAGTAATGACAGTCAGAGGGGCTTTTCTAGATCTCACTTGTTAAAATGCAGGAAGGAGGAAGTACGCAAGAAGAGGAGGTCTTTGACTGAAATCCTTTTGATGTTTAGGAATTGTTAATAGCATGGAGAGAATGTGAAATCGAGAAAATGATATATAAAGAAGTTTAGTAATTAAGTTACCACAACGTGTGTTAAATGGAACTGACGAGGATGCTTGATGAAGTGCTGCGTGAGACAAATCCTTCCCAATGGTGTTGGGAAAACGTAATGATGGACTATTTAAACTCTGCATTATGGATAGTGTCTCCTTAATCTCTCCAGTTTTGCCTCTGTAATATTTCACTTTTCTTAAGGTAATGCTGGCGTAAGAATCATGTGAGATACTTGTATCCCACCATGCATCTCCCCCTGTGTCTGTTCGTAACATGTCTCTCTACAGTATATTTCTTCTCTTGTCATTATTGAGTTAGACAATAGAGTGATTGTAAATTTCACACATTATCTTGTGTTTATTTGTTTTTTTTGTTCTCTGTTTACATGTATTCTTTGTTGTTGTTTTTTTTGTTACTCTCTTTCAATTCCACATATTCTTTGTTTCCTGTCTGGACAAAAGCTCCTCCGGCTCTTTTCCTCAAAGGTATATTGCCTGTGTCTGACTGCATGTGTCTGCTGCATTTTGGCTCTTTGAGCCCCCAGCACCTCACTGCTTTTCTGTCTGTTCTACAGCAGATACGCCTCTCTCTACCCCCTCTTTATCTACCTGCATTCTTACCGTACTCCTCATCAGTTACTTAATAGGCATCAGAGATAACATTCAAAGGGGCGCTCTGCAGTGCACAGTGCGGAGGCAGCCAGCCATACGTACTTATGCAGTTTTTTAAATTAAAATAAGCATCCCGCGTCCAGAGGAATGTATTACTAGTCCCGGCCCCGCATGGATTCATTCTGGCTCCCTCTGTCCTGTTTCACTCTTTGTTGTTGTTGTTGTAACCACAGTGAACTAGCAGCCGCTGCAATACCTTCCTGTCCTTTCCCTTCTCCTGCCAGTAAATCTATACCTGTGTGTGTGTTGGGCTTCTCAACCTGACGCTTCCTACAGAGTCAGCAGAGCCTTAACAGACTGAAACAGACAACCCCTGCACTGTGTTAAGTCAAATTAGAGTTGGAGGTCCATTTAAAAGATTAACACATGCTAATCTATAAACACCCGAAAAGCATCTAGGGTGGGTGGGAGCTAACGACGATCTAAATTTAACATAGCACACAAGTCAAGACAAGATAATCGGCTTTTCCACATAGTGGTCCGCATGGATATTTTACTGGGAGGAATATTTTTAAGGTCCGATCAGTTCGATTTACAGCCAAGACATGTGTCTAGGCCGAAATGCACTGCTGAAAAATGTACCTTTATTTTAACACTACCATCAAATATTCAACTTAAGCTAGATAACCAAGGCGTCCTCCAGCAATGATCCCGAATGTTTCCGCCTTGTGTCTTCTCTGAGAGGTTGTCTTGTTTCAGCCAGTTAAAGTTGCCGATGCCACTGTGTTGTTTCTTTGTTGTTTTTTTTATTTAAATTATAATTTTTTTTCGCTAACACCGACACGGCACAGCCCAGCTTGACCAGGCCACGCGGGAGGATGCTGTTAATGCTCCTTCTGCTTGAGCTTCCACTGCGCTTCCTCCAGTGCAACCAATCCCCTTTGAGAACTGAGCCATAACCTGTTTTGCTAATCCCCCTCATTACCTCAACATACTGTCCGTTAATAAGGACAACAATGCTGAAACTAACCCGTATGTTGTTTGGTTTGTGGTTATGTATCGTTTTCAAAGGGACCACAGGTTTCTTCACTAGTGCTGGGCAAGATGACGACTTGTAGGGAATGAACAGTTCGATCAAGTTTAAGTATTTTAAGCTTGTTTGAGGATGCATGTTTACAGCAGATAGGGTTATGTTTAAACTAAAACTGCAATGACCAGCAAGCATGCATATGGTGGATATATAAAAATGGAGACAAAAACATCCATGTTTTGTGATATTTATTTTTTTGCAATTAAAAAAGAACTGATTGACACAGAGCATCCTGTAAAACATATTTGGAGTGCCAGAACAGGTACTTATAGATTATTGTTCCTATTTTATGAAGAATAAGCATTAAGAACAACCTAAATTAAGGCTATTGGCACTTTTTTGAAGGAAAGTGATGTGCAATTATTTAGAAGTTGAACTTTGGAGTATGCTCGACTCGCTGTGTCTTTTTTAAATGATGAGCTTGACACCCTAGTTTATCAGCAAGGTCAAGGAACCTCTGCCAAGGGATGTGGGGGGGGGGCATTTAATCTGCCAAAGAGCCAGAATTCCAATTTGTGCAAAGGTGGCATCTCAAGATAAAAGATGATGAAAACAGTCTGTTTGAATACTAATTGTCTCCCTTTAGAATGGCAGGGCCACAGACCCGCTGATGTCACTGTCTTATTTTTAGGAATCTTCACAAATAAAAGGCATCTGCCCTCCAGTGGCGAACACAGTTTGACAAGGAGGTTTGATTATTTTAGCCCATTTAGTGACACAAAGAGTAGGCTGGAGAGATATTGAGCTGTCTGCTGCACATCTGCCAACACATGCTCCTCCCTAAGCTTAGCGTTATGATGCATCATAAGCCAGTTACAATGTACATTAATACATTTCAGAAGTAATTGTTTACAATTACGTCTTTACTGTACGATCCATACAAGTCCAAATGATGGCGTTTTTGTTGAGTCACTGGGCATTTAATAATCTTTAACTGCTTAGGACAACAGTCATGTGTTTGCTACAGTGTTTTTACTGCATGTTTAAATGAGCATAATCAGAATAAATATTGGAGGTGCATTGCCCAGCACTAGCTTTATAGATCTGCTAAATAAAGTAATATGGACTGCTGTACTAAAAATATTATGACTGCCTCAGCCGCCAAATGTTCCCCAGCCCAAAGGTCTAATTTGCCTTCTGGGTTCCTCGGGGACTGACCCTTTGTCACTATAAGCCTCACTAATTGCAACCACAGGTGGTCATTTTCTTTACATTAAAAGGATTCATTGGCAAGTTTCAAATTACATTTAGCTGACTAATGACAGAAATCGAAGCTGACGATGGCAAACGGCAGCTCAAATTAGGTCCCCTGTTATGTCAGTGAGGTCTTTATTGCGGCACTCTGGGGCTCTGATAGCTAACTTTGTCATTTTGTCCTGTTAAAAGCAGACACCCACGGTAGACATCCGTCCACGCTCGGCCACAGCCATTCAGATGAACAACGCCACGCACATGCAGGAGCGAGACGAAGAGTACGGTTATGAGTGTCTGGACGGGAAGGACTGCACCAGCTTCTTCTGCTGTTTCGAAGACTGCCGCTCCGGAGCCTGGCGGCACGGCAGGTTGCACATCCGCATCGCCAAGATAGACTCGTACGCACGCATCTTCTTCCCCACTGCATTCGGTCTCTTTAACCTGGTCTACTGGGTGTCATATCTCTATCTCTAGGCCTGGGTGTGTATCCAGCCTAATCATACAGCTCATTACATTTCTACATATGCTCTGTGCCAGCAAGGGACATTTTGAAGGAGGGGACCCACTGAAAAACCCACTGATTTGATTTAAAGCATTTCTTTTAACTCCTTAGTTTTAATCTCTTTTTTTAGTCATTTCATTTGATAAGTTTGACAAACATTGCAAATGTTGTAGCATTACGTTTTAACTGGTATGAGGAGGTTAGTAGATGCCGGGAGTTGTGAAAACATTGATTGTGTGAGCAATTAAGAAGAATCTATGTTTAGTTTTTCTGATTTTTTTTATTAGGTATTTCCTCTTAATTTCTTCTCAGTGAGATTGTTTCTAATTGCTTCATTTTTTTTTTTTGGGAAAAATACGTTCCTTCCATAGAAAGCAATTTAAATAAATAGCAATTAAAATAACAGCAAGCACCTATCGGAAAATCTAAGTGACATTCATTACGTCTTATCATTTCTTTTCACTTAACATACTAAAACACAAAATCTAAAGCACTTTAATGGAGCTATTTTAGACAGTGATGTTAATTTATTTAGCTTTAGTGTTGGCACAATTAAACATTGAATTTTTCAGGCGTGGTCAGAGAGAGATGATGCTGTTTATGAACAATGCTCAACTGTACAGACACTGTATATATTTTACTATTACATAGTGGTTTACATTTATTGCATGCACCTTTCAGGCCAAAAATCAACATCTTTTATGGTCTTCTATTGTTGGCTATGGAAATATAAAAAAAAATATAAAAAATGAGCACTGTTTATTATCATTCAAGATTTAATTATACTATTTTCTAGGAAAATTGGAAAATTAAATGATAAAAATGTGCCCGGTTTATCCTTTTAAGTTGAGGAATCATCTTTGCATACAGGTGGGATGATCAGCCCAGAGTTTCAGGCCAGACAACTTCTCAACTAATCATTTTCCTCGCAGCTATTAGCTTACAGTATAGACAACACTGACCTCTCATCCTCTCCCCCAGTTGCTGTTAAAAGCTTGCATTTACATAATGACACACTGCTGTTGCATTTTGGTTATGCAAGCTTTCACAAGAGAAACTAAAACAAGTTAGCTTTTCTTATTAAAAAAAAAAGAAGAAACAAAGCATTTTTTGCCCTTTACATTAGAGAGTGATAACTGCATAACCAGCGGGTGAGTTTCAAACGGAGAAATTCAAACTAATCTACACTTCAATGCGAACGTCAATACAGACAGCTGTTGGGTATTTTGAAAACCCTGAAGTGGGACAGGGTTCATTCTATGTTTCATTCTGTTAATGTTGAGCAACAAAAAAAAAACCCTGAAAAAATATGAATTGATATCAAATACACTTAAGAGCTTTGTTCAAGTAAAAAAAAACAAAAAAAAAAACAAACCATCTGCTTGTGTCGAGAAGAGATGTGTAAGCCTTATTATCAAGCGTCTCACTTCCCGTCTCTTTATGAAGAAACACTTTGAGAATGTAAATGATTACATAGTGAGAAAATTGATTCTCTGGCTGGGCAGAATTTCATTTTTTTTTTTTTTGGTTTGCTTTGACTTTTTTTCCATTAAAATTTAGCTTTGAATGCCGTAATGTTGTGTGAAGAGGGCGGAGAACACAGCGAAAGCATCTGAATTGTAAATGCCGTGTATGATAACATGTAACACACATTAATTACAAGCCCTCACAGATTACAATTTTGATAGACACCAGTATGCAACAAATGGAGACAGTGCTTCAGTATGATTTGTAAACTCACAAAGAATGGGTGTAAATCACATTGTTTATGTACATAAATTATGAACGGAAGAAAACACTCGTCAAGCCCTTGGGATTTTGTAAAAGGGAATATATTTTGTAATTTCAGCATTGTTACAGTATATCCTCATACAGTATATTAGACTTATTGTATCATGCTGGACTGACCATGTAGGATACTGGGGGGTAACGGGGTATTTATTTATTTATTCATTTATGCTATTTATTTATTTATTTTATTGAGAGAAAAAAAAATTAAAAAAAGAAGTATTTTATGTTTCAAAATAGCCCCTGAAAAGAAACACAGAATGCTGTCATTTATATCAAAGATGCATTTTTGTTTGATGTGTCAATGGAGCTTGAGCTTATTTATCTTGTGTTTTCTATGTTGTGATCGATGTACACTACTCTCACAAAGGCCTGTCAAACTGTTATATCTGTTGAATTAGTGAGTTGCGACATTACCTGTTTTGCAGCTTCTGAGTAGTAGACTTGAATATTTTCAGGGGGGAAAAAAACACAAAAAACTGTTCCCAAGCCACCAGAAGAAGAACATTTGCTTGTCTAAGTGACTATTGATTATTTCCACTTTTTCCACCTCCACAAGGGATTTCATTGGTCATGATATCTGCTATCTTTGATAAAGCATCAGTGATGATACTACCATATGCATTTATTACAAGATTATCTCATATTTCCTGAAGTTATTTCCCTTTTGTATTTAATGGTGGTCCTGTTGTGTTCCAAAGCTGCCACTTAGTAGTCTGTCTTCAGTGTGCACATACTCTATCTCTCACATTTTTTAGGGATGTAAGTGTGTCAATAGCAATGTAGACTGGTCATCATCCGTGTTCCGTAGTTTAAAGACGTGTAAAAGAGTGGTTACATCTTATCAAGTGCCAAACTGACACACATGCAATAGAGAATATCAAACTAAAATATCATTTGTGAATCCGCTTTTACTGCCTTGAAGAAAAAACATATGCTAAAAGTGAGTGTTTTCTTGGAGGAAATGCTCTACAGTGAAAGTTAGACACGCTGATATTTCCTCAGATATTGTTATTTGTATGTTTTTTTTTTTTTGTTGTGTTTTTTTTTTTTTTTTCGTTTAAAATGGTACAGAACCAAAAGCATGAGTACAATTGTTCGAATGTAGACCAGACCAATAAAAATAAATTACTGTATCAGGGTGAATGGGAAGACATTTCTGATTCAGACTGAATCTGACTTCATCAGTACGCTGGGTTTGTAAATAACCGAGCATGTCTGTGTTTGAACAGTGGTGCAAAAAAAAAAAAAAAAAAATCATACTTTAAGGTATTTCATTTTTTTTTCATGATGGTAAAAGCTTGTTTATCATTTGTTTATTATATTTTGTGTGCACTCTACTGTAAATGCAGAGATTTAAAGGTGTACGGGAGATACTGTATATGTTCAGTAGTGTACATGTTGGATATGTTTTCAGAAATGGGACTAATTCAAACATCGTTTCATCTGGTCTCAGTCTTTTGCCTGCATTCACATGGACTTTTATCACACTGTACTTTGTTTTTGACAAAGCGATTTTATTTATGTTGGGACCCACAAATGAGACATGTATGTGAACAGCACATGTAGATATTTTCTATTGTTATGTATTTTGTCAAACTACAGAAAACAAAATAATATGCACTGGAATTACAGAGCTCAAAGGTATCCAAGAACAAAATAAATTTCATATGATCCTCATACATACATTATGTTTGTTGTTTGCCATCTATGTATATTTGAGTATTGTATAAAAGGGGCACTGATCAATTCTGTTAGGGTCTGCATAATATACTATACATGTACTGGAAAAAATCCTTTTCATAAGGGAATTGCACATAGCTGTGGAATTTTACAATAAAATGGTTGCATTTATCAGTGTGCATAGGTTCATTATTATGTATGATTTGTCCTGTTGTTAGTAATTGTGGCAGTACCATTTCAGTGTCATCCTATATTGATACACACATGTCATATTATGCACAGACAAGTAAGTACAAGTCCTGCTTTCAAAGTCAGTCAAGATTTATCAGACAAATGTACTGAAAGTATCAGTGATGTATTATTATATGACATTATGACTGATGCATCAATGTGTAGGCAGCTGGTTTTAAATAGTTTTCATGGAGTTCGGTAGTTTAGTCCAGTGGCTGAATCTCCACATTAACTGTAGCCGTCAAATAAATCTAGTGGAGTAATAAGCACAATATTTCCATGGAACGGAAACACTCAAGTAAGTGAGTGCCTCAAAACTATATTTAAGTTCAGTGCTTGAGTAAATGTTCCCTTCCACCACTTTTCTTTTGACAACTTGTCAGGATCTCAGATTGCTTAGCAGCAGACAGCTCCTGAGCAATTAGACTTAAAACATCAGTTTGTGAGGAAATCCGGCTGGTTGTGAAGAGATATGACTATACATTTCAGCTAATGGAAGAAAAAAAAAAACGCTGGCAGACAGTCTTTAAATGAACAAACTAACCTTTCGCTACCCTGTACAGTAATTGTAAATTGGTATGACCGGCAATTCAGGAGTTCAAGCCACAGACTGATCATATCAACCTGTCAAGAGTCTAGCACTGCAGTGTGCGAGAATGATAAAAAGGAGAGGTTAATAGTTAATAGAAGACGGATAGAAAAAAGAAAGAAATCCAAATATTGAGAGTGTAGAAGCTATAATTTAGTTGTAATAATAAGTAAAATACACTGACTTACTAAAGGCAAAGAAATGCTGATATACTAAAAAAAAAAAATGCTGATATACTAAAAAAAAAAAAAAAAAAATCCTCCTCTAGAGTCAGAACAGTACGTACAGGTACGGATACATTACTTAATTTGATCCAGTCAGGCAAAACAAAATATGCAGCAATTAGAAGTGCTGGTATGGATAATAAAGAGTTTACACCCTCGCCAGCTACATGACCACTTACAGACTTCGTATGTGAACGTATTCTCAGGCAAACGGTGGTTTCACAAGCCGTAATTAAAGTAGACTATGATAAACACATATATCCAATTTCATTGTCATTTAATAATTTGTCAAAGGGTCACTTTAATTACATGTTGCAAATCAGAGCCGACATATTGAGACATTTTTTTAACAGCTACGTCTGCAAACTGTCCAGAAAAGGATTGATGGAAATCATTGTTATTCTCCCCTTGTGGAAGGAAAAAAAGTATTTAACAGCCACGCGCTCCTCTGTGTCAGTTGGCCAAATTCACAATTCAGCACTTGTCACTAATCTTGATGAGCTGTCAACATTGAGACTGCATGTGTTCTGTTGCTGAGGCTGAGGCAACCAGCATCCATGCAGCCACCACATGTCTTCAGGAAGCAGATGATGAATGTTATATGTGTTGGGATGACATTGCCTACTGCACTTACAGCATAGTAATGGAACAGAAAAGTTGTCAACTTGTGAATTATAATTGCAAAGCATGTGCCACTGTGAAATCTGATGTACAAAAAAACCAAAAGGTCATTTTTAGTACTAAACTGCTTTTAGAGAAAAAAAAAGCTGAGGACATTAGTTTAGGCATGACCTAACTCTACCAGAAGCATGTTTTCCTTTTTCAGGACAGATTTTTTATTTATTTTTTTTTTTTTTAATGTAGGAATAGCACAGCCTGTTCTAGTCTCAGCCAGTGACTCCCTTGCTTCCAGGAAAGTGCACTTGAAACAGAGCGGCAGTTGGCTGATGGAACCCTGTGCTGGCACCCCTCCCTCCACTGGGCAGTGTGGCAGCTGCAGAGGACAGCCATGTGAATCCCTCTGATTATTACACAACCGTCTGCAATGTACCACAGCAGCGTGCCGTCACAGCCAGTCCTTTCATCAGCTGAGGTACAGGCTCTTCAGCGAGTACAGAGCTGGGAGTGCAGGGAGTCCTGCATGAATAATGCAGTCTGCACATGGCTCACATTTTTTAGGACTTCACCCGCATGCTTTCATCACTCTGAGCAATGAGATATCCAGAATACGAATACGCCGAATCCCTTTTTGTCCTTAAATAAAATAAGAGTCGACCGCAATAGTGTCTACAGATAGTTGACTAGTATCAGCCAACTCGAGATGTTCGCTTACAAAACAGTAAACTACAGGAAGATTAAATGTTTTCTAAAAAAAAGAAAACCCTGTGACAACATACTGCATCTCAACAGCATCGATAAAGTCCATGAAAAGAACAAAACTAACAATGAATCGATCCTGCAAAACGTGTCGTCTGTGCATCCAATGCCTGACATAGTTAATTGTTCTGTGGCACAGACCACCATATAGTTGTCACATGAATTAATAATTGCAAGCAGATATTTGCATGAATTCCAAATTCGAATTTCCAACTGGCAAAGGCACGTAGGTTGAACCCAAGAAACACTTTGATCTTGCTAATTACTGGAGACACTTAATTGCCGTTTCTGGCAGTACAAGTATTTAAAGAATCATGCTTATTACGCAGTGCAATTATATATATATCATCTGGCCTAGGAACGCCTCGGGAGTTCCCAGGAAGAGCTGCACAATGGTGCTGGGGAGAGGCACGTCTGGTATACATTGCTTAGCATGCTGACACCGTGACCCAGCCCGGATAAGCAGATGAAAAAGGATGGATGGATTTTCTCACACAGTATTTCAAAAACAGATTATAGCAAAGCAAGTACAATACTGTATGAACACACTGTACATGGCAAGTAAGGTTGGCATGTAATTAACCTGCAGTTGATGTACAGCAGGCTCTGTAACGAGATCATAGAGGCATCTCAGCCACGGGACAAAAACATGGAGAAATGGAAGACTCAAGAGGCATATGGGGAATGAAAAGAGGAGTTCAAGTAAAGGGACAAATAAAGCTCAGCAGTGCAACTGTCAATCAACATGATACGATCTAGCTGTACGACTTTGCATTTAAGAACTTTAATAAACTTAAAAGTGCATTTGACTAAATCCCTTCAGTCATCACCATTGTTTCCTTCACACCTATCAAAATCTCTTTTAAAGAATGTTACTGATGATACTGAAGATAACACATCAACATCGATGCGCCACAGACTTCATTAGCGATGACATTTAGTGACTTTTTGAAGTGTTCAATCAATGATGCACGTCGCAAAATGTCAGCCATAAAATATTTTGACCTTTCACATTAATTTAGACTATGCCTCCCCCCCTGTGTTAGCACTGGGGGCTGATGGGAGTGATCACCACTGTCCATGTACGTTATTTCAGGTATTCCGATGTTTTCACCCGTGCTTGTGACAACGCATTTAACTGTGCGTGCATGTTTTTGCCTGGTTTTCTGCACCCCTTATTCACAGCTGAAATGTAATGTGCTTGGGGTCAGTTAACAATGTGAGCAAGGTAACAGAGGGACGGTTGCATAACTTCTTCCTTTCGCCAAGACACTGTATAAACAGGGATTCATTAGCAGGGTTTACTGTCAAGATACACCCAATCCACCATCATCACAGGCAGATGATGAATAGGATCCTAAATTCACCAGTATTACTAGTATCGCATGCACATACTAGTCTTTTGTGTTTTTTTTGCCATTTCTGACACTAATGAAAGAAAGAAAACATGACTGTTATTTATTTACTTCTGAAATCCCATAGGTAAAAGTTTTTCATTGAATACATGTCTTTTAACCAACCACTGTAGAACCGCTGTCCCACTATAAACTCCCTAATCTCATGTGTTTGATATCTCCAACTTCAAAAGGCCAAATAGGACAAATTGGGAGATTGAGGGTAAGTAAAACACAAATAGGGACAGAAGATTTGATTGTTTTCACGTAATTAGCAGAAACTTTAACGCCTGCAGAGACCTCTGACATTCATGATTTTTAAATCCCCACTCCGCTTTATTCCTTACGATTGCAGCTGGCTGCAGTTTCCTCCATAACGGCACAAACTCAGCTGGGATTTCTTACAGTGATTACAGATCCAAAAGATGTACACGTTTATTAGATTGTTCTGCAGTAATGAAGGAGGAGTCATGTTCGGCATGTCCTAACCTGAACCATACTGTATCTCCGATAATTATTTTGGTTTCTGTAACTTTTTCCCCTTTTATACAATAGCAAAGGCGACAGTTACTAAACTATTTGGTTGCGGTCAGAGAAAAAAGAATAACGCTGATGCTGCAAAAAGGCACATTTTTTTAAAGCCAACACTTACATGTCCATGCACCATTTCAAAGAAAATATTGCCATATTGTAACATTCATGCATCAATCTGTACATTTATTTATTTATTTTTAATTGCTTATAATTAATAACATGGTAACAGCTGCCATGCAATTTTATTCATGCATTGCGTCATCAAGTCATTTGCAACATACCTTTTCACAAGTCATTTTTTTCTTCGGGATGAAGAGAATTCTGCCCCATCTTACAACTCAAACCAACCTTCCTTTTTACTGAAACACATAAATCACTAATGCAAAATCATTAAGTATGTGCATACAGTAATTGAAAGGAGGTTAGAGAGCAGAAAAGCATGGCAGAAAACCCCAAAGGTTTCTGAAGAGACATTTTGAAGCTTTGATTTGAGTATTTTGCTTAATGATTTCATCAGTTGCTGGAGCTATGAGCATGTGGCAAGTACTGTAGTGTGGCTGACTTTAAACAGGCTGAGAAAGCTCTCAGTCAAGCAATAATACTCCAAAACATAGTTTTAAATGCCATTTTGGTGTTCTAAATTGAAAGAGAATCCCGTTTGTGTTTTCAGGTGTGAAAAGCCCTGTATTTTTAGCTGCTAATTGAGCCTCTGGTGACTCAGAGTAAAGAAAAAACAAGCCATACTGGAAGCACTTGTACCCTTAAAATGCCACTGAAATCATCTGAAGTGTACATTACAAATGTAATGCTTTTGAGAGTAAGAATTACCATATGCACTTGACTTCCTTTTTCCACCATTTGCTGAACACAAATCTGACCGAGTTAAAAAAGTATTATATGCCCTTCTTTTTTAATGTATAACAGCTAAGCTCTTACACAGTATGGCATCCTTGAACGATGGGTTTTTGTGGACAAGGTACATTTGCCAGGAAGTGAAAGCACCATAAAGCACAGGCTTTATGGGCAACTGAAATGCAATGACCCTTGATGCTTGGAGCTGCAAACTAGGCTTCCCGTGGTCCTTCAGTAAAGTTACCCCATGGTTTTAATCTGACCTTCCTGAAGTGTAGGAAATGTGTTAGTCTGGGTTTAATTGACAGATTTAGGTTCATTTCTGATAATTTATAAATTGTCATTAAAAGTCCAGGGTTGAATTGAAATATATCAGATGTTAATGTGTGTAGCTGATTAGACAGTCAACTATTGATTAAATGTTTTATTTTATGTATTTTTAGACTGAAGTTGGCTAAACTGAACTCCATACACGTTTTTACCACATCAATTAAATGTTGTATATGTATAAAATTGACATGTCGAAAGTCATATGTTCTCTCAGGTCCAGATTTGGTATCAGCAAGTGTCTAATGTTGATGCGGGACATTTACACTGTATGCATAGGTGGAAAAACACCCTACAGCTGAAAAACAAGGTCATGTACAGCTGGTCACCTACAGCCAAGAGGATAAATATCGGCCTGTACACAACTAGCACTTAGCCAGATGCCAGCCGTTCTCTCTTCGCAAAATTGTACTGATCTGCTTGCAGGAAACATTCATAAACTTCTAACATAGCACAAAGAGATGCTGGGATGAATGCGGGACAAATCAGGGAAATGCATTAGACGATGAAATCCTTTATCATACAGCATCAATACACGGTGCAGCATAGGAGCCTGGGACCACCGCCTGGCATGTACATCCAGATTGTGTTAATAACTAATTGGTAAGTTATTAATCACTGCCACCGACAGGAGGCAGGAGACCGTGTGTTCTACCAATGTGTAATGGCTGCTCCTATTTTTGTTGGTACAGTATAATGGGGAGCCAGAACAGTGAACGGTGTTGGGCTGAGCTTGGCATCCTGCAGGCAGCAGCAGAGGTGAGAACAAGGACTGTACTGCATCCTGGGCAGAAATAAACCCAACACCCACACCTTCTAAAGTTGTCACCTTCATCACTCTTCATCCCTCCAAGGTGCAATTTTCCACATCACACTTTTGCCAGAAGTCAAAACACTTCCAAAACAACCCAATCATAGTTGGAATGCAAGCATTGTGTAGAAACTGCTTTGCATTAGAAATGTGTTTTTAGCACACACAATGGCACAAGAGCTGTTGTCCAAAACGTAAGCTTTTTAGGGCGTGAGACCAAAAAGCCTTCTCCACAGCTGACACCAATCTTTCTATGTATCATCACTCTATCCATTTTTAGTCTACTTTGCTGTGCCATGTTGCTATTTGCTGATGCAGTTGAGCTAGTTCCCCCTCAGGGATCATTAAACATTCATCATATATGAAGTATGAGGTGGAGGTGAAGTTGTTAAGTTGTTACTTGGGCTGAAGTCTTCACCATCTCACATACTGAACTATGAACTAAGGTTGTTTAAGGTCTGAGCTTTGTCAAGCCTCAGGTGTTGTCTCGACACAGGAAAGCACTGGGGAGCGGGAGGCAGGGAAACGTGCATTTATTTCAGATTATACCATATAGATGAATGGTTGACCAACTTCAAATGGGATCTCACGGTATACATGTTTATTTATATCGCAGCGACAGCAGTAGCTCAGTGGCAGGTGCAGTTTGCTTTTGAGTTCTTACATAAAGTCAATGCATGCGCTAACTAACAAAATAGAAGGGAGCCTTCATTTTGGATGTGAAGTGACTAAGGCTGCAGGATTTGAGGAAAACGTCTGATTGCAATTGTTGAGACCGATTGCAATTTTAATTGTGATTATTGTCTGGAAATTAAGCATTTGCTTGTTATTGTACTCCTTTTTGTCAATGTCTGAGTAAAGTTGACAGGTTTTCTACTGATAAAATTACCAATTTAGCTCACAGAGGTGGTGGTGATCTAGTTGTCAGGCTTCCAAATAGAACACCAGCAGGTTGTGAGTTCAATACCAGGGGCTGCCACCATTGAGCCCCTGCAAGGCAAAGCTCTTAACCCCGAGTTGCTCCAGGGGGACTGTCCCTGTAGTAAGATCACTGAAAGTCGCTCTGGATAAGAGCGTCTGCTAAATGACAAATGTAATGCAACATTTAGTACGATATTACATTACAAACATAGTGTGTGTTGTTAGCTGAGCAAACTGACAGGATGAGTGGATTCACTGAACCAAATCCCAATTCAGAGCAGGACTTAGTTTAGTTTAGTCAGCATTAGTTAGCATTTGTGCAAGCGTTTCATTTGGTGCCAGAGGCTTCTGTGTTGAAGGGCATTGTTGAGTTCATTGACAGTACAAGTCTTAATAATTAGAGGAAAATAATAGCAGCATGTTGATTTGTATTTCATGTGAATAACATGAAGCGTTTTGTTAAAACAGGTGCATCAGAACTAATCAGAGCAACTGGAAAGAATCATTAGAAAATACATGAGACATTAAAGAAGTTATAAAGCGGCACTATGACCTTCAACAGTCCTGTTAGAAGTTATTTATGCCTTAACTCACATTAAAAAGATTAGTAGCCATATGCAGGGAAACTAAAAGTCATTCAGCTTCTTTTGTAGTGAATAATCCCACTTTCCCCTCAGAGCCTCATGGACCCTGCACATGTACTCTGTTCCTTTTAGCATGCTGGCCCTGCAGGGAGAGAAGGCTGCAGGTGTAGAGATGTTTAAATCTCTAATCTCTCACAGTCACTGACTTCTTCACTGTGACTAAATCTGTGAAATTAGGACACTCTGTTGCTTTGGGTTACTCTGCAGATAACAGTAAAGTCTGGGTGATTTAGATTAAAACAGCCTGAGAAAAGTTTTTTTCTAGCATTCCTTATTTGGAGACTACTTTGCATTCCCTATAAATAAAAAAAAAAGATTTTTTTTTGTAGCTATGATAAAAGATTTAAGAGTTTTCGCTGTGATTTCAAATTATCTACGCTTTACTTGTGGCGGAGAAACATTAGCTCCCAGTCTCCCTGTGGGGCAGCCACCTGTTCTCGTGTTTCATTCCACCTACTGTAGACTCTCTGGTCTTGCAGGTATTCTCACATGTTGTTTTCCCGTGCTGCTGTATCATGTCCATGTGCCATTCCTATTTACGTCCCGTTGACATGAACCTAGCCTCCGGGATTGCTGCTTGTGGCTTTCTCGAAAACTGCACTCCAAACAAATTCGCACTTGACACTGAACTGCCTTGAGTCCCGATCAATACACGCGACCAAGTGTGAAGTCGATCAGATGAACGGTTGTCGAGGGGTCCCCTCTCAACACACTACACGGTGTGGACATAACACACTACTAATAAATACGTCCCGTAGATCTCAAGAGCTCGCACTCGACACTGCGCTTCCGTGGGTCGTCAGCAGCACACCTGCCGAATGTGAAGACGATCGGATGAGCGGTTGTTGAGAAAAGCTAAGACATACATGCAGACGGAGACTCGGATTAATGAAATAAGACTTAGTGAGACGTGAAACGCAGGCCCCTCGCATGATTGTTTGCTCAGCATCGAATGACTATCAGACATCATAATCAAAGCCTGATAAGTCAAGCCAATATCAGGCCCCGTTTCACAGTTTGGTTTTGCGATGAACTGCGGCAATGAGCTTTGACAGGATTGATGGAGTGTGCAAACAGGACTGACATAATGTTACACACACACACACACACACAAACACGCACAGACACGCACGCACAGCCACAACAAAACCACATCACTTTGTACTAGGATATAAATTGTTGGAGAGAGTCAAACGTGCTGTGACAGTGAGACATTTGAGAGCTGTTTATATACCCTACCACACACAATGATAAAAGAACACACACAGGGTGGTGATAAGAGTGTTGTTCACAGATATAATAAGAGACACGGTGCACTGACCCTTTCAACTTTCGTCCTCTGGGATGTGCAGCTTAACAGACAGTTTTTAGAAAATGTGATGTTTGGATGGCTTGTGCGTGAATGTTGTGAATTCTTAAAAACACCTCCTTTCACATCCACTGTAACAATCTAAATCACCAAATAGGGTTTAAGTACAGATAACTGTAAACTACTGTACAGGAAGTAGGACTGACCAATGTTACACTTTTCTCATGCATATCACAATTTGCAACGGATGCCAACAATGCCATTGTTAAAATCTCAAACTATACCCGACACATAGTATATTTGCCATGACCACCAATAACCACTGCCATCCGAATCAGAAAACCTTTATTGGTCCCACAGCGGAGAAATTTACAGCGCTACAACAGCAAAGGGACAGTGCAGATAAAAGGGTAATATAAAATAAGTACAAAATAGAATAAAAAAGAACAACCGTGGTAAGTAAGTAGCAGGTTAACATAATACAGTGAGTGAACATGGGAGAGTAATACTCTAGCAGCCAGTAATAACAATAATACATAGTAAAAAAAAAAGGATGTATTGCATATACCAATGTTGCCTTGCAATGATATTGTCTGAGCTAGAAATGAATAAGCGTTGCAATTGGACCAACTGGGGTCCCTCGGGACTCTTAGAATAAACTACTGTGAGAAACAACCATCATAGCAAAATATGAACTTATTTCTTCTCAAACATTAATAGTTATATTATTAATGTCATCTGAAAAAAGTTTTTGTGTCTGTCTCCTTCAAACGGAGAACGGCCCTTCCCCCCTGATAGTGTGTGATACTTCACAGTAAACAAGGACTTAATAGAATTGGGTGCTTTTGACTGGGGTCCCACGGGAGCCCAATACATACAACAGGTTCATTTTTCCTTTTTCTTTTCCAGCCTAATTCCTGAGTCAGGCTAATATAGCACATACTCATACCATCTGCAAATGCAGGGACAAAATCATATGGAGACTTTAACAAAAAAACAACAGACAAATGCATATGCCTTTGAGCATATGTGGCTATAAACACTGGCATGTTGCGAGGATGAAACATGATGTGACAGGAGGGGCATGAAAGATATGTTTGTACCCTACACCATACACAATGAAGGAAACACACACACTCTACTGCTTGTTTTACAGTACCTTCGGCATCTGTCTTTTCTTATCCATCAAATAGTAGATGAGATGATCTGTCATTTCTGCGCTTGGTTCAGGCGACGGTCACACAAAAGGCTGTCAGATTTTTTCTTTTAAGCACTTTCACAACGCTCTAAATTTTGGTGCGCTTACAGTTTCACTTCATTACGCATTTGTCAAATGATGGGGGAAAAATATGTTTTGGCGCTGAAGTTGTTTTAAAAACAACATGTCAACATTGTTTAACCTCTCAAAATATGGACCAATGAGCACGAACTTAGCTATAGGCTAGTCTTGGTTTCAACTAATAGGCAATCGGTGCAGTAAGGCTTCATAGAGAGCAGCATGCATAGCCTCAAAACTCTGTCACTGTAGTGCAGGGGCTAAGACAGATAAATAAGTTGTCTACATGGGGAACCATCCAGGGTGACATGGAGGTCGCTTTAAATGTTGTGATTCTTTTTTTTGTATGTGATATACACTTACTATTTATTTTCGTGTATAAAAAAAGGCTTACGATGCCTGAAAAAATGTTAAAAATACAAATTTATGAAAGCAAACTAACCCTTCAGTGAGCAAATTATTTTGTCCGCTTGCAGTGTCTATCTGCTTAATTCTACCTGAGTGTTGTTGGTGTGTATGCACATCCACGTCTATACGACTAAATGTGTGGATGGCTGGTGGATGGCTTCTCGACCACGCTGCCCTTGACACTACCTCTCTCCACATGACCGCCCCTGCCCGGGCTCCCTGAGGCGATGTCGCTCCAGTGTCAGACCTGTCTAGTCGAGAAAACTGGATCTCTCTCTCCCCAAAGCCCCAAAGGGCTGAAGCCCCATGGTAGCGTGCCTTAGATATCTTCTCCACTGGCTGTCCACTCCCCCCAGGTCCAAGTGACTCACCCAAGCACACAGCTGAGTCACTCCCACACAGACACAGACACAGGCACAATCATGCTGCAAAAGTATGTTACATATATATATTTAGAAATATATTTTGAATATGGGATTTGGACCAAAATGTATACATATAGTTGACATTCACTTCAAATAGAATTTTTAAGAAATTCAAATAATATATTTGGTGTGAACAGGATACTGGGACAATGTATCACCAGGGATAACAACTACTTGTCTGGCTAAGGTCTGGTAAGCATCATAAGTGGGTAAGTGAAAATGCCCTCTCTAGAAACTTCCTCTAGGGCCTCCTGGAAATTCCTGAGACATTCCCATGTGAGATAAATAATCCCTCCAGCCTGTTGTGGGTCTGCCTTCAGTGCACGGTCCCAGTTGGATGTTGTAAAAGGCTCCACAGCTGAGGCCTTTCTACAGATGACACCCAAATTGATAGCTTGCCCATAGTAACTGTGGGCGAACCAATTTGTTGTTATGTGAGGAAGAGCTGAATTGTAACATGTTTTTTTGTTCAATGTCTGTTTGTAGCTACTCTCCTAACAAGGGTTATGTAGTGTTGGATTTGTTTTTATTAGGGCCGTACCAATGTCTTTTGTCTTTTGAGGTTTTTGAATTAAGCTTAGAATGTCTTCATATTTCATGACGTTGTTATCACCCTAAAAAGAAAATGAAAAATGGTTGTATAAATGGTTGAATAAAAATGTAATGTAATTTATGGCGCGGTTAGATTGTTAGACCGCCCCGTTAATATCCTCCCTTGGTGTGACAAGTGAGTTGCAAACAGTTGTTTTTGAAAGGCTAAATGCCGTCAAATATGGGTTGAACCAGAATATTTTGTTACATAAAAACATGTTATGGATTTTGGAAATGATGACATCTATCTTTTTTTTTTATTAAATGTTGACTTTATTTGAAATATCTGGATCACCAAGTCGGAAAGAATTCTACACAGCCATCACTGGAATCAAATTCTACAAATAGTATTATACTAATAATATCTGTGTAACTGTGCAAAAATAGCCGGTTTAAACAGAGCTAGATATTTTAAAAAAAATTAAATAAAGATGTACAGTATGTGGCTTTAAAATTGGAATGTTATGAATGAAGCTTCGAACTATCAAGAACTGCCATAGATATTATATTATTTTCTCTTGTATGTATAGATATATTCATCTGACTGGTTCATTGATGTGCCTGTTGTATTTCTGAAATGACTACTAGGCATACTAAAATTCACAACTGGTCCGGTAGTTTTCTTTCTCCCCAAATCATTTTAATACATATCTAAGCTTAAAAAAAACTCAGGACAATCCAAATGTGTCCAGAGCCAACCATTAGCTTCATTCTGTACCCGACACTGCTCCACAGCGACCCATCGAGGAAGCATCCAGTTTAAATGCCCAGAACCACGTCAGATGACTCCACTTTCACTCCAACGGAGCAGCAGTTTAACTCCAAGCCTCTCATTCCATAAAAGAAACTAATTTCAACTCCTTGTATCAGTGATCTCAGTCTTTTCAAGGATACTCAGCTGTCCTTGCAAGAACAGGGACCTATTCCAACCAACCCAACAGGGCTCTAACCGACACAGGAAAAGGAAAGAGTGCAGCCCTTTTCCGGAGGGAAAATGACTGCTGGCAGTCCTGCATATATGGATATATGGTCAATTCACACAGTACATTAGCTTGGACAAACATGCACACAACAACATATGATAATTCATGGATTTCCTAACGAGCATCACACAGTGAATGATCACCCTTTCAGCTGACCTATTCCATTGAGGACATTATCTATGCCTGCACACTCCATATACCACGGATAAATCACACACATACCGTACTGTATGTGAACACCCTCACGCACACATACACACGTACACAAACACACACACACACAAACTATAAATAAAGCACTGACGCATGCCTAGAAGTATCACCCATGTGATGTTTAAATGTAGACTGGCATCTTCCAGGAATTTCCTGTCCTGCCATTTAGCCTGGCAGGGAGAGATATGAGGGGGAAGGCATCTGGAACATTGGCTCCTTATATAACAGCTGGATAGTGTATTCACTACCAAGCCTGCTTCTTTGTACAAGTGTGAGTATTTGTTCTGAACTATACCACATATGGGGACACATTTTGGATTTAAGCCAGTGGATTATAGTCTGCTTCAACGCGGACAGAATTTAAGGCTATCCCATGTTTGGATTTGGGATAGCCTTGGGATTCAACACAAGTTAAATGTTTTCTGCCACCTTTAGGAGTGGCTCAGTAGTAGCTTTGCCACCTCACAGCAAGGACGTTTGCATCTTCTCCCAGTGAATACACCGTTTTTCTCTGGCTGCTTCAGTTTCGTCCCCCAGTCCTTAAACACACATGTTAAGCAAATTGGAAGTGCTGCATTAACTGCAGGTGTTCAGTTCAGAAAGTGGTTGGATAGATGTCGCCATTGGCTTTAGTTTAAGGCGTGTGTCAGCTATGGTTAAGATTAGCATGAGCCTCAACGGAATAAATTGATTGAAGCAATGTCCCTTCGAGTGACCTAACACTGCGTGTTTGAGCGCATATGTTTACATGTTTGTGCCTCTTTTTGTCTGCTACATCTGTACGACTTTGTTCCAAATTTTGCAAAAAGAAAAATATGAATGACGAGACAACCACTCCAAGGTCAACGAGTCACTTGCGATGTTCTCCTCATTCATATAGCATTATCTTGAACCCACTGACACGGTCATGAGTGAAAAATGTTCTCAGCTGGCTGATAAAATCACTTATAAATATAAATGTCACAGAGGTTGTTGGGATGAGAACAGCCATTGAATTCAAATGACTGTCTGTGTGTCAAGTCAGTGGATAAATCACAGGCATTGACAAAAGGTCAGGGGTTTAAGGAGGTTTGTATTTAATTATTTACCCTCAACCTAAAAATAAATCCACAGCCGTTGGGCGTTAGATGGCCTTTAGGAGTATGCTCAGGAAGGCGGCATTGATTGATGAGATTCCTCTAGATGCAAATGTGAGTTGATTCAGATTTGCTTTTATTCCTTCCTTGATTTTTTTCTCTCTCGTTATATTGTACGCTTGGCACTCACACTGTCAAAAAGTATAACCTTCCCTTGAATGTTTAGAAGACACAAGTGGGGGAAAAAAATATAGAAATGAATCTGAAGAACCTGTCTGGCAGCTGGAAATGCCAACTGCTATATTGAGGATATTCAAACAGTGTAACACAACAGGCATTACACAACTCTGAAAACAATCAGCTATGACTCAAGCATGACTTAGTCTAATTGAAGAACATCAGTGCTCTACAATTTGCCCATATGCTGTTTGTTTCTGATGTGAAACAGAGTGAAGACTGAAAAAGCCATAGAAGCGTGCGAAAAGGGTTCAGATTTTGAACTTTGAACTTTTTTAAAGACAGCTGTTCCCCCTCAGCCTGGAGCGATACGAACTTTGTATGAAGTTAGATAGAACAATAAACGAACAGAAAACAACAAACATTTAACCCATCTCCATCAAGCATATTCTCCTCATGCAATCAACCATGATGACAAAAGGAAATCTGAGTGATGACAAAATATGGCCTGTGAGCACGCATGACAATGAAAGAGTAGAAGAGGAGACAACTAAACCAAAAAAAAGTATGATGAAAGTTGAAGGAGCCAGCTGTTGAAGTGCGTTTTGTCATGCACAACCAACACGCAGCTCATATTTGCATTGCAACTGAAATGAATACATAACAGCCAACATTATATAAGCGAGAATAACGTAATTCTGCTGAAAGTCAGAGAAAGTTGACTTAGCGCACTTGCTCTTCTGCCAACTCTGTTTGCATTCATCTAAGTCCACATCCACACCTGGAAGCTGCCAGTACAGACAGTTTTCTACTGTTGATGAACAGCTCAGCTGGAGTAGTTTTGTGCTCGACTCAAGGGCAAACAGCGGAGGGGAGAGCGTTTCATTATAGAAACCCATATTTTTCCAGGCAATCCATAATTGTGCAACATTACCAAGCTCAATTCTGTACACGTGAAGGATTAACTTAACAAAGCAACTTGTAATCAGCTAGATACCCCTCACTAATTACATAATCAAATACTGAAATATCCAGCAGCAGCAATTAAGGGTAGTTACAAAGGAATAACTTCCCACCTGTTAGGAAGAAGAAACAAACTGTATTTAATGTGTTTTTCTTTGCTTTTCCACGTGGGAGGAAGCTTAGGACTGAAGGTTTGCTTAGTGTTTATAGCAATAAAAACTCATATTTATATTGTTATTTCTCATTCCCTCCTGGCAGCTGGCAAGTACAACCACCAAGTGTTTACCGTTGCACCTCTACGGTTTCTGGTTAAATCCCTTGCTCAGAGGCACAACCATGTAAAGATATAATTCACTTTTATATATTTTTGCTGGCGCGAGTAAATGTCCCTCACAGGCTGACGGGCTGACACACACAATTGAAATGTGCATACAGTACGTGGCATGGTTTTCCTGGTAACAACATAACAACTTAATTAAAAACAAAAAAGAAACCTACGGTAGCAACAAATCAAACACATTTCGGGCCCGAAAATGAGCCCCCTCAAATGAGCCCCCTCAAATGAAACCCAGTGAATCTGCGGTTCACCTTTCTCGCTGTGGCTGGGGTTCAGCTGTGTTCAGTAAGTGGGAGAGAGGGCACAAATGAAATCGACTGCACAGCAGCCGGAAGGAACCGGGAGAACGTATACAGAGTATTCACAGCACGTGAAAACAGGACCATTCCATACGCACTGCTACACTAAGTAATGACTGGATCATTTGACTGCGAGCTTCAACAAGGGAACATAACCGTTACAGTATGAACACAACACCTGACGTCAAACAGCACCGTTTCAGACTTAACTTAGGCTGAGGAGTCAAGAACTTGTGTTGTTGCATTTGGTCTTCATCATAACTACTGCAAGCTCCCCGTCATCCCCAGAGCAAGGGGGATAATGCAAGACTCATTGAAATGCTACACTACTCTCCCCTTTATCTCTTCGCCTTCCCTTTCTTACCATGATACTTTGTGGTAACCGTGGGCTCTGGCCCCTCAGGGGTTGGCTGACAGACACCACATTTTAATCTTCCCTGCATTGTATTCTTCTTTTGTAACATATACTTACATGTAACCTCTCTTGGGGGTAAGATAGATAGATTTTTCTTCTTTTTTTTTTTTTATGTCTTTCACTCCAGTTGGCCTGATCCCCTTCGCAAAGCTACCCTTTGGCCTACTACCAAAACAGCTCATGTCCAGAAAATACTGATAACTGCCTCTGTTTTACGACTGACTTTGGGGAATTATTATTTTTTTTTTTACTATTTAAACCCTTTCAGCCTAATAGCGTTTATGTGCATGTTGAATAAAATTGGGCCATCAAACAATAACGTATTCCTTAAGACTAAATATGCAATACATCAGCATGGAAGAAGCAACCATCTTGATCTTCTGTTTGCAGACCATCATGAGCTTTTCCACCTTCTAAATGAAAGGGCTCTTTTAAGGGCACAATAACAGCTGGGCAAACTGTACTTATAAAAAAATATATATATAAATATATATATATATATATAAATATATAATAATAAATAAATAATATTTAAATAATAAATATATAATATAAATACATATATATATATATATATATATATATATATAAAAAAAAAAGACAGGACAATGTTTTAGTCTCTTAAAGCGAAGCGAAGCCTCTTCACTGGTTCTGTGTCACCACCTTGTTAGTCAAAGTCATTATTTCATGCACAACCACTTTTGGCTTTGATAGCTCTTATATTAATTATACCAACAATCTATACTGCAGGACTGAAAATGTGTAGTAAAAAAAGTGACACTGCTTGTCGGCTGCAAAGAAGACCATTTGGGTTGTAGAGGCTGCCATTTAATTACCTTAAATGCCTTTCCATCCTAGCGTATATTAAAATTGCTGTTTGGTGTCCAGATGGCTGTCAAAGCTCCACTTTACCTCCTCTCTATTTGCCTGATTCATCTCTGATGTTGGGGAGGAGGACAGTGAAGTAGGGAGATGAAGGCAATGGACTTTTATTTCTCACACAAATATTCTGCTGACTCTCCCGATGGAGTGTGATTATCTTCTTTTTAAACCCATTGATTAAACACTACTGCATCCGTTTATCCTCACAGCACCCCGCTCTGTGTGTTTCTCCTTCTGTAACTCTACAAACACTTTCCACACATGCATTTACTAACAATGTAATTAAAAAGAAGTGTGTTGAAAAGATGGTTTCTTTCTCTATGGGAATCATTACTTGTGACTCCATTAGTCTGTTTATACCTGGACTTTGTCTCTCCCTGCACTGAATAGAAACCTAAAGTTATTTTATCCACAGTATTCTCTACAAATCCGCATGTGAAACACGGCATCATACTACGAACGACTAATGGCTACTTACCTCTCGTACTTCATTTATTTTCTTGTCACATAGTGTTTTTCTAGTTGGGTTCTATTTCATCTCTCTCTACAAAACGCAAGTAATCACAAACAGCATTATTTGCACGCTCTACTCCCTCAATATATAGCCTAGCTTTTCACTGAATGCCCTGGAAATTCACCAACCCTACGTTATCATGGTTTCATGCATTTGCTGGCAGCTAAGGCTGGAGATGTGAAGGTGCATTTGCTTCCGGCATTCACAGCCTCCCCCTGGGAACAACATTCAGCATATCCAGAAGGCAGGCAATGGCTCGTGTCTGAATAATAAACCTCTTAGTCCTGTTGCTACCTTGGCTCTTAAGCCACCTTTGCTTCAGCTGGTGGTAGGTATCAGAGTTAACCATGTGTTATTGCTGGAGGCAAGGGCATTTGGAAGAGACATGATAATTATCAAGTCAACAGTTGTCTTGAAGTTGTCCTTCCTGTTCCCGTGACGTGTGGGAAAACTGAATAATACATGGCCTTCAAAGCTCTTAACCTCACCTCACCGACAGTATGTGTGGGTCATTAAAAAGCCAAGCATTGTTCAGACTGAAAGGAACTTCATTTCAATTATTTTTCACATCAAAACATTTTAAAACAAAATTGCACGCTGAGTTACAGACACATCCGTAGGTTTGGACATTTTAATGCTATAGCATCCTTGAAACCTTGAGACTCATGGGAACTGTAGTGATTAATTGCTAATAATGGCTGTTGTATGTGTTAAAGCAACAAGGGGAAAACCATCAATGCAAAAACACATCACTTAACAGTGTTGCCAAAAAAGCTAGAAGTACTCGGATTTCTTTCGCACCTGTTTTCACAAAAAAAACCTGCTTTTACACTGAAAATAACTCTTGTGTACCATACTGACCCTAAATGCCACACACTGCACTTAAAGAGCTGTCACATACACAGGAACAACTTTTTGACAAGTGCTAGTGAAAATGGCAGGCACAAAGAAAGAACAGGGAATGATTCTCCGCCATTTTTTCACGATGTCTTGGTGTTTCAATACAAACTATAGTGGACAAATAGTACAGGCTGAAAGATGAATGACCACAACTGACCAGCTCTGCTTCATCTCGTCAGTGGCCTGGCTCCATTCAGCGAGCAAAACTTTGACCTTGACTTTGAGTGTTATGTCATAGGACCTTAGGTAATACAGAATGAGAGATATTAAAGTGGAAAGACCGGACATCAGAGAAGAGAGAGTGCCCGAACCTTGTTAACATACGGACACACACACACATTCAAACACCACCTGTCTTGGCCTGAAGCTAGAGCCAACTAGCACAGGGATACTGCCTGTTCAGTGAAGCTGTCAGAAGCTTTGCTCCGCCCTACAGATGTGAAGGTGTGTGTTTGGGTGACGGAGCTGCAGAGGGCCGCTGTGCAGAAACAGTGGTGTTTGTGAATTCAAACCTTTCACAGAGATCAAAGTCGAACTCCTGGTGCTTACTATCTAATGTGAGCTGGCTGGCTGGTTGTCACTGCTGCCGCTAACCTGGCTGAAAGTTTCCACCTGGACTAAGATGAATGGCCTCATTTGGCCATTCTCTGTTCGGAGGCAGGCACGTTAGCAAACAGGACGTCAATGTAGTAGTGCAGTAAGCTGTGTAAGCTGGAGTCCCACTGCCGGTGTAAGGAGCGTACACCAGACACCACAAACAATATATACAAACATTTTATCTTAGCAAAAGGTGAGTTAATGCCAGGGCCAGTTGTGCAGCAAGCCCTGTGATTGCTTGCCCACCTGTCCAAGGGGTACTACGCCTCTCAGCCAATGTCAACTGGGAAAGGCTCCAGCCCCCCGTGACCCTGTAAAGGATAAGCGGTCACAGATAATGGATGGATGGATAGTTGTGCAGCAGTAAACTCAACATCTAATCAATACATGTCCCAGGATGACTTGTATTTTCAACTTTCTAAGTACATGGATAATTACCACTATGTGTGAGGTCGAGATTGCCTACTTCTTTATTAAACACTATTTTACATTAGTAACTCTTATCATTGGCAATGAATAGCACATCATTAAGCAATAGGTGTGTATTTAAGTAAATAATTAAGATAATATTGGCCATCAAAACATATTTTTTTCAAGATATTCTGATGTTTGACAAAGTTTACATTTGTGATATTTGGCATAAATACAATGTATCAGGATATCAGGACTCTTCCTTGTAAGGCCTCCTTATAGTGGACCATGCTTTTCGAAAGAAAATTGTATTAAACACTTTCTTGATGCTAACACCAGGAGTTTTTTTCCCCCACAAAGATGACTACAGTATTATCACGATACCTGCAGAGATAACATGAGATAACTGGTTTTATTTTTTTCCCTCATTGACGATCTAGACTTACTGTTGCTGCCAGACTTCACTTAAAAGACCAGTTTTTCCTCCCTTCATCCCCTTCCTTTGTCCTCCACACAAACACAGAGAGCCATCCTGGCCCCTTCACAATAGAAGTCCTTGATATCACCCCATTTTGTCCTTTTTGTGACTGTGGGATATCCACTGGATATCCGCTCTCTTATTGTGAGACAACCTTTTGTGAGTATGACAAAGAGACCCGTGCCTACCTGAGAGCCTGTTCTGTCCTAATGGGCCTCGTCTGGATTTACAGAGGCTTTTGATTTCTGAGAATACACTGCAGCCCATTTTACGGACATAACAGCTGGCCTCGTGGAGGGACTGCCACTCCCACGGAGGGCAACATGTAAACATGTGTCAGATTGTATTTGTCAATAACTCTTTGTGCTTGGTAGCAGAGAAGTGGTTGGGTGGCATTATGTAGATCAGAAAAAGTAAGACAATGTCAGGTATAAACACAATCAAAGTGAAATAAAGTTTCTACAGGTACAAATCAGACACAAGTACAAAACTTCAAAGTCAACTCTAAAGTTACCAAACTTTAGAGTTGACTTTAAAGCTTTAGGCTTTTGCAAACTACATCATACACATCTTTTGAGAGAGCACCTTTACACTCTAGCAACCTAGAAGACCACTGACTCTAAACGCTAAGCAGCCCTCACAAATGGGCACATTTCAGATTCAGAAATTAGTACCATGGTTAATGCGTCGCTTCTCCACTTACTGTGCAGAAAGTCTTCATGTACATGTAACCGTGACATGCTCGTGTTCCAGTCTCTTCCCTAAAGCCATGTCATTAAATGCTCTTTCATGTAATATAGAAGTTTATTGATTTTCTTTCTCCCAAAAACTGAACATCAATTCTGGATTATTAAAAAGAAATGCATGGGGACTGGTGCAGGAGCACTAAAGGCAATGTATGTGGTTACAACAAACGCACGTATAAATAGAAACTGCATTGACATTCTGACTCATCCCTTTCAGCTGTGGAAGAAATCCTATTTTTTCATAGGGAACATGCATGCATGGTGCCGTGGTGAGAATGGGAAGAAACTGTGCCGTAGTGGATTGTGCGGTTTTTGAAGCACACTTATTAACTCCCAAAGGAACCTGGCAGGGACTTATTGAGACACTTAAGATGCATTAATGATTTCCAAAAATCATTGAACATGTAAAGCCATAATTAAGTTAGTTTTATTACAATTTAGTGTATGTTCTTCTACAAATGCATGATTGAGTTTTAATTTTATATTTTGCAACATCATGATCTAACACGACCTACTGCACATTCATTTGTAAATCAAGAAAATACCTGAAAAACACTCCTGTTATTCAACATATTGTGCCACGTTTGTCAAGTCATTGACTTGATTTATGAAATGTATGATAGTTAAACATGTTCTGGAGACTAAATCAGGTGCTTAGGTTTGTCTGGCTAACAATCAGGGAGCCAACGTAACATTGGCTTTTTGTTCAACATTCCCTCCTCCTGCACGACTCTGCCCTAAATTGTGGCTCATGTTGCTTTCATGTCATCAGTAACAGAAATCTTGTGAAACACAGATTCATTTGACATTGGATGCTTTAATTGCACAGTCTTCAGTCCTGTATTGCCCTGGGGTCCCAAATGTTTTTGAGGTGAGAATTGAGAGTGCCCTAAATGAACTAGGACCATATGGCAGTGTGCTGTTTGCCAGGGAGGCCAACAAGTTTTCAGGACTAAAATATGAAGTGTTACATGATCCAAATTAGCGGGTCTTAGGACCTGGTAATGACATGGAGATGTGCAAATATAGCATGGTGGCCTGTTACAGGAAAACAAACATATTTAATAACTGAGTCTTATGATACAATGTAATAACCATAAAGAGTGTGCTAAACACAACTTAACAATGAGGTTCACAGGTCATTGGAAAGAAGGGCTGTCGGACATGTTTTGAGCCACTTTAACCTAATTATAAAATATTAAAACTTATTTAGAATTGAAGGCAAAGAAGATAATAAGCCAAAGCAAATTGTTTAGCTGCCTCTACCCACACTAGTTCCTCCATAAAATCCAGTACTACTATAGAAATCCTTAAAAATTCAAGGCCCATGTCAGTTAGGTTAATATTATCTTTTGAACACACTATGTCAGCTTTCTCATGACTACAGTCTTTGGCTTTAAGCTTTGTGTAGTTGTTTTTTTGTCTGTGCATGTTTAGTATAAAGCCATTATCTCTGATGGATTGGCCTGCTTAGAGCTACAGTAGTGTGTTTGAGATTGCAGACATGAAATGTAAAATGGAAACTACTGGCTTTTGGTATCATGCCATCAGGCAGTCGATCATGACATATTTACTTTACCGACATATCATGGAATTTACCGACCAATACAATAGTTCAGTAAAGAGAATAAGAGTACTTGCAAAAGTATAAACCTACACGAAGACATATGCAAAAGAGTGTCTATGCATGTGAACACACCCGCCCACACACACACACACACACACACACACAGAGTGGAACATCTGGCAGCATGACAGAATTAATGTGGAAATAAATCTCAACACATCATTGCATTTTTTACGCTCAATGTGAAATTACAGTCGATACATCACGTCAGTTCATACGTTGATGGATATTGATGGCCACATTATATTATTGAAGAGGAACCAACTGGAAAGTAGGATTGTATTAATCGTTGATCCTCGATCCTGCAATAACATTGACACCAGCTGATTTTCGGAGAACTGATGAGGCTAAGGGACGCCAGCGATTCTGTGTGAAAAAACCTCACAGTTGGAAATCCCCCATGTGATGGAACATTATAAGAGGCTGTAATGTTGACGCTGCGTGATGGTGAGGTTCCACTGCCTGCTGTTTTGCTCTGTTCTTCCACCACCCACTCCTTCATTTCTAATGAATGATTGCCGTTTGATCGGTGGTCTGGGCTGACTAGCATTCACAGGCCCAACGTGAAACTGCTGGCAGTTTAAAAGCTGCTCTCAATGTGATTTCACCGTGGTATGACAGTGTTTCAGTGTGAAGCACAAATGAAATGTGTTGCACTGAAGTGTCCAAACGTAAAAGGTAGGGATTGGTGTTCATGGACACTGATCTATTTCATGGAAATCCTTTTTATTACAGAGGAAGTTGACGGATGGTCAGCAAGAAACCAGCAACCTCTTGCTGCTATGAATTCAATGAACTTAAAGGTGACCGATGGATTTGGAATTTTTGGTGACTTGGGTTTATTTGTTTGATTTGATTTACTGAACTTGGCAGTGGCTAGTGTTAGTGTTAGAAATAGCAGCAGACACTGACACTGTGCTCTGAATTGCATACTTATTCTTTTTACTTTTAGTATGTACTGCAGCTGCCCTTACAAAGTACATACTGTTGCATGCAGTATGCATACAATTGGGACATACTGTTTTGTCACAATATTGTGCCTTGAACTTTGACCCTCTTGCCCCTATATCTGCCGCAAAAAAGAATTGTGGGTCAGAATAGCCAGCAAAGCATGCTGGCTTGTATACTGCAAAAATGCTATTGGTATTTACTACTGGTATTTGTGTTATATTGCATTTGACATACCAAGTATTGGGACATACAAAATATTGTATACATATAATAAGTGAGTTTGAATATGAGTGACTGCTCCAAAGTATACAGCGAAGAGGATAAATGTGGAAAGGCACTGCTTCTATTTTTAACGCCAACAAAGTTTCAAAAGTTCTTCACTGGCAGCATGCCAAAAGAGACTTGGTGTACCTTCTTCTTCTTCTTTTTTTAACATCGATGTCTGGAGAATGACAGAATGAAATACTGAAAGACAGATCAGGAGGCTTTCATTCTGAGTGGCTGCTGGAAATGATACTGAGAGAAGGGGTGGAGGGATGAGAGACGAGAGTAGAATCAAACTTTTAAATGCTAGCTGGAAAAAGAGACGATGAAAGGAAGCCGCTTTCCCGTGTAAGCTTGATAGGGCCTGGGAAAACATGGCATCTAAGACACCTAGTTTTTCGAGAGTGGTGTCAGGGGAGGTGAGCCTCTCAAGCTCTAGACGCCAATTATTAGAAACCTTGCCTAAGCAGGTAACGAATGGAGTCATGCTCCCCAATGCTAATAAAAGGCCTAATTATTTCAGACAAAGCATCCGGGATTGACACTGCAGGTTTCTGAGGGGATTGACTCCCTATGCCTTCATGTCAAAATGTCGAAAGTAGCTTGAGGAGAAATCTTTGGACTGAGAAATTCCCACAGGGTGAATCAGGATTAGGTGGTTATGGACAGGTGGATATATAGATGGAGCGAGCTGTCATGCCTTAACCGCTGCTGTTGCCTACTAAAAGTGTAATGCTAAGGACCAATTAAACCACTGTGTACAAATGTGTGCGAGAGAGTGGGGTGTGCGAGTTAGACCGTGCACGATCTCTCTGCTCGACATGCTTGAACAGGCAGAGGCAAATAATCAGACGCATTAACAATGACTTCCTCAATCACTTCCATTATTTGCTCTGTAGCGGAGAATTGAGCGTGGGTCAAATGACAATCCTTTCATGAGCCTCAGAGGAACCACACGCACACAAACACACACAAACACAAATCCAACACTACACAGATGAGTAATCAGTAACTCTGCATCCAGACCATTAGCAACCTCATGTCAAGCTACTGCCTATGCTACAATGTCAAGCTACTACTTACTAAGAGCCGAGTACTACCTATAGCATAGAAGAGTAGTGGTGTGTTGTAATGTGTTGCTCAGTAATGTTTCACCGTGATGTAATCACCTTCTGATTAGTGATTACTAGTGTCAATGATAAGAGTAAGTACATTAGATATAATTAGATTAGTGCATGCAGTAATTACATTACAGTTACTTGCATTACATTGCAATCATTCTTCAGATCTTGGGTCGTTCGTCTGCACACACTGCGATGACACGGAGCCGGTTGAAAATCGCCAAAATGTCCCATTAGCTCAGCTGTCTTGACTTTTATTTCTACACAAGTACATGGATGTTCCAGCTTTGGGTTTGTTGGAAGGCGCCGTTGACAGAGCCTGGTTGAGAAATGTAATGTTATCAACGAAATGTCACATATCATTAATTGGTCACTCCTGGAGTAAACAAAATAGTTACATGGTATCTTTATCAAATTTCACACACACACAAACAGACACACAGACACACACACAGACACACAGACACACAGTGTCGCTGTTAGCAATCTTATTTACCGCATTAGCCGTCAGGGATTGCTCACTTTCCCTTGTGTAAAGTCTACCTCCGTCGTTCCCAGATTTCTCCAGATATTTCCCTCTAGAGCATTTAACGGTTGACCCGGCCGCTACTTAGCACTTGTTATGTGTGCATTGAGTATGTTGGTGATTAATTAAAGCAATCTATCTGGAGCTCCAGAGGGGAATCAAGATGCTGTAGGAGAGATTAGTGGATGAAGAAGCTGCAGGAAGCCTGTAGCACTGCAGTCCCATCAGAGTTAAATACTGCTCTGCCAGTAGAGAATACTACATCATAATACAGAACGACATTCCCGAACATGAAATTCCTATTCAAATTTGTATCCTATTATATTCATATCGTAGAGTACATATAAAACACAAAGACATGTTTATCTTTATGTATTCCTAATCGCAGTCTCTCTTTGGTGCTTTAAGGGATACCTGAGGGGATTTCAAAGGGCAGCAACATGTAAGAGAGCATCATTTGTATGTGATGTGACACAATATTCACAATAAGAGCAAAGTAGCTGTTAGGTTATTAACAACTAGTTAGTCAGTTACTGTCAGCCATGTATCCTCATAAATTGTTTATCCTGGCTTCTCTGTGTCATGGGAGATGACTTTCATATCATAGAAACTTTGTTCTGTGCAGGTCGCGACCAAAATATGAAAATACTGAAAAGACTGTGTACAAAATCCCTCTCCGGCAATGCAGCAATTCCATTTCAGAGTTAATTCTGTTCTTGTGTCCTTTCATCCATAATTAAAATAACAAGCAACTAATTACTTTTGAATAATGTCAAGCCAGTCAGGCGGGTTGCACAATCCCTCTCCATAATTAAAGTGCACCCAACAGTTGTGGCAGACATTCCCCTCATAGCCACATCACTTTGCATTGTTTCAGTGAACCAGTGTACAGGCCAACCCTTTGGAAAACCTCCGAGACACTCCAATGTCTGAATGTCAGCTAGTGTTCACATGCTCCGGGCTTGAGTTATTTGAGGTTTGGAAAATACAACACGGCCTTTTGTGAAGCACCCTGAGGGGGTGACAAAAAAAAAACATTGTAGCTGGAAGTTTGGGATTAAACAGTATGCTAGGCAAAGAAAGGGGAAGTAATGGAAGACTGAATGATAGTGTCACCCTGTGTACAATGTGTTGAAACAATGCTACAGTATCTGGGTGGCCACATGAGATGGTGTCTTACAAGAAAGGCTATAAAAACTTTTCTTTTTTTTTTTTTTTCTTTTTAGGCTATTTCCATCTCGGAAAACACATTTCCAACCTGACTCACTCTGAATTTACTTCCAGCTCACTATGCAGGGTATTGTCTGAGAAAATAGTTACAACCCTACTGGGTTTTAAACAATCTCCATGTCAAAATAGAAAAAATACAATCCAGCAGCTCATTGAATACAGACATGTGATGCTCACATAATAAACTACAGATAGTGTGACATTTAGTTGTAATGTCTACATTTGATTTAATGCCTGTACACCACATCAGTTGAGCCTATCATTGCTTTTCCATTCTCATAACAGATTGTCCCACTTTTACTACCTTTGCTACATTGCTCCCAAAGACCGTGGGGAACACCCCGGTGTATAATCGTGCCAGGAAAGGCAATTTATCAGACGATATTGCCTCTGTGTTGAGTGGGGGTCCCTAAGCTCCTCCCTAGCAAGGACTATTGGGTTTGGACCAGCGGCAGAAAGTGGGGGAGGTCTCCTAACTGATCTGTGCTCTGCCATAATCAATCTTCTTGAGATCCCAGTGTTTCAATGGACACAGCTACACAGGGCCTAATGAAGGCCTCACGCTGCGCGTTGTCTGCTGCAACAAAACATGTTTATCTCTGTCAGAGTGTTGTGGGAGAAAGATTAGAGGGTGGATAGATAACTTGACTTATAGTAGGCATGTTTTCATCTGCTGGTTGTCTCACTATGTTAACAACCTACTACATACAATTTTATTTATATTCTTTATTTAACGTGTTCTGCGCTGCACTCTGTGATATATAGTTTCTTTAACAGATCTGTGAGTTTGCGCCTCTCCACACACAGGAAGCCATGATGCATTGTTGTTCGACTGTGAACTTTTGACATAGCCATTAATGGCTAATTACGCTGTGGCCAGCATCCTCTCGTCATTCAGCACATAATTGATGCAGCATCTGCCCAGGACGTCCTCTTTCGCAAATGTGTGTCTCTCCCCCTGCTGTTATTTATCATCTCTATTTGGACAATGGTTTAATATGAATACAGCGCATGTGCGTCAGTTAACAATAGATATACAATGTACACATTCAGAGGTTTTAGCATGTCTGCATTTCTGTTGTGTTGCTCTGTATGTGCTTCATGTTTTACAACAAACTGTCAGTTTCCCATAGACTTTCATTGGCTGATACCCATTAAAAAGTGTTTTTTTCTTTTTCTGACTGGCCCAATAACATGTAAATTACTTGGTTGTTGTGTATCAAAGTAATTCAGTTTTCACCCCAGAACACATAAAGTGTAATGATGTATCTATATTCACGTTACTGTGACACTAAGGAACATAATATGAAAACTGGTGGAATATTATCTTTCTCAGCTTTGGGTAGGCAATTATAACTCATTCTGAACTGTGACTCAATGTAAATTAAATGATAATGACATTTACTCAAACTTTGATAGGCAAAAGAATGTTGGGATTACACCCGGCATTGTTGAATGTGGTATTATTTTCTTATTTGTACATACTCTTTACTTAATGGTAAACTGAATGGATTGGGAAGACTGACAATATTGTATTAGCCACTAACCTGGTGACTAATACTTTAATTTTTAATTGAATGTAGGTCCATTGAACTGGCGCACTGAGGCAGACTGTAAATTTCCATTCTGATGCAATAGTTCCATTTTCTCATTTTCATCTCTGCTCTTATGGACCATACAGAAATGAAATTCCATAGAAAATCACATCTAACAAAAAAACCTCTCGGATGAGGGTCGCTGCTTTACGATGTTTTCGAACCAAAAGGTGTAAAACCACCTGAGGCAAATGTGTGACACTGGGCTATACAGATACAATTTGATTTTGGAAAAAAAGTAACACCGTCAGTTTTATAAAAGAAAAAAAAAAAAAAAAAATGAAGTCCCATGGGATTGGTGCTAACTGAAAACTTTCAACAGATGACATCCCCTCTGTGTGAGTATAAACAGCTGTGGGAGAAGTGTCAAAGTGGTTTGCTGTAAGATGTCAGCTTTGTTCAGGGAAAGTAGGTTGACTCGTAGATGGTGATGGTACTTTGACGGGCAGACAGCTGTGGAGTTTCTGAAGCAGGATTAAGACAACAGTGTGCAGAGGGACTCCAGCTTCTATTTAAAAAAATAATAATAGAAAACCGAAGTAAATATTCAGTTGCCTTTAACATCACTCAAAGAAGTTACGTGACTAAGGCTAAATATACAGTTCAATTTTTGGATGGACGTTAATTCTCAGGTACGGAGAAATGATTTTCTTTGCAAAAACATACTGAATATTTAGTTTAATATTTAAAAGAACAATGTGGCTTTACAAACAGAGTCAAAGGTAAATATACAACAGCATAGATAAGTACTGAACATAATTAGCCGCAGGATCATTAAATCCACTTATTAGGCATGTCAAATTTACAAGCTTGCATAAATTTAGAGCTTAATTTACAGTAATTTATTAAATAAAATAATTTCCCCTAATCGAGGATAATTGAAAGAGTAGTATTTACCAAAAAAAAAACTACGTGACATCTCCTTTGTGGGCTTGTAAAATGCTGTGAATGAGATTGCTCAATTGCTTTGTATTAATGTCTGCTTGGTTGCTGTCACCTTCTAATTGGTTTATAGTGCTGATGGTTGCTAGTTACATACGGTTTGTCACTACTGTTCGGCTGTCAGTGGTTGTTAGAACGAGTTCTGTACAAAATCCCAGTGCTGCAATGTCAGGATTTATTTTCTCTAACTTACTGCACAAAGCTCTCTAAGGTACACTCTCTGTTTTCTGCCGTATTTTGACAAACTTGTTTAATTATTTCAAGCTCTTTAGAATAATTAAATTACCGTTTGTTTTCCTCTTTTCAAATCACAAGTACACAGAAGCATTAAGTAAACTCAACAAATAATCCTTGGTGTTTTTTTCGGTTTAAGTAAGCTACTCTTTAAGACGGCCATGACACATCTGTTGAGCTTCTTGGCTAAACGTGATCTGACCTCTTTGGTTCCAGAGTTAAGAGGTTGAGGTGGTTTTACTTTAACGTGCCACTACCTTTTCTGCAGCCAGGGCCTCATTATCCCCACCTATAACAGCCAAACAGAAAGAGTGAAATAAGAACATTTTTAAACCTTTCAGATCCTCACTCACACTGCCCAAGCCTATTAGATCACTGTGACACATGGAAATGAGGTCATGTACTCTCTGTGGGGAAATCCGTATCCATATTTCTGTGATTTCTTCACAGAGTGAGTGGGAGACAGAGCAAGAGTGAAAGAGAGGGAGAGAAATGGGGAATAAGTCCCTGAGAGGATCATTAAAATGTGAAAACCCCTGACCAACTTGTCCTTAGAGTCATTTGCGTCTTGACAAATGTTCTGATTATATAGATCTGAGAGGAGCTCCTTGTTCCTTTCAAAAAGATGATAAATTCAAAACTTTGTTCGCCTCTCACTAGTTCATTGTGCTGCAAATAGCCTGTGAATGTAATTTATTACATTATAATTTGTATGAATAAAACAATAATTAGCTTAGGCAAGGCCATGAAACTGGTTGAACTGCTGTCACCACTGACTTTGATGCCATGGGCTATTTTTGTCATGCTGCTGCTGCTGCTACTACTGCAGGAGGACTGCACAAAGATACAGCACTATGCCTTGGGATTATGGCCATAGTACTGTATAGTGTACTATGACTTTTTTTTTTTTTTTTTTACTGAAGAGAACAGATGTGTAACTATCAAATGCTCGGCTCTAAAGCAGCAGACCAGATTGTGCAACTGCAATTTAATTTTGATACATTTAGGATTCATTATAGTTTAAATGGAGGGATGGTGCCCATTGGAGCTTGTGTGATTGCCATATTTAATGAGTTTTAACAATCTGTGCAGAAAGAGCTTTGTACCTACAGCCATACAAGCTTTTGATAAGTGACCTGCGCTTAAATTATAAGTAGTCCAGTATGTGGTATGTACATTGTTAATACATGTTTTTGTCTCTTTGGATAATTCTGTGTATTACTTGTTTGAGCTATCTATGCATCTACTGTGGAAAATAATTTCCTCCATGGGAACAAATAATAATAAATCAGTTGACGTAACATGGAGATATTTTGAGGGAAATGTGTGGGGTGTTTCCTGAAAAAAGAAAAAAAAAGGTAAATACACTTGGTTGGAGAAGACTGTTTGGCAGAAGGGACCTATAGTTCTTTTAACTTCATTCACGCAACCAAAGGTGCCGCAAAGAAGAAGGTCATTTTAACTATGCCACTACCGTATAGCTGACTTAGCACATCTAGAGAAACGTGATGACTGATGTGTCATTCTGTTGTACATATATGGCATGTTTTATCACAAAATGCATTCATAATAGATCTGTGACAATGCCTCCCCCTCCATGACGCAGTCAGGAGTTATTCTATATGCTTTTGCTTCTTGGTGTTCTGTATATGATCATTTATTCATGACATGGAAGCACAGATGAGTTTATTTTGAGAGGAGTCAAAAGATGAAGTTGGATTTTTAACACTTTTATTTGACGTTGATTTCTAACTACCACTATGAATGCAAGCAAACGTCTGCTCATTTAATTTGAAAGTCCCAAGTGCCAGGTATTATTGATATTAAGCATTAAGCATCATTTTCGCATTTTACTCCAATGTCCCTGTCATGGAGCTTCTTCCCGAAAAAAGAAGCCTCGAGGCTGCCTCCACATTTAATGCTCTACAAACAAGTTTTATTATTGCTCCTTTATGCCTCTATGAAGTAGTGAATCGGTTTCACAAGAGATTAACATGGCTGTGAATGTTTGAAAGGTTTCCCTTCTAAGAAGCGCACAGACCGTTCCTCCACTTTATCAAACAAATCTACGCCTCGTTAAATTCGCCAAAATGTGTGGCCATTTATTCTTTAATTAAAAGGCGAACCCAAAGAGGCTTGCCCTTCTTCTTGCATTAAAAGTTTTTGATTATGCAGTCAGTCATGTTTAATTCACAGCATATTTCAGGGTAAAAAGATACATTGCACAGTCATGAAATATTAAGAAGGCCCCTAGAGGCAAAGATCGCAAGCTTGCTCTCTAAAAAAGATCAAAAAAATGAGATAACACACCAGCGCGCATCCAGGGCAGCGGTGTATGTTCTTGATCCTCTTATCTCGTGCTGCAACGCAACAACACATTCCATCGACAGAGCATGACCAGCTTGGATGTGAGAGACAGATCGGTCCTACAGGCACATGCACTCACAAACACACATGAACTACTGAGAGTTTTGACGTCGATAACTGCAACAGCACATCAGACACACACACAGTCGACTTCCGGCTGCTACAGCTACACTTTTGATTCGAACCAGATGCAAATCAGACGCAAGGAAAGTGGTAGGTTGTTTGCCTGTGGTCGAAGAAAATATCATAGCATCAATCATGTGAAAAAAAAAACCATGACACTGCAGAAATTGCAGCTACGGACAAGGGTGAAGAGTAAACTCAGAGAACACAGAGAACATTTGCAACATCAGTCACACTTTGGCTTTAGTCAACACAATATAGAGTGATTAGCATTACTTTTCTACTGTATGTGTGTGGTAATGCGAGGCTGGAACTACACATTGATTACTAACGATGAAAGGAAAATGTTCCATGTTAAAAAAGGAATCAAAGCTCTTTATTCCATGTAATGTTTAAAAATGACTCCCTGCCAAAAAAGTTTTAAAAAAAAGTCTAAATCTAGGGAAAGTCATTCTCAATAATTCTGGCTTTAAAGTAAAAGCCTGCCACTGCCACCTTGGTTCAAATGCATTTAGTATTAGGCGCATGCAGGAAGTGATGAGTATGAGCAGTGCTGTAGCTTTTGCACTAACGTTAACGATATTTAAAAGGCTTAATAAGGTCAGTATCAACGAGTCACCCTCAACATTACCACAGATGGAATACAGGAGCGTGTGATTTGATTATTTATTTTAGTCACAAGAGATTTGGAACAGATTTTACAATGATCGTCTGTTCAAGCAAACACATGTGCTCTTAATGTTAACTAAATCTTACATAGAATCATAGTCGATGATTTTTCTGGTAATTGTATAATATGTAACATCATTAAGAGGTCAACTGTGAGGACGGAGAATCACGGGTGAAAGAAAGAACATGTCTTTATGATGATATTGTTTCATTTATCCTTTACGGAGGTTAATGTGACGATTTATTAATTTTTTTTCAAGATTTCAAGTCATGTCTCCCAGCCCACTTTCACTTGCAATGTTAAATTCAAAGCAGAATATTTCCTTTTCACAAGCTTTGTATAGATAATCTCGTATATTTAAACTCACCCTCTTCAAGAATCACTCAATTACTTATCTGATGTGTTTTAGTTGATAGCATGAAAATAATTATTTAAACTGAGCAGCGTCGCATCACACAAGTGAATCACAAACTGCTATTTTTGAATTCATGAGGTGCTTAAAGAAATGGCGTTCTTGTTTTAGCTAAGTGATTTCACCAATGCTGCTTCATCCATTCTACCTTGTGTAATCCCCAGGGTTGATTATATCAGCCGATAGCTCTCTGGCAAGAGTCAATCTCCTCATGGTCTGCTCTTTTCACAGAAACAAACCAATCTAAAAATCTTGCTTCCGAGAAATCTCCTCTGAAACCATGTGTGAAATTGTTTTCAATCTAGTCTGTGTAAATTGACAGCTAGTAAGTAGGTTTTTCCGAGGGGTTAGAGCACAGATTATACCTGTCTAAATCCATAACATGATTGAGATGTTAATGTAAAAAGAGGTGGACAAAGTCAACTGTGGCCAGACGACAATAAAATACTGTAAGACATCGTGGCATCCGATTAACGTTGTCATATCTCCTGGTTTAGTCTGACCTTTATTCAGAAATCTGACGGCAGATTTTAGAAAAAAGGATTGACTTATTTAGGGTTGAAACTGGGCTTTTCAAAGGTTGCTGTGAAGGTCAACAAAGCTTTTTAGAACGCAGCTGTTCTTCAGCCATTCCCTCTCAACTGAAGGTTGTAGGAATATTTATCGTCTAAGAATTTTTTAAACATAATAGAATATTTATGAAATCTATTTCAACCTGCTTGGATAGAAAGTATATTGACCGCACTGTGATCTATCTATATGGGTAGCAAGGCCTAATGGCAGTTACCATATATGGGGTAGCCTCCACACGTTGAAAAAACGCCAGCTACTAGACAGCTACCTTTGGCCAGAGATGTTCTGAATGGAAAGAAGTGGAGATATTATGGTATGGAAATTCATAAAGTCTCACTGGGGCATTGCCCCTAATCCCTAAATTCCGTCACTGAACATCCTTCAAACAATTTACATAAGCAAAGTCCAAGTCTTGGGGTAAGCTCTTTCAGCTCATGCACTACACTTATCCTCTAAAGTCATCCACTTTGGGCTAACATCATTCGGCGTATATAGAGAGACAAAACAGCTCCTGATCCTAGACTCAGAGGGGCTGAAGCTATTCTATCTGACCCAGCTGTGTAGAGTCTGCTGATCGTTCCAGCAGCTTTAAGTCAGCATGGCATTGGCCCCTGGGAGATGACACACACAGTCTTCCTCAAAGGCCACAAACAGGTGAGGAGACTTTATTTGGCTCTGGCCAGAGGGTGTCTGTCTGCTGACACGTAAGCAGCCGCGTAAGAACCCATGCACGAACGCCGATACAAACACTCGCCGACTTCTGCATCTGCATGCACATACACACTCTGTCCTCTCGCTCCCTGTCTCTCTCTGTATCCCGGCTGCACGTACACACACATGCACACCTGGAATGAGTCAGGGCTGAAGAGGAGCAAGAGGCAGTTGGGAAGGACAAACTTTCCCTCAGGTGGCTGACTGTCATGGCAGCAAATGGGCAGCTCAAAACAAAAGACTTTTAGCCCTCACCTTAAATCTCATCAGACTGTTTCATCTGCAAGCAGAACAACAAATATGACTTTGTTGTTTTGAACGATGAAATATCTAAAGGGGAGACTACTATGATGAAAAATCGGTATGGGCCCCAGAGCAAATATTCCTAATTATTTTTGCTACCGTCTAGTGCCGGTGTCAGGTCATACCTTTTGACAACACTTAACAAGATATCAATCAGAACAATTGAAATGATTTCAAAATCTAATGGGCAGTTTGCCACGAGTGAACACCTTCAAGCTCCCTACCTTTCAAATTTAGGAGTTTTCTCCTGGCGCCAACCTTAGCTTCACCTGAAAACTTGGCCCCAAAATTGATTAGTTTTGTTTGTGTTTGTTTGGGAACGTCTGTGTAATGTTGAACACCAAGCACAGTGTTATAAACAGAAAATGACTTCATAATAAAAGAAGACGAGATGAGAAGATTTCTGCAAATGTTTCTAAGAATATATTAACTAAACTCCTGTTGTCTTTATGCATAACTGCACATTTTAATGAAAGCATAGCTTTTTTAAAAACATTTTTTTAAGGTGAGTCAATAAAATGAGGTGTATTGTTGTGATGTGTGTGATTAACAAACTGCAATCAATTACCCAGAAGAGTTTATCTAAGCTGCAGTGTCCTGACAAAAGTCTGACACACACACACACACACACACACACACAGACTAGGTGGAAATGCTGATCCGACACACTTGCCAGAATCTGATCAATGCACCCTATAAGTGATGGAAATAGGCTCCTGATAGGAATCTAATGGAGGCACACTCAAGCAATTTATATTTAAACATGCTATTACATGCTGTTCCTGTAAAAGTGGCACTTTACCAGGAGACAGCACTTACTATGGATTCCTATAGGTTTTGCCCCACAGCTCAACAGACCTCTCCTTAAGTCGGTCAAAGGGAAGGTGGAATAGATAAGCTTTCTATTAGATAAAAAGAAATCTGCTGCCATCTATCAAATCTTTAATTGTATCAGGTATTTCCTGTATGCCGAATTTAATTTACAACAAACAAATACCTAATAATCTTACTTGAGTGTGAGCCAAAGATACCCAGTCTTGGATATACTTCATCAGAAGCAAATTATAAATAAGCATAAATAATAATTATGTGCTTATTTTGTGAAACATAAAAGGCAAATGACTACCGAATAAATCGAGCTCCGCGGGTGGAACTCAACAAATCAGTGAATTATTGGTCGCACAATGACGTGACACAGCGTCTCGCAAAACTCATGAACAACTTTTTAAATCAAGGCATTTTAGATTGACGCATTCAACTTTAAATGAAGCATGACTATGTAACTGCATGGCCTATTTCTCACTTTTAAGTTTATTCCCAAATACGTCACTGACTCAGGAATAAAGCACACGGCATATAAAGTTAAGGAGCACTCAATTTCCTGAAATTATTGCAGCATGGAGGCTTATAATATGTGAGGTAATAGTCATATTCATGCATTACTCCACTATGAAATTGTATGATCTGTAATACCAACACTACAAACAAGAATATATACATATCTCCTCTCTCCACAAACTGTGTCTTGTTATCCACAAAGTCTTGGGGAGGATGAAACCTCATTAAAGGGACAAGAGTTGCATGAGACAGCACAGAGAAGCTTTCTTAAAGCCTGCCTTTGAAGTAGAAGTTGAAGTGCAGAGTAACACACACACGCACGTGCACGCACACACACACACACACACACACACACACACACACAGCCTTTAGAAGCGTTTGCATATGCAAAAGGGATACACTCAAACACACAACACGTGCCACAAAAGAAAGAACACACAACAGAGGAGACTGCCACACAACAACAGCTAAACAACAGCTTAATAAAATGCTGCTGCCCGAGTGCCTTGGGAGCAGAGCTGAGAATAAATGACTCGACTTCAAAACCCCTCACATCTTCCATATCCCTGCTGACTCTTCACCAACCCACCCATCCAACCGAACAACCAACCAATGGAACAAAAGCATTGTGCTTCTCACAGACGCTGTTCATTAACAGTTCAGTTGTGTGTTTGTGGCACCCTCCACTTCAAAGCCTCGTCTGATTCCTCGCACCAACACTTAGAGGGAAAATAAGCCTTTTGTCAAAGGAGAAGGACAGCCAAGCATCATCCATAAGTTACAATCTGGGGTAACAAGCTTACTAGCTTTGCAAATCTTTAAACCCAGATAGACTTTAGAATGAAGCGTTGACCAGGGAAGGAAGCGTCAGTTTGGTGAAAACTGCAGGGACTGTATGTGGTCTAGCAGATAATGCATAAAAAAAGCTGAAGTCAAATGGATGTCCTTGCAAAAAGAACCAGACCAGATTGACTGACATTTCAAATTGAGTGAATCCTATGGTAAGTTAGTAAAAACTAAACCACTCTTAAACTCTTATCTTGCTCCCCATTATTTAGATAAATCGTGAGATGAAAGAGAAGAAAGAGAAAGTAGAGAGGCAGATCGATAGTGGGGGTATTTTTCTGTAGATTGACAGACGGAGGATTAATCAGGACCATCTTGATTTACCAGATTGTTTCACTTGACATTGTGAGGATGAACACCACCCCCTGCTGGTGACTGTTCTGGCCAGGTGTAGAGAGAGCTATTACAGTCCGTTGGAGACAGCTTGGAGCACAGGTGGCAAAACGCATATGAATGCCGTTCAGCCCAAAATGGCTAGTCACACTTGAGGAGAATGACAACTTCATTTGTCATCTGGAGAGAAAGAGTAACGGCCGTCTCTCCTCACCTTTGATTCTGTCTTCACTAGCCTGAGGTGACCTGCATATTGGGAAAAGAAGGGAAAGAGAAGAATAATAAAAACTTTTTTTTTTTTCTTATAAAGTGACGCATGCAACAAGTAAATATATTTCAAAGTCAAACACATGCCGCAGCTGCTTGGGAAAGTGTACTGCTGTGGGAAGTGAATAAAGGCTCATAAAACCCTATCAAAGACAACCTAGCAAGCAGGGATTTGGTTGGTTCAAGGTTACTACAATGTCAAATAATTACAAGCCATACACGTTTGCTGGCGTGAACACATTTTTTGTGAAGATTAAATCCTTTGTGTTTGAAATAAATGCTGATTGAAGATTAGTTACACGGGGGGGACGGGGTTGCAGCACCCCAAACCAAACCAGTGAGTAAAGTGCACTAAAGAGACACATTTAACAGAAAGTGTCTTGTTCTTTATTAGGTCAAAACATTTCGGTCTCCAAAACCTACTCTCTACCCCATAAAGCCTATATCTGTATGTGACACAAAGCATTTCCAGATGATAATCTTCTTAAAAACATCCATTTAAACAAGCATATCTGGAGCATAAAATATAATCTAATTTTGTAAAATTGTTGTTGTTTAAATAATTACAACCAGTCATCTCCATCAAGGCAATCATTTTCATGCAAATTGTCAAAACAGTCGACGCATGTGTGTGGGTACGATGTGTTAACCATCCAAACATTCTAATCTGTAAGGTGTGTAAACTATTTTGTTTAAATGTCTTACAGCATTTTCTATGTCAATGGCAGACAGGGTTTGGGAATATGAATTTAGCTAATTGGGTAGTTTGAAAAGATGAAGATGAAAGAGAAAAAGAAGGGATTTCTGATGACATGGGGATTCACTGAAGAGAGAAGGGATGTGTATTGTTTCAAAAATAGAGCCTTAAGCTGCGTGCCTGCTGTGTAGACAAAATAGATTTCCTGTCAGGAATCATTCTTTTCCAGATCTATACTGCTTACCCCCCATTAGTGTTTACTTATACGATAAATGTGGAAGGGATTACATTCTCTACTGTAAGCACTTCTCAAAGTTCGAAAAAGACACATGCAGGTATACATTTGAGAGGTCGGCCTGGATGAACCAAGGTGCACTTTTTATAATTCAAAATAATTCATGATAACATGAGTCATCTGATGGCAAAACGAACATTGTTTGCTGGAGAGCTAAATGGACGGATGAAGCTTTACAAGTAAAAGGTTGGATGGATGGATGGATGGATGGATGGCTTTCAAGGCATGTATTATAGTTCTTAATGTGTTCGTAGTGGTTTTATTAATCTAATTCATATTTGATATTGCAGGAAGCTAAACACAGTCAGACGCAAAATGTAAAAGCAAAATGAACATCAATACAAACGTACAGGGACCATGTGAATAAAAACACAAGTGTGTGTATCATTGAGGCTCAAGAAATGCATTGAATGTATTAAGTTCCTCATAAAACATTTCCAAAGACAATTCAGCGTGGGCCTTGTAGTCTCCTTTTTCACTGCCTTTGCAGGCAAATTGCATTCTGGGCATTCTCTTTTACCATTTTTTTTTGCATGTTTACTGCCACCAATTGTTAATCAGTGGAATAACGCAAAACTGGCAGCAGGAATATGTAGTGAGTCTCTTTCATGCTTGCACATGTGCATGTGTGTCCATGTGAGTGTGAATGACACAAACAAAAGCTCCTAGTGACCAAAAAACACCTCAGGTTGCTATAAAAATTGATTTTGAACTTGAACTTGATTGACAGTCTTACAAGTTAGCACTGTCAGTGTGGTCTATGAGAGCCTAAAGAAGCAATATGAAGAAAAATTAATGAATACATTTGAGGCTAGAGGCTCTATGAATGGATGTATTCCTTTATAGGACCAACGCAGGGACTACAAAGAAGCAGGGTCTCCTCTACGCTCTGATAGGTAACCCCACACTTTGCAAGCACCCCCTCTGGTGCGGCGTCTCATTAAATGAACAGGCCTTCATGGTTTCAGCCATGTGTTTGACAGTAAGTTTAAGATCATTTTACCACAACCTGTGCTACAGACGGTGAAGATGTGCAGCTTCGTATGTTTCCATTCATTTACCAAACATCAAAGCTGTTAAAGAAAAGAGAAGACAATTACCTTTTTCCACCCACATGTTTTCTGCCTTTGTCAGAACCTAGCCTGTCCCTCTGAGTAGCCATATGGGTAAGCTGAGAGGTATCATTTGTCTGAGAGGAATGATACAAAGACACTTAGCTTCTCAAGGATTTCCCTGTCAACTCAGCGTAATCCAGCAATGGACTTTTCGATGCTTATGAAACTCATAAGCCTATTGAATGATAATCTGTAAGGCTGTCAATTAAAGGCAAAAATAAACATGGTGATGAAATGTGTGATGATGAACATGATGCACATTATTGAATAAATCAAGGGGGACAGCAGTGAAAATATTTCCATGTGAACGTGTTTTCTTTGGAGACCAACAGATAGACACCTAGGGCCCTATTTTATTTGACCAATCACAGCAAACAGCTTACAGTTCTGCTTGTATGTCCTTCGACAATGAGAGAAGATACACATTTGGTATTTTTAGCCATGGTAGAGGCATGGCTCTAGTGATGGCAATGTCGCAGTGTTGGCCTATAACTTACTATTGACTATTGGATGGACTTCCATGACACTCACGGTCCCCAGAGAATTAACACTAATGGCTTTGGCGATTCTCCTGACCTTTCTTGAAGTGCCACTAGCAGGTCAATGTTTCACTTGTGCTGGGAAATAACTCAACATCTACTGGAGGGTTTGGCAATTTTTGTTTACAGACATTCATGGTTCCCAGAGGATGAACATTACATTGCATCATATCACAGGTCATTTAGCAGGCGCTCTTATCCAGAGCGACTTACAGTGAACTAACTACAGGGGCAGTCTCCCTGGAGCTACTCTGGGCTAAGTGCCTTTCTCAGGGGCACAATGAACGCTGATGACTTTGGTGATCTGCCGACTTTTCTACCATGACATAGGAATAATAATATTATTGTGCATGTGGCAATGTTACCACTACCACAAATGTGAATATCAATTTCTCATAAATAACCTTCTTTAAGAGTATTCAGAGAGATTCGTGAAATGTGCTACGTGACCACAAAAAAAAAAAAAAAAAAAAAAAAGTCAGTGAGCCGAAGTAAACAGGGGGGCTGGTGAATAATGCTGCATAGCGAATCAAAGAGATGTGGATGTTTTTTTGTAGGAGCGGGTCCCCTAAAAAAAAAGTTTATGCACAAATTAATAATCAACTTGAACTCAACAACCTGTCAAGACATCTGACTGAGAGCAAGACACTTAACCCTGAAACGGCTTCAGATTAGGAGGTCACTACCTAGCATGACAGCTTCCTGCCAACTTCTATTAATGTTTACGCGAGGCAGCAAGAAAGAACGAACGAATGTGGGCCAAGGCAGGAAGCTTTTGAAGCTCTGAAAAGATTATCCTCGCATCTCTTCAGATGGTTTCCACCAACTTGCTTCAGGATGATGTGTATCAGTCACCTGAAATATGCACATGAGAGCCCCTCTTATGAATTCAGAGATGTTTGTTATTCCGTTCAAAAGTTAATTCTGAAATGAAGTTTAACGGAGTCAGCAAAAAAAAAAAAAAAGGAAAAGCCCTTTTTTCCCCTCTCAGTGTTAAGAATTGCTCTGGGGAAGAGTTTGTTTATAGTTGAGAAATGACTGAGAATGCAAGCACTTAATGAGCAAGAAAGTGGATGCTTCTCAGGGAGAAAATCTCAAATGTAAGGATGTTGGTTTGTGCTGCATGGATGCTCCTGTGCCTGTATACAGTAAATCTATAGATAAGAGATTACATGCTTTATGTTCATTGTACGTGTATTATTCCCATATATGCGTGTGTGTGTGTAAAATAAAGACATAGCTTTATCAAATGTGTGTTTTTTGTTCATCAGTAAATGCTGCTGACCTGTTATGGATGCTATCGTGTTATTAGTTTTGCTGTCAATCCTCACTTTACAAAATGCAAATCTAACCAGAGGTGGACAGGCAATTACCATCACTGCTCCAGCCTTTTTCATGTCGAGGCCACTTGTGGACTAACCTTAATACTATACAGCAGTAAATAAATATGTTGCCCTACTGTAAACCCTATTTATGCATATTTCTCTAAACCTCTGATCTCCTCTGCAAGTTGTGCAGCAGAAAGGGCATAGTAGGTGAATAATGAATGCTGTGAAGATGTGTGCTTATCATCAAAGAAGGATATAAAAATAGGTCAATATTTTAAATATAATTACCATTTCAATTTTGAACCTATTATTTTTGTTTTCATTGTAATTGTGATTGGGAAGTTCTATCATTTATTTTCACCATGGAAAGGTTTTGAAGTGAACATGTGATGAAGCCAGTAAAAAAAAAAAAAAAAAAAAAAAAAGTTCTATTTGTTTTGTTCTATTTCTTTCCCATGCTGACAAGTGAGGAACAGTGTCTGTATTAACAGCTACATGTGGTGCAACATGACCGCAGTGTGTAGACTGCTTTGCATTATGATACAGTAGCTCAATTTTCAGTTTGCACACATAGAGTAAATATGCAGACAAATGAGGGTAAAGACTCCCTCATACACCCCACAAAAAACACATCAGAGAGTTCCATCTGTAAAAATAGTTGTCCTTTATAACGCTTTTAAAGGGCACGTATCAACGAAAACAAACTTTTTCAGGGCATGTGCACATATATTTGGATATGTGGAGTGCCTATCAACCAAACGCAAACTGTGAAATAAGACAACCTAGTCCCTTTTTTGTGGGCTGCCTTGGTCAGAAATCATGGGATTCAACAAGCCACCCAGATGTTGCTCCCCTTCCTCTGTCACATGCAGGCTCATTAGAATATACCGCCCCCATAAGAGTATCTCCACTAATGGCTTGAGAGCAACCGTTGCAATTTTTCTCGCAAGACAATCAGAGCAGACTGGGCTTGTTCAGGAGGGGGGCTTAAAGAGACCGACGCTTTTTAGACCGAGAACATTAAAGCATTTCGGACAGAGAACATTGAAGCATGTAAACATGTAGTAGAAAACCAAAATACACAAAATAATAATTATGAAGCTGAAAATGTGCATAACATGTCCCCCTTAAGTTATAACATCTCACATCTTTCTGTGTGTAATCTATTTGCCCAAGTAAAAAGTATACTCTATGAAATTTTGCTCCGTGAATGCGCTCCATTAAAATGCAATGATGGAATATGATACAATTTTGATTAGTTCTTTAGTTATACTGTGCACCATTATGTCAGGGACATCAAGGCTGACATTGATGAAGATAATCATCCGTCTTACCTCCTTGTGACCTTTTTTTGGATATCATATTTTAATTGAAGGTTTTTTTAAAACATGCACAAAAGGGGCTGACATCTTTGACAGCTCAAGAGGAAATAAACTAAAAGAAAAAAAAAAAGACAAAAGGACTGGGGATGAATACTGGCTAGATTACAGAAATTGAATGAAAGATGCTTTGTAGATCACAGACTTGCATATGCATTTCATGATTGTATTGATGAACACCCTACATACTGACACCGGTGATCACAAATTAATTGTATTCTCAATATTTCCAGGGCATCTGTCTTTTAAAATACACATATGGGGTAGCACACTTTTCTTTGCCAGTTTTCAAAAAAGCTTTGTAGACTGCTCATCATGGTTAGGTGTGTTCATGAAAAAGGGCATTTGATGGCTGCCTCTGTCTACAGAATCTTGTATTATATCATAACCAGCGCACTGGTAATCACGACGGTTTTGGTGCCGATTTACCCGCCGTGATAATCCTCCTCTTTACCAGAACGTTTGGGAACTGTTTTCTTATCTTCCTTATATATTCTTCTTCTTCACATTGCTGTGTAGAGGACGTTTCCGTAGAAGTAGAGTAAATGGCTCATGTGACAGTATTCACAACTGCTCAATGGAAGCAAAGACCCTTATAGTGTGTGGCTCCCCAATCGGACGATAATGAATGGAGCAATTAGCGGTGATTATTAAGTGCTTTGCAAAAGCTTTTCTTTGCCAATTCATCATGCGAGCATGTTCGATTTATCCGACCCCCTCGAGACATATGATGATGACGGGCCGACATATACAGTACATACACTGTCTGCCTGCTCCTCGCTGCACTTGGCACGGAGCGAAGGATGATTGCAAGGGTGCTACAGCAAGTCCTTGTCTGTCTTGTGCGTCCAGGATAGAGGACATCATGCTCATCCCAACACCATGAAGATCAGACAAGGGTACAGACACTAAAACACAATCGCAGCACAGGTTGACCGAAAACCTGAGAAAAATACAATCCTGTGGCCTATTTGGTCTGCCAAATGAGCCTTGATGATGAGGATGTATACTGTCACACCATCCAATGAAAGATACTATTGATTCAGTCATACCTTAGTTGTCCACTGCATGCATGGTTCATTACGTTACTCAAACACTCTATGAAGGCCTCATTAGATCCCTCTAGCCCGTGTATAACTCATGTTGAGTGTTTGCTTCTGCAGGCCCACTGAGTGTGAAGGTCGTTTTTCGTCCGAGCTGTGACCCAGAAGAGCTGGCTGTCCCACGAGATAGACATATATTTGTTTTTGGAGAGCCCGTTGTGTTTGATCGGGATTGGAGGTGGAGAACAGATAACGACTGGCTGCACCCATGGAATGACAGATTACTGTCCTTCTTAGGCTGTGTCTGGCCTTTTAATGTAGCGCCACATATCCTCCTTCAAAAACAGCTTGGTTGTGTCATACTGTTATTCGATATCAGTCTTGGTTACCAGAGGGGAAGTGAAGGAGTTGTGGGACAGTTTTGATGTAACCGCTGTGATTCAAGATTAAAAGGCAAGCAGTTGTGGTCATGATAGAGACTTGGCAATCCATCAAGCATTGTTGTCTGGTTGAGGCACATCAAACGAATCACTCTTGAAACTGTCCCTCATCGTAGCGCCGGCAATATCCTGCACGACACATCGATCGCATATAATGCGTCTCCGAGAACTTTCAAACTGACACTTTCTTATTTGAAATGCATTCCACGCATTAGCTTAACTTTTTCATAAAGGAAATTGATTCTGGCTGTCAAAAAGTTCTGATCTCTTCCTTTTGGTGCTGAGCACAAAGGAGCACATGCTCAGATTGAAAGACTTTCTTGTGCTAACTAAAACATGAGTGAAGCAATTAAGCAAATAAGAGTTTATGAGGGCATGGCATGATTTCGTCTTATTTATTATTATTATTTATCTTGTTTTGTTTTTTTTAAAGTGTGGCGGGCAAGTGGTCTACAAGGGAGTGAATTCAGGTTGAGAATTTACTGCATTTTGCTGAAGCTCTTATTCAGTGAACCTGGAGATTGACTTTGCAAGTGGTAGTAACAGTCACTCTCTGCTCAAGGGCAGGTTTAGGTGACCAAATGTGAGCTTTTGTCAAGCAGCTTCTCTTTAAACCACAGCTTGCACTTTCATGTCAAGCAAACAAATCCTCAATAGCAAGAAGCTGAATGCTATCCAACCTGGAAAAAAAATTGTAAGTGAGAGCCAACAAGGCCCAGTGGACCAGACCAAATCCTTAAATACAATCCTTAAATACAATCCTTGAATATGCAGGTAATCGTTGAAATGTTCTTACCTCACGTACAAGTTTGGCACCACATTAAAAAGCCCGAGAATCAATGTCTAAGTATTTCTCATGGAGAAAGAGCTTCCTTCATTCAAACGAGCCCATGATTCTCACTTCAGTCTTCAGTCAGTGGTCTTAATGTCCATTTCCCCTTTGACTCCCTATTTTCACAATGCTGCTATAATGACTAATAGCATGCTTGTTTCATCAAATTAACTGGCCAGGACGCCTGAATTACCGTCCATAAGTGAAATATTAAGCGATTTAACTACACCATACATCCTGAATTGCTGCTTTACAGATTAAATGTCTAATTGCCATCATGTTTGAGTGAAGTTGTGATTTAAATTAAGTCTAATATGATGAAACTTTCTGAATAGTTTTTATTTAATGGCATATGTTGGCAGCACCTGAAAAAAGACACACAGGAGAAAAGTGTAATATGAGCAACATGACAGAGGCAGTGAGAATAAGAGGGAGATATAACGAGGGTGAGAAGGTTAGTGTGCCGCTAGAGGTAATCCATTTTTTACAATATCAAAGCCTCAGAAAGGCATGAAACAGATATCAAACTATTTCGAAATGTCCACCGTGAGGGGAGCAAAAGGATATAACCGTAAAAATAAAAAAAATCACACTCAGCTTGCACTCCAAGACATGCTGGTGCAGTCCATACTAAAAATGCTTGACCTCGATCATTTCCCTCGGCTTCTTCGAACACCCAGTGGTGCAAAGTTTAAGTGAAGTTGGAGAAAGTCCTCCCACGCTTCGCTTTGCTTCTCTTTGCACTGCGGCGACGCTTGGTCAATTGCAATGAATATTTGATCAAAACGGTTGAGTGTCCATTAAAACATGTTTCCGTTACAAGGTCCTCTCAAAGAAAGGACAGGCAAAAGGCAGTTGATGACATTAATACATAAGTGTTCGCTCAGTGTCTGCCAATGTGCATTTCGGTTTACAATTAAACCAATTGTTTAACAGCCTTAACATTGGTTTTTAATGAGTTTCAAAAGTTCTACACTTTCACTAAAAGGCTGCAGCAATAGATTGTCTGACATGATTAAACTTTTTATGAAGGTGTGAGAACTTTTCTTTGTACTTGATACAAGTCCAAATCTCATTTACATTTTCCTTGATCCACTTCAAAGGAGGCTTTACTTTGATGAGTCTTAAGGAGTTAAAGTTTTTTAAGTTTACTGTGATCATTGGATTCTGACTTTTGCTTTAGCGGGTATGGAAATGTATTAATAATGCATCTCGGAGCATCATCTTTATGCTGTGAGGCATTTGCATATATATTGGTTTATCATAAGGTTATTATCTCAGCAGCTATCACAGCATTCATAATCAATGAGTAAAACATTGCAACGTTTGCTGTGAATCACATGACACCAGTTAAGAGATATCAGCTAACGTTAGAGGATATTAAATTGTAAATTTTCTAGTCTGTTTTGTTCATATCAGTACAAGATGTCAAGGCATTGTGTTGCTTTCGGAAAATGTAAATGCAAATGCAAATGTAATTTTCAAGCTATACTAAACTTTCGGAAAAACAGATCTGTTCACATTTATTCAAGTCTATCATATAGTATATTGAGTTAATGGTTTTTCCTGTTGTGAAGAACTTATGCCTTTTTTGCATGACAAACACTGTAAAAGATGAGGGGAAAAATCTATTGTGCTCGCCACAATATGAGCAGACTGTATTTGCCAACCCTGGTGGGTATTTTCCAAAGTTACACACTGCTTTGAGAACATCCTGTAAAAAAATGCAAACCATATCTGTCCTCACTATGTGCGGAGACTGAAGCCAAAATGAGAGGGTCCGAAGTCCAATAAAAGAACCAGCTGAGGTTTAAACTAGAATCTGAGGTGTGACACACACACACACATGAACAAACACGCCCCACACACACAGAGTCTAAGCACGTCATTAGCTAACAGGAGCTAACATCAGTACTGCAGCTGCATTAATGCTGCATTGCTCTTAATTGTGAAGTTTGTGTAACTAAAGCGGTGCGAAAGTTCCCTTTGTTTCAGCATCAAGCATGATTACAAAACTACAAGCTCTTGTGGTGGAAATTCTGTTAACAAAGATGATCGACGTATACCAGGTTTGTCTTTGAGCGTCTTACTTAGAAAAAAAGGGCTGTCTGCAGAAAGGATCAGAGCACAGAGCACAAAGCTCTGTCAAGCAAGGATATTGTTTGTAGCATGTGGTCTCATCTTTATACACCTCAGGTGACCCATAAGAGTCAAGAATAGGGTGAGGGAAAAGCACTGCTGCGGCTAGTTAAGACCAAAACTGGCTTTGATCAGTTTGGCCATTATCTGCATAAAACTGCCCCACTTCCTCCTTAACAGTTGACTGATTTCTCCCACAACGAACACCTAGGTCATCTTGAGGTCACACCCTCACACAGTACCATTTCTCCAATGAGAACCAGGCCATGGCAATAAGAAAGAGGGCAGCAAAGCAATGCAGTTTTTTTCCATTACACTATCCCTCCACTGAAGCTCAGCAAGGAAACAGTCTGGGGAACCACAAAGAGATGTTTGCCCTAAAAAGACTAACTCTGGAAGATACACGTTACTTTAGGTTAACTCAGACTGCTGAAGGCTCATATTAGCTACATCTAAACTCAAAAACATTTTTTACACAAAACAAGGGACTCTGGGGACTCAATCTGCATGTGAGCGTGTGAGTTTAACGATACAACAGACTTTAAAAACTTATCCTTTAACTCTTCCCCTGATGATGATACAGTATGAAATGAAGCTATCAAGAATATCACAAATTCATCAGAATCCCTTTAAAAGTCATGCCAACTCTAAAGTAAAGGCTGAGAAGTGACCAGTCTTGTACTACTTCTGGCATAAAATCTCCTTTGGTGTTGATGCCTATAGCATTAAAAGGGGAAATGGCACTTCCTTACGAAAAAGCCTGCAGAGAGAGAGAGAAAGAGGAAGAGAAAGGCAGCATAATCCTAGGAGATTATGGCTCAGTATTAACTTGGTTGAGGTCAGCCCAAGTTGAACTGTGAATTAACGCCTTTCACCAGGAACTGGGTCATTTCATACCCATTTCAGCAGTAACATCATCATTGCTTCATTAGGTAAGTGAGAGCAAATAACATTTAAGTGCTAATTGCACATTTGGGGACTTGGCTTGAGCTGGCCTCTCTTTGTGAAAATGAATACCCATTAATTAATTTGTCTGTTGTTAACTTTCTGCCTACCTGTTGCTCACATGTAGCATCACACTGCTGTGCTGCGAATACGAAGCAATAAACATTTACACGTCGGTCTGTCCATAAAAAAAATTCCCCACCCTTTGGCGGCCACAGTTTTTGTCCTAGGAGGCTGAAATTTGACATAGAGGTTAAGTGCTTGTGAGGTTGTGCATGTGTGTGTGTATGAACGGGTAGATCGCGTAGATAGTGCGACCTGCACTCGTTATTGCGTCCATTATGTTTGCTCGTTTCCTCTTGTAGGGCAGAATAGGTTCACAGGTTTCTTATTACAAGGACTGAAAAGTTTTGTGAAGCGTGTGTTGTAGCCTTATTTGGTAAAGTAAGCTTTGATCTCCGTACGTTCCACACTCAAATGACACTTCAAAAACCCCACAGACGGTGGGACACATAATGCAACCGAACGCAACATCCTATTTCGACTCTTTCAAGACCGCTCTTTATTTTCCCTCTCACCACCCAAGGTTCATTGTAACAGCAGTGTGACAAACTGTCAGCAAACATCAAATCCACTGTGTGCTGTTGTGCGGTGTCAACAACACAGAAAGCTCCATTCGCCCACAATCCGTCAACCGTGACGGAGGGACATCAAATAGCACAGCGGATGCCACATTCATCACAAAAAACCTGCACAAGGAGACGACTGCTTCAGCCCACCTCTCCTCCACCCACCGTTGTGAACTCACCTATATTTAGCCTGAGTCGTTGTTTTGCCTCTCTGCATGTCTGTCACTGCAATCTTAATCACATGTGTATACATGCATACGTAAGCATGCGTATGCACATGCAAGTACGCTGACAGCAACACTCTGTTTCAACATGTCCCTGCCAGTTACAGTATCATGCGCAGGCACAGAATACTCCCATCATCCCATGTGTGCAGTGTCTGTTCCTACACATGACATAAGCCATTGTGTGTTATTGTACGAGAACTCTCTCAAATGTCAAAAGAATTGTGGCTCTGTAACAGTGAGTTAAGAACCCATGGGTGGAATAAAACGACATTTCATCTCAAGGGCTTAAGAGACACCCTGCTGTGTCTAAATGTTTCGTGACTGTGGAATCTGATCTTGCATGTAAACTTGACTTGTTTTATTTCAGGCTTTCAGGTTGGCATATTTGTATTGTTCCAATAAGTGTGCTTTAAAACAACAAATTCTTTTTTTTTATAACTAGAATAGAACAAATGTGAAAGGATCTACTTGAAGTGTTAAAGTAATTATTGTCCACAGTGCCTTATTAAAGTACTTGGAAATTAACTGCAAGGACAAAGGTTAGTTCAAGGCACAGTATGACATATATCAAGGTTTATAACTCTCTTAGGAGTAACTGCTGAATGATTAACCAAGGACACGGAGGGTTAATGTTACCAATAGACACTGTTAATTAATTTAAGCTCAACTGGCCTCATTTAACGTGATGCGAGGTGGTCTGCTCCATCTGTGACTTTTGCATTGGAAAATAATGAGAATTGTTGTATTTATAATCCATTGGGTGGAGAAGGGCATGTGTGGAAATACTCCCACAAAACATTAATTTGATTCAATGCTCATGTGCAGTAATGGATCATTTATAATTCATAAGATTGCTCCTTTTTAGGGAGATGAGGAGCTTCCAAATGTTATATTAACATGAAATATGACAAAACAGATTAGGTAGGAAAACATTTTTTTTTTACTTATTTTTTTCTTTATTTTTTAAAGTCCCACTCTTCAAAATGCTGCCATCATCTCCGGGGTGAAGCGTATCCATCCTGCTACAGCTGACCTGTTCTGACACGGGGAGGTATCTGTCGAGGCATGAGGGGCTTGTTATTTTCCCAGCAGGCACCTCATTAGAGTCCCTATGACCTTTTACAATTGAACAAACCATTGGTCACGTAACGTTTTGAATACAGATATCCATTCCACTGACATTTTTTTTTTTTCACGAAAGAAAGGACATTCTGCTCTGTTTTGAGAAAGTGCTGCCAACCTGAACATTGGTTCAGGCTTGCATGAATCAATTATGCTGCGCCTATGGCAAGTTTGTTTCCTGTTGGCAAAAAATATGCCTCAGGATTACTAGACAGAATGATGCTTTTTTTTCAACAAATTTTAATTTTTTATTTTTTTTTATCAGATTTGGTACAAATGACTTTTCAGAACACCTTTCTGATGTGTCAGGTATTTCAATACACTGCTCTTTTACTGACATATATAAAGATATACTGTATAAATGACAGGCTAGATAGAGACAAACCAACTACTACTCTCTCTTAATCTGCCGATTGCTAGCTGACTAATAACAGAATTGTACACGTAGTTACCAGTAGTACAGTATATAGCACAGAAGTACATTTAAAACCATTTAAAATGCAATTCAAATGGAATTGGAAGTTACAAGACTATAATCTGTTTTATTTCTTGTACACCGTTGTTTAAAGCCAATATAAATTATGTCAGGTCTATGAAAGTAAAGCTGATCCTTCACGCTCAGTAATTCTTATAGCTGTAATGAAAAGCTCAATTCATGACATGCATGTTTTTTCTACGATGAACCAAGAATGGCTGAAATCCATTCCAGTTATCTCCACTGCTGCTATTGTGTCCTGTCTGTCCTTGCTAGGCCTGCCATTTTGCATCTTGCATATCATTAGCACAACAAGCACTGAACAGTCTCTGCAGTAGAGGTTTGTAACCTACTGCAGATGACCTTCACCTAAACCAAGCGCATCATTTGCACATCCTGGTCACAGTGTTTTTATCCACGTGTTCTATTCTTCTCTGCACACCTACTGTACATTTTACTCTTTTTATCTCTCTTTATAAAAATATAAAGCATGAATCTGGTAGCTTGTGTTTGTAGCCCGAACAGTACTGTGTGATATACAGTGTATATAGTGTATATGTGTGGATACATGTGGGTATATGGACCAAAATGGAACAAATATCAAAATAACAATTGTCAAAAATATTTTTTTTCTCTTTTTATTTTGTCTTTTTTTATTTCATTTCATAGATTTAATATCTTCCGCGAGGTTGCGTCAACAGATATAAGTACAGTTTCATTGAAGGATGCTTTCCCTGTCCTTGAGCCAACACCTGCTTTCTTAACTTTCGCTTCCCCACAACTAAACTGCTGTACAGTGTATCTGTGACCTCATACTGCATCTCTCGGTTGACCTCTGTAATGCTGCACACCGTGCTAAAAGGAGGTAATGGACTAACCCTGCCCGGTGATACAGAGGGCCACAACAGCAATAAAAGGGCTGTTTAATTTGCCCCCAGTTTAAGATCTCTGTGATATGGTGGGATGCACACATAATTGCAGGGATCAGGGACAGTCATCTAGATTGAAAAAAGATGCCCTTTGCTGTGTTGGTTGACAATAGTCTCTCTGTTTCTCTCTTCTTATTTCCAGATGCTCTCCCTCTGGCATCAGCGATAATTGACTCTTAGCCATAAATGTTTAAAGTTTTCTGAACTTAACTCACTGGTTTGATTTTGATGAGATTTCAGTTGTATGGACATAAGCAGTATTCCATTAAAGAGTTTCTGTTTTTTTTGAGCTGTACAATACACAATTATAGTAGTTATAGCAAACTGTGCGGGTGTAGTTATCTTTGAAATAACCACATTGGTCCTTGTGAGGTTACTGCTATAGTACTAATGCTCTACATTGGAGTTCAGGTGGTGGAGAAATTGAAAGATTAGATGAAACTCAACTCACATTTCGGGTTAATCTTTCTGGTAAACAAAAACTATTTTGTAATATTCACTTATTTTGTGAAGTTGTGATTGTCCAACACATTCAAATGCAAACATTCTGAATACAGTTAACATGTATTCTGCCTCTGTTTTCAACCAAATTTCTTTATACCACCACAAGATGGAAATAGATCAATATATCCAATGGTTTATTTTCAATTTCATGCTTTTCCGCTTCCATCAAAATGTGTCAGTGGGTGACAAATCCCGTCCCTCTCTGCTGCAGTGTGAACGGGATTTGCTGACTGAATCCCCTCTGTCATTCTCACAACATAAACATATTCAGGATCCTTATTTATCCTACATGTGCTAATCAGGGTCATGACTTCCAAGTAAAATGTGACAGACAGGGACATAGCAGTCTGGCAGGTTTATTTTTCATTCAGGGAGACGTGACGAAGATGACGAAGTGATTGTGATGTGATATATAATTAGAGTAACGGTGTTTTTTATAGTGAGTCACTGTGTCACTGCATGCAAGTACCTGCTTTATTATTTATCATAAGCATACGTATTGCAATAGTCTAACAGTGTAACACGTATGCATATGGTACAGTTTACACCCTTTATTTTATAGGCTTGCAAGATTATTTGTGAGTACATGCTGGGGCAGAGACAAATTTAAATGCAAACAAGCTGATTCACTGAGTTCTCTTCCCTCAAATATGCATGTTTTAGGCAAAGAAGCACAACTAAGTTATTCACACCCTTGGGACATAAACAGACTTCAAAAGGAAAAGCCTGATTTACTTGGCTATTTCCAACAGAAGCGAACTGAAACAGAAAAGACAACATTTGTGTTGAATTACAATGAAACAACGTATTTTCCTAAACACTTTTTCACACAAGGACGTTTGATTTTGCATATTAAATTGTGAAATGACCCTTTGAATGATTTCTCCCCAGACCCAAAGCAATATTGCTCGGACAATATGGCAAAGCAGCAGAGGATAGTTAATTAAAAGTTAAACAACATAACCATTGGCCTCTCTGTGGCCTGCTTTCTGACTGCAGGAGTCCTCAGCTGACGAAAGTGACCCTGCCTTTCTGATGGAATGAACGAAAATGGGCCTTGACCCAAGGCCAACATTATGATGATTAGCCTGACAAGTTAAATTCCTCCCCAGAGGTCCCTAATACAACCTCAATTAAACCGTCCCAGTCCCTGAACAACCAGAGGGAAGCCAGACTCTCCGGTCTCCAGTATATTACAGCTCATCATCATGCGTGCGTGCGATCACGCCTATGTTCATCTCTGGACATTTTAATTTCACACGCTTTCAATTTCGGCTGTTAAAATTTCAGTCTTTGATTCATGAGATATCTAACGCATCAGTGGAGAATCTTCATTAGAAATGCATCTTACCGCTACTTTTCATTTTGAATTGTGGCCCGTTCCGCAGAGTGGTTAAAGATGACCATTCAATAGAAATAACAATATTATATTCAGGGGGAAATGTGGATTTTAAACTCCAGCCATTGCAAGAGCCAATCCTTTATAAAATACTTATCACGGAAATTAAACAGCAGCTCAACCCTCCATCCTCCCCTCTGCTGAATTAAATGTATGACTTAATTGTTTTATTCACTACTGAGGCTCATTTTACATTATGTCATGGAGTTTTAATAAACCCAGTTTGAGGTAAGCACTGATGCAGTTTGCAGAGATTTATTTTCCTCCTTTAGTATTAACACTAGCACCCCACTCACTCCTCAGACACATTTTTAAGACTAAAGGAGAGCAGACAGGGAGAGTAGAGAGTTCAAGAATTATACAAAAAGAAAAAAAACAAGAGGACTAGCACGAAAATAACTGCATGATTAACAAATAAAGGAGACGTAGTGAGTCCTAAAATCAGGAGTAGCATTATTTAAATCTCTTCTCTCAGGTCAGGGGGCTTGGTAAGACCCCAACGTGGTGACCTGGGCAACCAAACAGTATCTTAACACCAAAAAGAGTCTTGAATATGTTTTCCCCTGGTAGTACTTGACACTGATTATTTTTAAAGGGGACTGCGGTGACAAATTAAATAAAAAAACTAAATAGTGTCTAAACAACACGCTAGTCCACCTCGGAGCCACAACAGAGTCAATGCTTCTCTGCATAGATTCTACAAGTCTCTGAACTCTACAGGAGGGATGAACGCCATTATTCCAAAATATATTCCCTCATTTTGCACACTTCACGCATACTTCAGACCAGATGTACACTTTTTTTTGGGTAAAGTGAGCAGACATGAGGTGAATAAATAAGGTAATAAAGTGAAGGACTGATTTGTATAATAATGTTTATTTGCGGTCTACACAACAAGCTGTAAAATTCCCTTCAGAGGTGCATTTCCAAACTTCATTTGGATTAGTTACTGATGTATGATCTCTCTCTTTTTATGTGCATGGAAGACATTCTTTTCTTTTCTTTTATGTTCTTGCCATTTTATGTTGTTCGAATTGAGAGCTATAAACTAAATCATTGATTACTTCTCTGATGTTTAACAGGTACAATGTGATGAATTATTGATACAAGAGCTGTAAATAGCCAGATCTGTTCAATGCATGAAGATGGCTGCACTGGTGGATTTTTTGATGCAACACAATCTGCGCATTTGTGTGTGCGTGTGTGTGTGTGTGTATATATGTATATACATATACATATAGATATATATTCCTCAATATCTATACATGCACTGTGGTTGTATGTTGGGGTTGAGAGTATTTAGGGAAATTAAAGGTTATTTGTTTACCATTAACTGATATGATATTAACCCCTTGATCATGCAAGCTCAAAATAAAATCATTAAAACCTAATTTGTACTCTCTGCACTGCAACAATGCAGTCCAGCGGTAAACAACAACACTCATTTTTTAGGTGATTTTAACAGTTCTTAACAATGCAATTAATTTATTTTCATATTTTAATTACTGTTGATCATATTCTTTCTATGACTGATATAAGCAAGGCAGCTGCAGGTCATATCCAAAGACCAATGGGGAGGAATATGACAGCATGATATTGGCTTTACTGCTCACTCCACAGTGACTTATCTCATTGTGTGTACAGGCGCTTTGAGGAGGACCTATGGTAAGGTGCATTACATTGTAATATCTTTCCAGGTCAATTGATATTCTGCCTGAGCCTGGGAACAAACACAACTCTTGCTGTCTCTCTCATTTACATGCTTACTAGTTCATAATGTTCTAAAGGACAACAACATCTGTTTGCATATGGAGACACAGATCAGTTCCCCTTATCAATTGCAGTTCCAACACACTTTAATGTTTTAATCAGTTGCGTTGATGTTATTACCCTCAACATTGCCTCCTCCCTTCATTCCCATCATCATCTGAACACCTGGTGACCCAGCGCTGATGAAGCCGCTCTAAATGGGATTCAGTCACCCTGACCCTGGAGGACCCGCATCTGTAATTAATCACTCAATGTTTTTGAAACACAAACAGCCTGTTAATGCCCATTAGGAGTTTAAATGTAGAGCCTCATGCTCATGCTTAGAGGAGATGTTGCTTTCTATGAAACCCTAAATGTTATATGTTCAGTTTATAATGGGTTTTTTTATAACTCAAAAGTTGCGTTGTGTGTGTTATAAAGCTTAATTGAAAACTATATTTATAAGCGATAGATATGGTTCTGTGTTCCACAGCAACACAGGAATATGAGGCTTTGAATTTTTTTTTGTTTTTTATTAGAACAAGCTCTTGGAGCTGTCCTATTTTGCAAGTAAAAAAGATTAAAATGTTGGCCGGCTGTGAACAACAAATTAAGTTGTTTTCATTTCAACATCAGATAAGGACAGCAAGAGCCAAGTGAAATGGAATCAAGCTGCCATACTGTTTATGCTGCACAATGAACCAAAAGTAATAAAGCAGCGCCCACAGGACTGTGTCCATACATTTATTCATCTCTGTAACCACAACGGCAGAAGCAAGTATGAAAAGAAGGACACACAAACACAGATCGAAAGAGCAACTGTATGGCAGAGACAGGGCACACGCAGAGTTCAACCATTCCATGCTCACTTATTCAGAGGCACATGTAAAGATAGTACATACACACACGAACACACACGTTGTACAACGCCTTGGGCACAAGCTATTTCACATCTTACACTTTGCAGGCCGATTTCAAAGACACAAACAGGTCATCCAAACAAGCATTAAAGGCCAATTTCTGTGAATCCATGTAATATCCTACATTTGACCAATTATCCACATGTGTGGGCAGCACTGAGGCAGAGATAGGGACAGGCGTAAAGATTGGCAAGCTTTGATTCCTGCCTCTTGTGGCCACTACTACTGCTGTAGTCGAGCTTCACGGATGTCAGCAGCTTGATTAATCCTCCTGTTGGCTGACTCCCCTTTCTTTTCACTGTGCAGTGTGCGTTTTTTCTAAATCTACCCCCTCTCCAAATTGTGAAGCACAAACAACAGCAGCAAAGGTAGCCATCCAGCTAGCAGCAGAACACTAACAAGTGTATGATGGAAAATAGAAAAGTGACAAGTCTTTGTTTCTTTTTTCAGTCACACCAATGTCCGAGTGGTGACATACGTCAAAATATCGCTGCAGAATACATTTGTACTTTTTGTGTAGGGTTTTTTCCCCCCCAATACCTTCAGTATTGGGCTAGAATAAAACAAAAATGTGATCATTTCATTCATCAAATGATGTGCAAACCCATTTGAAAATTTGGAAATGATTTGTTACACAAGAATAACATTCTCTCAAAACAATTCATCCGTCTAGTCATGGAATTTTAAGAGTCTGCTTGGAAGAACACAGATTACAAGCAGATTAACTGAGTGATGCCTACGACGAGTGCAAGTGGTTGCTTGCTAATGAAGTATCTGATCTTAAAATGAACTCTGTCAAACCCGTCTTTTTGCATAGTGAAAAAGAAAGTAACCTCTAACAGTCTCCGCCTAAACAAAAATGCATCTAATGAGAGACACTGATGATATACGTATGCTCCAACAAACATGTTTACTTGAACCGACTGGCAATGTATGCTGCATGAAAAGCCAATTATGCATGTATGTTTGAAATACCACAAATAATTGGGTGAGTCACACAGACAAACATAATCCAGGGTGAGCAATAGTAAGAGTTGAATTGTGTAGCTTGTATTACAACAACAGAAAGATGCCAGAGTGTTAATTAAGCAATGGTGTATACTGTAAACGAAAAGCACGGCATTCCGACGGATCGGCTCAAGTAAGAGGACGGAGGAACTGGAGAGAAAATGGTGGATAACATGAAGATGGAGAAAAAGCGGGAGGAAGAACTGCAGGAGAAGGCTTGATGTGGTGGAAGGCAGCAGAGATGGGTGATGATAAGTGGCTCTGCATCTGTGGAGATGCACACTGAACGTGTGTGTGTGTGCGCGTGTGTGCGCGTGCGTGTGATTGGCTGCTGGAGTGAAAGCAGGGTGCAGACGAGCAGAGCAGAGGTTGAGTGTGGTGGGAAGGTTTGATTAGATTCTGGAGATTAGCTTGTGTGGCTAAATTAGCGTGTGTGTGTGTGTGTATGTGGGTTTGTATTTGATGACATGCGGTGAAGATGGAGTGAGGCTATAAACCAGGTGGCTGTGACTGTTGGAGGGTTTTAATATATGTGGGGGAGCGTGGAAGACAACAGGGAGCTTTGAAAGGTGGTATTAAAAGGGCGGGCCTTGGATGGCAGGACGAAGTTAGAGAAGAAACATGAAAGTCGGGTGTGTCTCAGTGAGGGCTTAAGTGTTTGCATGCCTTGATACTGATACTGCTGCTGAACATTATCCCTTTTGTTGTGTGACATGCAATAAGAGAGGAAAGAATTCAGCTCTGGCATTTAATGGAGGAACGAAAGTGTGCGCAGCAAAGCCACTCACATTAGGTAATGGTGTTTGTATACACAAGTGCATTATAAATATGTATAACTAAGAGATGAAAAACAAAATGAAATGTAAATAGCAAAAAGGAATTAGAATAATCATGACCACGTTAATATTTTTTGGAGCCCCATTAAAATGAGTGTGTTCATAGGAGCTCATGCTTTGATGCCCCATAATTTGCTTAATGCATCCAGGTCACTGCATCAGCTGACATTTGTTTATAGAAATCAAAATGCATATCGTTTTAAAAAAGCCAGAAAAAATCTGATTAATGTTTTATTGTGCATGCCAGGTGAAATCTAACGAGCACAAACGTGCGTGTCAACCGCACTACACTTGCTGTAATCATGACAATTATCTTATTAGACAATAAGACATTGTTCACAGTAAACTAACTGACGCCTTACTCGAGCAGCAGGATAATGTGCAAGAAGATCAACCCTAAAACAAATGAGCCAGGATTATGGTTGGGCATCGACAACAGGTTCCAAATGTCAGATTACAAAGGAATTGTTAAGAAATAAAAAATTGCGATTGTGCTTCTCGGTTCCTAAAGCACACAAGTCTAATTTGAACAGTCTGGTTGTGAGTCATCATGGACTGCTGGTTTTCTCCTCTGCTCCGTCTCACCAACAGCCGTCTTTTGTGCATTCACCTCTCTCTCTCTTTCATTCAGCCAAACACTTGCTCCACACACAGTTTGAACACACTTGACTTTTTGCGATTATATGGTCAGTAAACTCACTACCCAGGGAACTCAACCTATTTTTCCCCCCCGATGATGCTACATTGGGAACAACACATTTGTGTGGAAATCGGCAGAGGACAGCTGATTAACGTCAGCTGTTAACTGTAAGAAGCCGTCAGGAGGAGGTTGCATGGAATTACAGTAGAAGCCGTTTGTGTAATAAAAATGTGTATTGGCCGAAGGTAAATTATAAACTTAACATAATGTTTCCAAGTGTAATCTTGTGAAATTCAGTTTTTGCCAAGAACATTGAATGAATGAATTTGTTTGAAGGAGATGTTTTCACAGCAACATAAATAATGTAATATATTATAAAGAAGCAGGAAATGAAAATACAAAGTAGGCTACCTTTAAAATTCTACTACGGTTCATTACTTGAGTAAATACACTTGCATTAATTTACAGGCTCCATCAACTGTATGAAGTGAATTTCAAATAGGAATTATGTTGCCTAAAAGTACGGTTTAATATGGGGCCACAATTACGTCTGCCTACTCTCCGGCTGCCTACAGGTGGAGCAAAAATATAAAAAGACTTTTCCTCCAGGGATTAATAAAGCATCAAGACTGTGATATTAATGATAAATTATGGAACAATAATAATGGTAAGACTAGGGTTCCTTATGGGTGGGTGTTAAAGCACACGGAATGCCCCCAACACATTTGGTGAGGTTCAGGCACAGGCAGGAAATGGAAAAAGGGAGGCTATGAATGGTATTATGGGATTGAGCTCATTTTGGACACGGGGGAGGAGGAGAAGAGGCGAGTGGAAGCAGGAAGCGAGTGGAAGGAAGGCGGAAAACAACAAGAGAGAGGCGGGAGGTAAATCGGGAAGTAAGGAGGAATGAAGGTTGGAAGGAAGTGGGGAGGGAAAGAGTGAGACATAAGGTGAGGCGGAGGGAGAGGGAGAGGTAGAGGTGTTGAAAGGCAGACATCACTGGCACGGTGTGCCTGTGTGTCCTGGCACGGCTGCGGGACGGAGAAGTACACCTGCTCTCGGTCCAGTCCCTGTGGATCTACAGGCAGACTGTCAGCTCTCACACTCAAACACACATTCACTCATCGCATACAGTACACACACACACACACACACACACACAGATGCTGTCATGCATATATTTAGTTTTTGCAACCACGGTCCTCTAAAGCAACAGAAAGTGTTTTTTTTTCACCCGAGGTTGTTGCTTTTCTTTTTGATTATAAAATTTAATTCGTAGTGACAACAGCAGCTAAAATCTTAATGATTGGTGAATCCTTAATTCAAGCGTGCTCTGATCACAGGTGCCGACGAGTTCCCTTTTGTTTTTCTGCTCCTAACAACTTGCTTCAAAGCATTCTTTGATTTACTTACCAGGTTTTAACAAAATCCCAATGACTATATAAAGGCAGGTAATGGCCACATGTCTGTTCACATTCCCCTTGTGCTAATGATGAAACACAGCTAGAAGTTGACCCCTCTCACCCCAGTTGAGAAATAACAATTCACATAACTTCCAAACACTAAATTAACCTCGACTGTCGACGCTCGGTATTATTTTTAATAGCATTTTAAAACCTCCGGTGTAAGATATTAGTCTCAGATGTCTCGTGAAATGTCAAATAATAATTGTAATCTGAAGAATTAAATAGACTATAAAAAGTACGCCCATGCTGAGAGACACGGTGCTAAACATGCACAATGGTTATGTTAATCATTTCGAATTAAGCTAATTAAAACACTCATTACTAAATATTTATACTCCAACAAAACCACTTGAAATACCATGAGGGATTTAGTTATATGAACCCCATTTTATTACGGATCTTTTAACATTGATTTTTCCTCATTATGTAAACATATGCACAATGCACCAAATCCCTATGGGGAACCTAGGTTTTAATGTAAATGTCCTGTCATGTATTGTTCTCCAGTCGCAGCTTTCACAAGGATGAGTTCACAAAAAGACGCAGAGATGATGTCACGTCGAGCCTGCCGTGTAGGAGTCGTGAAAACCAAGAGCAAAACAAAGTGGATCAGAAAGAATCCGACTTTGATTTGTTCCCATCAAGCCTAACGACTCACTCCTTTCAATAAGTAGAAAAAGTGACATGCGCGCGTTGTGTTGCTTTGATGGCCTCTCGCCTCTGGCCAAACCGGGGAAAATGACCATTGTGGACACACGTTGTTGACCAAAGGCAATCTCCCCCATTGTGGCCAAATAGCCCACAGAGATGTAAACATTACATGGAAGAATGGCCTACTGATCGACCTCAAAGATTGCAAAGTGAAGGTCAATGGTTTGTCCAACAGCCTATCAGGAGTGTGTGTGTGACCGTGTGAGTGTGTGTGAGTCAGAGTGGGGGTGCATGCGATTGGAGTTGGGTGGAGGGAGGCGACGGTGGTAAATTGAACCACCCAGTTTTCGAAAAGGACTTAAAAGTGACTGTCACAAAGGATAAGCTTGATCTCTTCACTGCTGCATACCTGCGGCTAAAACGCACAGATGTGCGTCCACATTCACACGTGCACGGTGGCCATGGAACGGGCCGCAGATGTTGCTCTATGCTCAATATCTATGTTCCTAAACGCACTTCACAGACAAGTGTGTGTCTGTAACTGCGATTATGCTCCACAAAGTTCATCCGGTATGAAGTCTTTGTGCATTTGAACCAAATCTTTAGAAAACCCATCAACAACGTTGGTCTTTCAAAATAGGGTTAGAAATATCCGACCTCGTAGTTTGGAGTGTTTTGTTTATTCTCTTCACTTCTACCTTCAGGGACATTCATTTGTTTCACCTAAGCACTAGAAACTTTAATCTAGCACAGCAATTACAGTAACGCTACCTTATGTTTAAGTTATTAAGGCATTGTATGAATATGGGTAGAGGCTAAGTCACTTCAAATTTGTGGGGAAATGAGAACCATTTGCATAACTCACTTGGCCGTGCTTTGCAATTATGCCCCCTGTTCCGACACATGCTGCATCGTTCTGCATGTAAATTCAATTCGGATGATAAGAGTACCTTATGAATATATAGTTAATTGGCAGCAAATTCCCCAGTTCACTTTTCAATCGTTCCGCAATTACCGGAGGAATCATAATGGCTATTTTCTTCTCTTCTCACTCTTCTTCTCTCTCTTTCCCAATGACAGAGCAAGACAAATACCAAAACAATTGTTCCTTGGGCAGTAACTCCTAAATAGAAAAAGAAGAGGAAGGAAGAGAGAAAAAAAAAGATAAAAGGGAAAAGTGATCAAGGAGAAATTTGTGGCTCTTGCCTCCCAGTGCTGTGTGCACGCGACTGAATCTGAGGGAGATTGCAGGCGACACGGCATCTAAGAGAGATCAAAGGGGTTCCTTGCTTTGCTTTGCATACCTCAAACACTATCAATAATGCATTTTCCTGCCCTACCTGCCGAGCACAGGGCCCCCCCGAGTGTGCGCACACATACACACATACAATGGCCTACAGCAGTGCCTGGCATTTAACTACACTGTCTGCTGAGCAGTTCAGGTGCAAAGATGGGTACAGGTTGACAGCTACCTCGGGGCTAGTGAAGGTTGCTAGAGGTAGGTGAGAACTCTGGTTGACGTGCATTTTAACAAAACATGATTCAGTAACCAGAAAGTGATTTCTCTGTGATCAATCAATTGCCCAAGCCTTAGACATCTCTATACGCGCAAATGGGAATTTAACTGCACTTAGCAAAGTTCTTCGGGTGAGCACTGGGGATCACGGAAATAATAGGTGAATTTCTATTCATATTATTCATTGCAGTTTTTGATCAGACACATTCTCCTGTGTGATCATGAATGATACAGTGGGGAAGTGCACAAATAAGACCGGTGGTAGAATAGAGCTGTGAGAGAGGGACGTTCTAACATTGTGTCCACGTCCTTGGTCCAGGTGGGGAAATTTAAGTCTGGAAATGAAATGACTAACTACTTCACTTAACAGTTATTGTTGAGGTGACCTTGAACAAAGCGCTTTACCCAAATAACTCCAAGTGGAGCTGTCCGGCAGGACTGTGGTCAGTGGTTAAATACAACTTTAAAGGGAATCGAAGAAACTTTCTAACCAGTTCCACATGTATACATTTACCTATTTATTATACGACCGAAGAAAGACATCGAGGAAGGATGTTTTGCTACAGGATACTTTGTCAGTACATGCTTGTTGCTGGTCCCACTGCCTATTCTAATTATTGAGTGTATGACCTTTCCAGTATAGAATTGTGTGTCTAACTACTCAACCTCCCTGTCACCACTGCTGGGGATATTCATTACTGGCTCGTATGCTGAGCCAGCAGTATTGAGCAGACTAACTAAGATCAATAGAATGCTGTGCCTCGTTTTGCATGTTTACAGTCATCTTCAAATGCCTACTGCTTTTGTTTATTTTAAGTAGAATCTGCCTAATAGTTTATGTTATCCAGATTGCTTTATTTGCAGAAGAAGCAGATTGGCTAATAGCAGATGAAAGCTGCGACTTGAAAAGGCATTTAACATTATTTTTTTCACGACAGCTAAATAGCAAATATCCATCAAGAAACGATGTAGCATCCATTAAGTGAGCTGGCTGAATGACTCTGAGTCATGGGTATTAGAAATCATTTTTCTTATATAAATACATCAATTTCTCAGCACTGCACTGACTGCCCAATCTCTACTTGCCAGCCCCACTTATGTAGCTGCTATATCTGGGGATAATTTTACCCTTATGTGCTGTGAAAACTGGGTTATAAATCAAGTTATAAACAAAATGCATTGAATATTTTGAAAGAAGAAAACATCACATGAAAAATACATCTAATCTTCTAAACATGACTTTGACTGGGCTTTTTGTAAAAAACGTATTCGCAAGTGTCTCAATCTGAAATGTGCCATGCAGAAAATGATGCAAACGACTTAAGCAAGACGGATCTGACCTTGGGATGACCGACTCCACCGTGCTAAGCTCCTCCTTAACGTACAGGCACAGGAGTGGCATGGAGTCACTCTGTGTGAAACCATGTTGCAGCTCAAGTAGAAAGGTGCATGGGTCACTGAAGCTTCGAGGTGAGGGTTCATGTATAGCATTGCGTCAGCACTGGCTTATACAGTATGTATTTGGCGGCCATTAACAAATTCAAGCTATATATATTACAGCCATTAAACTGTAATAGACGGGAAACACCTTGATCCCGCCACAATTAGAGCCTCTTCTAGTATAATGATGAGGTCATAAAAAGTGATGAACCTGATAACGATTAGTCTAATTTGTTTCCTGAATTAATGGAGTGAAGACATGCAGCCTAAGCAACAAAAGAGACATGAAAATCAAAGTGTAATCACAAAAGTCGGAAAGTACTGTGATAAGGGCGGTATCTTGATGAAGAGAAAGGAAAAGAAGAGTGCCTTTGTTACAATAATATTTTCTGGTGCTATAGCTGGAAGGCACGCTTTTGAGTTTCATTTTATTTCATATGGAGTTTCATGCCGGAGAAAGCAGAGGAGAAGCAGGTCTTTAATGTCAAGGTACAGTATACCACCATGCCATTTTCTATTTTTTTCATCTATTATTTCTCATCATAAGGAACTTATCACATTACAGAATTGTTTTTTTTAACTGGAGAAAGTGTTGGCCAGTTAAAAACTTTCCCATTTCTGAGCAAGGCCCCTAATCAATAAATATTTTTTTGGCCGGACATCTATCCTAGGATTTAGACAGGATTAAGTTCATACTTCCAAAACAGTAAGTATATTAGGAAGCAAATTATATCATATCATGTTATCTTACTGTAGTTCCATTGATCGTGTTTGTCATCTTGTGCATTGGCCTACATTTCTAGCTTTCTGAAGTTAGGTCAAAATGTGCGTCTCTGAAATGTCTCGAAATCCATTTCCAGTATAAAGAAGCCACGTAATAAATAATCACGCTGAGATGAGTCCAAGTAGTCGGTCTTGAGTGTCTCCAATTTCAATCCGGTGAAAGAGATCTGACCTTCATCTCGGAAATCACTTCCACAAGAAATGTGATCTGCCAAACTGTCTGATGGTTTGGCGTAACATGTCAATCACTTCAGACTATCGGAATGCCAAATATGAAGTTACTAATTGATTTAAGTTGAAGTGGGAGACTAAGTACATGGATCTGTTCACGTCAGTTAATAGAAGAAAGGGAATGAGATCCAAAACAGATTCCTGAAGAAGCATGTGATGTCTGTATTCAAAAGGCCAATCTCATTCCTAAATCCCACTCAGATCTCACGATTATGTCCCGCCCCCTTTTTAACAGGCGGCAGCTCTGCTAATTGTAATTAATTAAGAGGCTTCTAGATAACACAAAAACAAAGACTGAGTTAAAACAGCATCATATGCTGCTGGTTTAAGGAGTTGAACTACTTTGTTTGGGTTCGATTTTTCTTTTTTTTTGTCCTCACACACACACACACACTCTTAAAACCAGAGTCCTTCTCTTTCTTGGATGTGGGAGAAATGACTTAAACAGTTGATACAGATACAGTGTATTAACACCCCCCAATGTGTAATATGAACTAAGCGAATATTTCCTCATTCAATTTACACACACTTGACTTCACCGCAGTTTCTAACGTGACCTTAGGTTTCATCACTGAGCCAGACACATGTGTGGGAACACACAGAAGACATACACACCCAGTCATGCATGCGCACACACACTTACACAGCAGGCCATACATATTAATGAGAGATCAACATCATCTTCTGCTTTCCCCCACTAAGCTTCTGCCCTTTTCTCATGTACAGCAAAGGACAGAGATTTGCCATGCCTGGGCACACACACACACACACACACACACACAGCACACACATATAAAGCACACTAACAGTCACAAAACTGCAGCATTGTTGTCCTCCTTCTGCCCACTTTATTCACACACAAGCTGGCAACGACAGCAACAAATGGCAGTGAAGGCTGAAGAGTGCCCCCTGCTGTTACACTGAGGCCGAGGTCGTACACCTGGTCCTGGTCATTCCACGGCTCTGCCTCTCTATTAGCAGAGGCTTACTTGGAGGTGGAGGGAGGTCGATATCATACTGAAGCCGCCAGAGTAATAAAACCACAGGCAACCCCGACTGAGCAAGAGAGGGAGTGGGAGCGCAAGACGAGGCTGGCAAAGTAGGTACGAGGATTTAGGAAATGGCTAGAAGAAGTGAGGGGCAGCGAAACTCCAATAGAGAGTTAAGATAACGTAAGGAAAGAAGAAGAGTGTAGGTAATTCCATGAAAGAGCCGAAGTCATGGGGGAGTTGAGAGACATTGGGAAACTTGGCAAGAGACAAGGGGCTCTGCTGGAGAAGATGAAGAGGTGGAGGGTCTGAAGAGGAGAGGGAGATCAGTGGAGGAAAAAGGTTTGAGTACAGAACACCAGCTGCCTCCCAGCACTGATACCTAAGAATGTATGGGATACATTATTACACAGTATTTTATATTTCATCAAAGTGATTTCACATAAAATGTAGGCTATGTTTTTGTACAGAAGTGGTGCTTTCAGATACATAAAAAATCCGGAAACCGCCCTCCCAGATTAAATAGTTCATCTAATATCCTTCACGTGTTCTAAGCATAAGTCTCGTCTAGATGCATCTCATTAGCTCCAGAAACTTTTTTCTAAACTCAGACAACACATTTGAGCTCTTAATTAAATCAGAAATAGCTCAACACTTCATTAGCAAAGGGCAGAGAACGTTGAATGTGTTGTTGTTCAATAGCGTGACAAGAGTGGCTTGCATAGAGCCCGATTCAGACTCAAACAAACATAAAAATAAATGCAAGGCGGAATATTACAGTCCAACACAACCCACAACTCTCATCAAGTTTCAACCAAAATGGCATCGGTTGTTTGTTCGTGTTTATTCTAAAGCAAGAGGGAGACCTCACATTGGTCTTGGACGACTAATTGACTGCTTGTTTTAAATAACAGTGTTATCGGGCTTCACAGCAAAAAAAGCAAAAATGTAATTAAAGCTAAAAACTAATCAACACTTGTATATTATCATTGGATCAAATGACGTGTGAAAGGGGTCGATGGCAGTGGCAATCCACCAAACTCTGAAGTTCCCATCACCTCTATCGGTTCGGTCTCATCAACATTGTTTCCAGCAGCAGCAGTTTTCAGTAAAACAAAAAAGAAAAGCTCTGATAAACCCACTGAACACTACCTGCCCAGCACCAAATGGCAGACGGATAAAGGTAGTTATTGTTATTGTCTAGCTGCTGAATAAAGTGGGGCATTTAGCAGCTAAAGAGCCAGATATTGTTTCTCTGGAATTGGTGGAAACCAATTACCTTCAAATGAAAGCTAATGTTGATCTGTGTGTTTTACTTACACATCATATTTTTTTTTTTAAATGTGAATAGGTCTATATTCCGTTAACAGTTGCCCCCAAGTGTCCCAACAACAAATAATCGATCATTTGAATCATAACGGCTGACTTTCAATTAGGTGATACAGGGACCTGATATTGTGATTGCTGGCTCATTACATGGTTTATTAGAAACCATAATTAATCCCACTAGTTACACCGGTTCTTCTTTTTCTGCTATGACAAGTCAAAGTGATGTACAAAGCATTTGATGGCATCTGTGAAATAAGTCCCTTCCTTCCTAAATCCCTTCCACATTATTCAATCTTCCATAATTAGCAGTATTCATTAAACCTATAATGTAGCAGCAATAATATATAAAAAAAAAATAAAAATGGAGCCCAAATGAGTCCTGATGAAGATAGAAACAGCGGGTAGGGAGTACAGACGAAGACAGAAGAGGATGGAAATACAGAACAGAAGCTGGGAGAGGTAGCAGCACAATATCAACAGAACAATATCACATAATATATTGGCAATAGAAAGTCACAGAGCTGGAAAGAGACGTACATGCAGTACAGTCGTAACTATCAAAGATCAATGAGAGGGCTTGAAGGGCAGCCTGAAGCCCAGAGTAGTTGCAGGGGATCAGGGAGGTTATCATCTCAGGTCTCCCCCTGTCCAACTCCCTTCCTTTTAGCTGATGGATGGAAGACTTCACGGCGAGCCAGTGGACAACAGGGCCATTGAGATTAATCCCGCAATCAAAGGTCCATTACTCCTCATTGGCATGACGAGAGGTCCATTCGTTATGGCGAATGTTTTTTTGCACGACTGTGTGAGACTGAGCTCCACAATTAGAAGACCCGGGTTCATTTGTCATCATGAGGCCCAGAACGATAGAGACTGAAACGGAGCTGCCTATGATAGGCAGGGATTACGAAAGACAGATTCAGGGAGAAGGAGAGAAAGAGAAAAGTGAGTGACAGAGCAGGAGGTAGAAGAGCGGAAAGATAGCAAATCAGCCATGTTGAAGACATTTTTAAAAAAGAAATGGAGGAAACTAGTGGGAAAATGAGGGAGGAGACGTTTTAAAGCAAGAGAGAGAAAAAGAGATGGCTGGCTGGCTGGCTGGCTAGTTGGCGGAGGGCCCGGAGTGGAGACACCTCAGTACATGGCTCTTAAATATCTGTCTGTCAGAACACCAATGGCTTCCCTCTGTTCCACTCCTTTAAATTAGCTTGTTATGGTTCAGGCCATTACAACATGGACTCTCTGTTTGGAGGAAGCCGAGATGCCATTAGACAAAGTGAGAGTGAGGTGGGGGAAAAAAGAGGCAGAATGATGGAAGGGACGGAGAAAAGGAGAAACCAAGAGCGGGAGGGTGAGAGTGATAGAAACAGGGAGAGAAGGGCAGAGGAAGGGGGAATAACCAAGAAGAAGAGAGGTATCAGTTGTAAAATATGGAGGATGAAAGAAGACGTAAAGGAATAGAGTTACAGAGGAAGGGGTTCAATTTACATAAGCAACCACAAGCTTTCACAGCTCTGCACTGAACTAACTTGGGTATTGAGTTACTAGGGAAGCCTTTCTAGACTGACTGAGGAGCGCTCGGTATTCAAGTGGCTTCGGCTATTATCTCATGAGTCTTAATACATACCGGCCTGCACAAAATTAAAATTAAAAGCAGTGTAGCATGAAAATGCAGCCCACGGATACATACAATATGCAATCCCAAAGCACAGCAGGAGTTACAGTAGAGTATGCATGTCAGCAATTATAGGTTTATTATCTATCAATGCTTTTTTACATGTACGTGTGAGCACACTTGGGCTGCAATTATGTGTTTTCTTTTATTAATTGATTGATTAGTTGTTCAATCTGTCTCCATTTGTAAAATTGCAAATAATAGAGAAACATGTCCCTTAAAAGTAACCAGAGGACATTTTCTAATAGCTTGATTTGTCCGACCATCAGTTCAAATTTAAAATGTATTTAACTTACTATCATGTAAAACAGAGAAAAGATAGTCTAAATAACAATAACAAATATAGTTTAAATAACAACATATTTCAACAAACGTCATGGGCTGTTTACATTTGTTTAATTGTATTGTTCCTTAAGATTGGTAGGACAAAGTGTTATGATTCATTTCCTCCAGTTTTTTCTTATTATTTTATTGCAACTTTACTATATGCAATGTTTTTTTGAATTTATTTTGTGACAAAAGGAGGATAAATTAGCCATTGAGAGAGTTGGGTCCCTGATAAATTAACATTGAGAGTTTCAAAATAAATAACAAAATCAAACAAAGAAACGACAATAATCTAATAATCAATTGTTTCCGCACCATAATGTATAGCCTTATTCTCTATATGCATCTACTGTATGTGCATACCTAGTACGTTTTGAGGGCGAGTGTGCTCTTTGCAATGAGAGTATTTCTCATTGTGACAGCCAGCAATGAGCCCTTTTGCAGCCTCCAAATTTATGCTAGCCACAGTGCCAATAGTTGTGTGTCCTTCATTTAAGACTTTTGTGGCTGGAGGACATTTCTCTCTCTTTTTTTATCCACGGAGCATATATTTGCATTGTAATACATCACTTCATTTAACTAGATTTCGGGGGACCAAGATTTGCGGATGTGAGCTCAGGCACCAACAAACCCTCCCACACACACACACACACACACACACACACCCACGCACACACTTCTGTAGAGAAACGGGCCAATGCAGCAAAACAGACATGCAAACAAACAGACCTTTACGGGTGGTTAGACAGTGAGACAACTAAATGTCAGATTGTCAGATGTGCCATCTCAGTGTCTAGCTCCTTTGATTTGATTCAGTTTACCATATCACACAAATACAAAACAAGCCCAAATCAATTATGAGTCAGCCAAATGTCCCGGACAGGTGGAATGCTTAATGACACTTGGCGTAATGCTAGTGTGGTTTATATCAGATTGATTACGAGTCTATGAATGTTTAACAATCATTCTGTTCATGTTTACCAAAGATTCAAATCAAAAAAGACACGTTTAACAGTAGTCAATACATTCCTGTCAAATAATTCCCCATTGGATTTCTTCTAACTAAATAAACCCCTGTGTATTAAATTATAGGGGAAAAGATTGTTTTCGTGGGTTGGAAAACTTTTCAATTGACAAACCCACATTATAAGACTTCATGATTATAAATATGTAACTATGAGTTTGTCCATCAGGCGCAATCTCGATTTAGTATATCTGTGTAATAAAAAATGTGCCGTAAAAAAAATAAACTCTGTTTATACTGACGGCATGGCTTTAATATCCTAAATGGCAAAAAACAGCCACCCCAGTTTTTTTAATTACTGTCTAGAACTGCTCAGGAAAATGTGGTTAGCTTTGTGTGAAGGTTGGTCCATCTCAGTGGTGGACTGAAAGTTTACAGGAATAACTTAATGGTTATGATTATGATACCGGTATTTTATGAGAACCACACAACTTCTAATTTGTCCCACGTTCTCATCTGTTCACTGCTAGCTTTAGAGATAGGAGAGATAATACTGATGTCTGTCAACATGTGTGTGTGTGTGTGTGTGTGTGTGTGTGTGTGTGTGTGTGCAGATAATATTTTGAGCTACCACTGTCAAACTATAGGCCCTGGTCTGATAGAGTTGGTATTGAAATCACATCTCTAGAGGGACATTAATAAGCAAATGTTCAGGGAGGCAGGTTCTTTATCTCTCTCTCTCTCCTCTGCTGCCACCATCTCACTACAGCAAAACTTCAAATAAGCGGCATCTACTCCACTCTGTGTGCACAGCAGCACCAGCATATCCTCGCTGCCCACCCACTCTTTCCCCGCACTCTAAACTGTATTTAAAGAAACCGACTCAGAGAAGGAGCCACAGGCAAAAAGTGGAACATCGAGGACACAGTGTTACATTTTAACACGCAGTATTGAGTGCTAATTATTTGACTTTTCCTATGAAGATCTTAACACTCCGACTAAACGTTGGGAGCACGAAACAAAAACAGCAAAAACTAATTTATCTATAGACAAATGATACACTTTAACAACAATTGTGGTAGCAGTCCCTCAGGCCAGAACTACAGCCAGCTCCCCAAACATCTGCTGTACCCCCACTGCTCAGTAGATCAAGATCAATGACTTTGCACAGGCAGTGCTACTAGGACGGTGTGACTTTATGGGCCACGGGGGTGGAAGTGGCTGTGCTGCAAGTGCATACTTTGTCACTCCACCAACCGAGTCCCGTGTGAGAGGTCATAGGTATAGACAGAGGTTCTGCATTTGTCTAATGCCAGGGATATAGGCAACCATGAGCCACCGTTGATAGAATACAGACAGGTTTGGATCCATGACCAATTAAAAGACTAAAAGGAAAAATCCAATGTTTTATCCTAAGAGCATCTGTGCGGTCACAGACTGATATAACGTGTCATCTCTTTGCCATAGAACACCAATGTCATCCAAAAACTATCAAAACACTTATGAGAAGTTGCGCTGAGTGACATATTTCTTATTTACGATAAGTGTTAAGTGTTCCCTGAAGTTTGAGTTCTTCTTGAAGGCACCAGGAAGCTTTTTTTGACATCCTCCTGGATCCATCTTTTTTATATTTGATCACGTAATTTTACTATGTTGTTTGTTCTCAAAACACAACGTCAGTCCGTCCTGGGAGAGGGATCAGTTGCTCTCCCTGAGGTTTTCGTCCATTTTTCCCCCCTTTAATTGTGGGCTTTCTTTTAGGGAGTTTTTCCTTTGGCGGTGTGAGGGTCTAAGGACAGAGGGTGTCGTATGCTGTACAGTCTGTTAAGCCCACCGAAACAAATGTGTAATTTGTGAGATTGGGCTATATATAAATACATTTGAACTGATTTGATTAGATCTTAACAGTCCTGACTAAGTACACAAAACAGACTTGAGTTTCTTGCCACTGGTACTCATATGTAATATATTGCAGACACTTGGCTTTCGTCCACTGGGACCACCCTCTCAAGAAATACTTGAAGACAGAGTTGTTTTATGGGCCTACATATGAAAGGGTTATGGATGTGCGTGCTTGTTGCTTTTGAAGCTTGCCTATTTCCAAAGACACCCCACCCCCCTTCTGAGGGAATAATACTTGGGGACAATGTTACTTTATGGGATCTATGATGTATGGGCTCATGGCAGTGGGAGCTGGTTTCCTCCCACAGAGCTCCCTGTGCTCTCTGATGTTGGGTGTATGGATGCCACATACTGTGACAGACGATCATCATATTTCACGATGAAGAAGAAAAAAAAACAGCACAGTATTGATCCATTAGCTTATGGCTGGGGAAAATGGAAGTTCATATACTGTATCTTACTTTATAGAGTTTCATCTGAAGACTTAATAGTTTGTGTTTCTTTCTGATGCCTCAGGGGGGGAAACCATGGGTATCACCGATTGGTCCCCCATCCTTCATATCTTTTACACTCTCCCTCCTTTCCTGTATACTTCCCTTTCATCCTTTCTTTTCAGTCCCTCTGTCCTCGGATTTGTTTTGTATTACACCCCCCTCTCCTTTGTTCTGTCTTGAAATACTATATGAGTATATAGCTTTTTCTTTTTTCCTATAGATGTTCATTAGATCACGAAGATCTATCTTGATCTGTCCAGCAGTAGAATGGAGAGCCGGTCTTTCTTCAAGAAACTAAAGATGGCTTTTTTTTTTATGTTTTGCACAAAAACACGGGAAAAACTACAGACACTGTGTTGCATTTTTATATTAAGTTCACACTGTGCAATTACAAGGAAAATAGCACTTGTAAACAAATTCACACAGACTCATTTAAAGGACAGCAATTAAAGGACATGTCTAAAAAATAACTTAATATTTTTGTTGCATTTTTTTCTGGGATTCCAAAGACAGAAATTCTAAGCAAAAAGTTGAGGTTGCTATGGCAATTAAAGGTGCTTGCTTGGAGGTTTCTACTACTGGTGAAGTATACGTTTACAGTAGTCAAAGACGTAAAAAATCTGTGGTAATGTAGTAGTTTAGTGCTGTACTCGTAGCAATTGTAGTAGAAGAACTACTTTAACTTCCGTTTTAAACACAGGGCTCTCCCCATCACGACAGTTTGGGAATCTCGTGGAGAGTTTTCTTCAGAGGAAACTTTCTGTTGTCTGGGATGTGCAGAGCTTCACATATGATTACAGAAGCTCATACATACTGCCAAGAGCAGATGATGAATCTTTTTGGAGGTGACTGTTTTATGCCATACAATGAAAGTAGAATTTGAAATATGGTCTAGTTAGATTCGATTGTTTTACATGCAAACATGATTGCTGACAATCTGGGAACGAAACAGTTGCCTCCTTAATCTCCATATTGTTTGAGTGGTTATTTTGGAACAGTCTGGTGCTTGTCGCACAAAATACATCCAGCAGATCTGCCGTGCCTAATTGTGGTTTGGCATTGAGCAACACCACTCCAGTTAGAGACTGCAGATGAAACGGATATCAGCTGCCTTCAGATGGCTGTAAAGAGACTCACCAGAGTGAAGTAAAGGCCTCCTTATACTAGCGGTTGTGGATTACAGAGCTGGTAAGAATCACTCATCAATCTTTATTCTGTTTGGCAGACATTAATGCCATAATAAGTATATAACTTTTATTTTCACATGTCAGCGGGTAGAATAAAACTGGAAAGAAGACGTGATGTGCCTTCACTAAATAAAGAGTACAAAATATTATGGAACAGAGAGCACTGACTGAGCCATCGATCTGCTCAATATCCGGGGGAATCAGGGTCGCACATTGTCCGGAGTTTCCCTTTCACACAACAGGAAATAGTCCATGTCAGAAGCATTTTCACTGACTCACTCTCATCTGGTTCAAGCGAGTGGTGGCGCCTGGGTAGAGCATGCAGGTGGCACGACATGACGCTAATATACGGTAATATGGTCATAAATAACCAAATTTCTTACCGTTCCATGATTTTGTCTGGTGATTTTAGGGTCAGCCCTTTCTCGACAGAAGTTCCCGAATTCAGATGTCTTTAGAGCTAGACATTTCCGTTGGCGTTTTTCTGTAAATTACCCTTTTTCTTCACTCTCTGTTGTTTGTTTACTTCCGGTTTCTCGCCAGCCACGATAGAAACAGTCATTACACACACTTAGTACTAGGGAGCTCCGTTGGATGTCCGGTACGAATGATTTTTGATATTTGCGTTCTCACGTACAGCTCCGCCAGGTCATTCCTAGATCATTTCAGGGTTGCAGTACATGTGTGAAAGCGGCTGAAGTCGTTACAAGGCTGCTGGGCTGTGTCTAGATACCCTAATTGTTGTATGTTGCCAGGTTGTTACTATGTGGTTGCTGGCCCTGGGACACGATTTGTGTTTTCAGCACCATGGAGAGTGACAGTAGGGCAGTATTCCATTGGAAAAGCCCATGAAAAGACACAAATACAAAATATCTACAGTATTCCAAAACGCCTTAAATGCAACCCAAAACCCCAGTTTCAATTCAAAATATGTAACAATGTAGTCTATGATTAATAGCTATTGATTCTGAAAGTATGAAACAAGCAGTACCCAAGTGAAAGCTTTTCCCCTTTATTTGTTGGGGATGTGTGAACCAGGCCATAGCAGCAGGGAGCTTCCTTTCATCTGCACCTTATCCCTCTGTTTCACACATGGACACAAACAGGGTCTTTGTCACCCTTCAGTCTGCTTTTCTCATATCATCCCTGTCCCTCGTAGTTTGCTCTTTCATTCTCACATTACCGTTCTCTTTCTCTTATGCCCTCTCTGCCTCGTTCTGTTCCTGTTGCTTTCTTTCGTCGCTGCCTTCATCCATGTACTCCTCCACTGTGTTCTTTAATTTCCTGTACATGAAAGATTCATCTGCCTGCTTTAATAATAAATAAGGAGGCACAGTTGAAAAGTGCAGAAGGTACCTTTGACTACAGCAGCAAGGATCCAAAAGACAAGGGAGAGTAATATTCCTGCACCGGCTGCCCTTTATTCCCTCCATCCCTCCCGTCTATTAATCTTTCTTCCTTTGTCACTCTGTCTCTTTTTTCATTGATGTTGCAACACATCCTGAATGAGACCCTCTGGATAAAGACAAGGTGAAGGATCACAGTAAATGGCTTGTGGTCATAGTTATCCACAGCATATTGATTCAGTGAGTCGCTCAGTCCAAACCCTCATGATGTTGTCATGCGGACAGTTTGTTGTCTTTGATTTAAAAGCTAATGTAAAGAGTTTATCGCTGCTCAAATACAAACAAAGTGGGATTGTACATGAACTCCAAGCTGCTGATTTTCTTTTAGCGCAACATTCCATCCAAATGTATTATTAATAGATGTGAAAAGTGAAAGATAATAGCTGAAGGAAGGGGGCCATATCAAATCTAAGTCCACGTAATTGCAGTATGTCAGCAATGCAAAGAATGGACTAACATAAAGATAAGTTTGGATATATACTGTATATCTTGACCATTACTATATATACCAACATATTTTACTTCATTCTGACAGCAACTTTGCTCTCTATGGGCTTTCACAACATTTCTAATTACGAGACAGTTGTGAATCCACACCATTTAACGGATAAAAAATGGGGTCATTCCATCCAGAATGGCAATAATTATGTTCAGCAGTCTGCTTTGACAAGGACTCAGACCCACATTTTACGGTGTTTCAACTCAATTATTTGGAATGCGTATATTGTAAAAACAATGCATCTTCAAGTTTGGTGAATTGTACATGTTTATGTTTTGGGATTACATGGTTCTTTTTGGGTTGATAAATGTATCCTACCTCATAAAGCCTTTTTCAAAATGCATTGGATAAAGTGGGGAAAAGCATCGTTACCAACTTTAAAACAAGACTGTATTTCCTTACATTTGGAATTGCCCGGTTTAACAGTTTAAAAAAAAAAAAAAGGGTTTGTTATTTGTTGCTCAAGCAAGCTGTTCAAATAAATTGCCAAAATATGTTTGGCATGAACAAATTCTGTGTCATTCAGTGATTCAAGTCAGACAATCAGTCGGTCAGGCAGTCCATCCCTCATCCTCCCTGGACAGCCCAGAGAACAACTGGACAGAACCCAAAAACAAGTCTCATAACAGTTTCTCGCCATTCTTCATGCTAACACACTCCCTCTAACTTAAGTTGTGTTCCAACACCCCAGGAGCCTGACAGTGGGTCTTTGTCACCAAGAGCAACCTCATCCCTCCCGTTGTTCTTCTACTTCTACATACGGCCTGGGGATAATGTGAAGAAAACTGAATCAGTAACAAAAAAAAAACGTCTTTCTCGGTCTCCATTTTGCTCCCAGCAGAATCCCCTGCATGCAATAAGTAGCTCAACACCATATAGTGAAAACCTCTCCTGAGGTTTGTGCTGAAGTTTGGTCAATCATTCACAGCAAACAGAGCAAAACATTTCCCTGCATTATTCATTTACCAAGGTGTGTTTACTTCAAGTCATTTACTCTTTAAAGGTTGCTTGTTAAAGTATTCATTGACCGCCACACTCCGCTGAACAAGATGGGTGAAAAAACCTCAAAATATATATATATATGCCTAGCCATCTCATAGCCATGTTGGTACTATTTTACCATTTCAATAGAGGTGTGCCATCTCTATTTATTTTTGTCATTATGCATTATCATCTATTTAATAATAATAATAATAATAATAATAATAATTAATAATTTATCATTAATATTAATATTAACAATACATTTAAATTATATAGTGTTTTTCAAGGTATTTAAAGAGTCTTTACAATAGAGAAACATTCTTTGCAAGCATACAAACAGACAATACAAAATTGTACACGGAAGATGCAAAGCAAATATGCAAAACGGAGCAAAAAACAAAACTAGAACAGAGAGCCGTGAAACTAGCGGAGTCATGGGACGTGGGGGGGGGGGGGTAAAGCCATCTTGAAGAGGTGGCTTTTAGGGGCTCTTATTTTCTTACTGTCACTGTGTCTTAGTCTCTTAGTTCATGCTATGATAGGCGAGGATAATGGGAAACCAGAACCGTAAAGTCAAATTAAATGTATAGTAGGGACTTTAAATGTCACCCTGCACTTTAAATTGAAGTCCTTATTGTGATCAGGATCCTGTGTCTTGTGCCTTCTAGCCCTTCTTCCCCTTCTTCACTGCACAGTTTATCATCATTAAAATGAAATGCTTGAAGAGACTATAATGTCTGACTGTATGTAAACTATGCTTTGTATACGCACTGCATACTAAACAATAAACCTATATCAGGGGGGCTGTCACTGAGGATGTGCCCTAGAAATGCAAAGGGTAAAGCAGCTCAGAAATGCATTTGATGCGCTACATGCCCCATGATCATCCCATCAACTTTGCTCAATGTTGCGCGCGAGACAGGGGGGCGGGAGGGGGGGGGGGGGGGGGGGGGGGGGTTAGAGAGATAGAGAGAAAGAGAGAAAGATTTTTCATTGACATGCAATATGGGATTTATGGGAAAAGGCGGCCATTCACTCATCTTCATTACATCTGGGAGAAAATGGTGAAGTAACACAGACCTTTATTTAGAACTATCACAAAGAGGAGACACAAACAAAATCCCCCAGTGACACTCGGGCGTTAACATCTGTCACGCCTCTTAGCCGTTGGTTGCCCCCCAAAAAAGTGACACACAGAGTTAAAACATATTTTCAAGGTTTTCAAGCCTATGTTATGGAAGGGAGGAGGTAAATGACACCACTTTACGAGCCACTGCCAGCCATTTTCTGTTGATGAGATGTTTCATGCTTCTTTAAGCACAGATTGCAAAATAAGAGTCACGTTGTGTCCTCCAGTGCTGGGGGAAATTATTGTGGCCTTGCGGGGAAAGCTGCCTGAGAGTATGGAATGAATGTGCCAGTGAAGCATACCACATTAAGATGCTATGGACCAGGACGTGCACTTATTCTGCTGTAGATAATGCCCTTTGGTGTAGTAGACTCACAAAGAACTTACCACAGTGACAGTACATGATAAATTTTCCCCTCTACAAGAGAGAATCACTGACCTCATCACTCATTGTTGGTGTTCTTTCACCAATTTCTTTTTACATATTCACTAACGTAATGTGTGCCAGTTATGACCCTCGGCAACATCAAAGCACATAATATAATCTTAATTCTTTGAATTACATTTTTTTTTGATCTAGACAATAATCCCAGTATGCTGATAAAGATGTTGCTTTAAGGGCTTTAGTACCAGTTTTCAGAAAATCATTTTACAGGGGTAAACCCAGGTGATTCATTTTTGGATTGGTTCGTATTGATTGACGCAAGCCCATCAGACTTAACGCCAGGGGCTCAAATGAGACCTTTACCAGAGCCCTGAAAACCAGCTACAAATCCCAGGGGGGGTAACTTGCTCATTTATAATTTAAAACGCATTACCCCTCTAAAACAGGTAAAATCTCACAACAAAAACAATACAAAAATTTAAAAAAGCCTTTAAAAAACAGGTAACACTTCAGTAACTGATGTGCACTGTAGATTTGTGTAACATGGGTAAACTAAATGATCAAACTCATAGCAACAGAGCTCTGAAATGCTATCAGCTAAATGGGTTCAAATGAGCAACAAAGATGCTCAAGATGTGCATCTTGTCCTGCATCTTTCCACTCAATTAATGTAAGTAATAAACTCCCTTACTTTAAAATTTTCCTCCTGCTGAGAAAAATGCCTGGGTCTTTTTGCGGACAAGACTTTTTTCACATAAGCCTCTTTCATACATGCACACTGCAACCTTGAAACTATCATGATAGTACTGGGAGGAGCTATATTCGAAAATGTCCGAATCCTTCTGACAGCACATCAAATGGACTCTACTTTACATGATATTTCCGTATCATGTAATGGAGTCGCTCAGTTGGGCATTCACAACGAGCGAGTGTGCGTTTTGGTGATGTTGGTATCGCGGCTGGCGTGAAACCGGAAGAAAACGAACATTAGATGGTTAAATAGGGATCATTAACACAAAGACCCCAACAAAAATGTTAAACTGGAGACGAAGAGTTTCAAAATCTGAAATGTTCAGACAAATTCCAGGAACGGCACAAGACTCTGTTGTTTATGACCAAATTACAAACCGGCTACGTGACCGCAGTGTGATTCGCGAAAAAATACCCAGGCGCCACCCCTCGCCTACACCAAACAGGATGAAAAAGTGTTTCCAGTTCATGAGAATATGTCTGACACGGACAATCTCCTGTTGTGTGAAAGGGAAACTCTGCAGACCTGAATGTAATTTAAGTCCAGAGTTAATTTAATAATGAAGACTCTGTCACATTAAGAAACGACTGACTCATACAACCTTATGTTGCCAATTCCACCTCAACATTTTTTGGCTAGAAAACTTATTTGAAACTCGACGTCTCCGACATTAGCCATCTACCCCTTCCTAATTTATGTTTCAATTACCAGCAAGGGAAAAGGCTTCATGGCCCTGTATTGAAACATCGCTCAATGAATCTCAAAGGGAACATCACACCAGAGGTTCAACCGCAACTTACTTTGTCAGACACATTGGTCAGTTCCAAATGCTGCTGATTAAACAACAAAAGGGAGCATAAATCCAGTCGGCCGGTATCTGTTGTACCATCTCACATTTCCCATACTGTATGTCCTTGTTTGTGAAAGATAAAAATAACATTACAGGCAGTTCCTTTGTTGTGACTCTACTGGGGACCTAAACAAACATTTTTTTGTTTGTGATGACTAAGAAGTAGCTGATGCTAGTACACTGTTCAGAGCTCCTTCAGCTCTGTTTTTTTGATCTTTTGTTTTTGTTTCATTTCTTTGAGTCTTCTCCCTGAACAATTCATGTTTTGGGAGACTTCCAGTGCTATTCAAAGTAATGTTGCCTGTAAATCACCTATGTTTGTTGTAGCAAATGCAAAAAATATATCTCAAAAACAAATAACAAGACAACATGTGACAAGAAACGTGCTTTTCCAATGGTAACGCTGTGCTGTCCTTCATATCATGGTGTCTGTATTGATTATTAACATTGGCGCATATACACTTTTGTTTAGAGGAAACCAGGATAAAGGCTGAAGATTGTTTTTGTTACTGCAGCCTGCACTGTTGCGGTTGTTTTTTTTTGTTTTTGACCTCTATATGCTGCAGTTTGTGGGACACAGTGTGTGTGTGTGTGTGTGTGTGTGTGTGTGTGTGTGTGTGTGTGTG